>JAODAL010000441.1:0-313128 GCA_025379985.1 Phyllomedusa bahiana
AGACATCCACAGCAAACAAACGTCCTCTAACATATCCATAGGAATTTCTAGTTCTCTAGATTCTTTTCTATCCTTAGATGCGAAAAATTTGTGTCAATGCAACTTTCTTACAAAAAGATGCAGATCACGAGTCCAGTTAAAAAGGCTAAAGTTAGAAGTCGGTACAAAGGTTAGTCCTTTACAGAGAACTTGACATTCTACATTAGTTAGAGTACGTTTAGATAGCACAGGGCTGGACGCGCGGCGCGCAGCCCAATGACGGGAGACCCGGTGAGACGTGGTGACGTCAGCCGCTCTGGGGCGCGGCATATTTAAACCGCGCCCTGTTGCAAGCGCGGGCAAGCGTGGATGGAAGAAGAAGAAAGTGGCAGGTCCCTGCGCTTCCTGGTGACCTGCTTGGTTTCTACTGCGGCCGTGCTCCTCTCCACCTGTCTCCGTTTATGGCGGGCGTCGAGGATATTCTGGATGGGCTCCGGCGTGCTGCCGGTGCTCACGGCCCTGGCTGGCTTCAAGCTCAGGTTCAGGGGATTCTGGTGGGTGGTGTATCGTCTGTCGGGTCTCCTTTTGCTGCCACTGTGGTTCTTTCTCCCTCACCTCCCAGGTCCTGGCACCGGGCTCAGCCACCTTTAAGGTTGAGCCCTGATTTTACCCCTAGGGCCCGGGCTTGGCATAGGAGTCCCTCCGGGGACCCTCCAGGCCCTGAGGCACGCGCTGCGGGCCTCAGCCGCGGGTCTACGTCTGGGAGGAATCCAAATAAGCAGCCGTGCTCTGCGGAGCATTCCAGGGTTACTATGCCCCATCTTCCCCTGTTGTGGCTCTCGACATCAGTGATCCCGTGGATTCGGCTGTTTCCCCTGGTGATGTGCCGGTCGGGGGTGCAGTTGGACGGCTGAGGTCGGTTGTTTCTCGCTCTCAAGATTCTGGGCTGTCGTCGGTTTCTGTCAGTGGTGATGGCTGCGACACGAGCCTCCTTCAGCGGACGGTCTCTACTTCTCCTTGCCGGAGCGGTATGGTTTGTCCTCCAGAGGATCAGGAGTCTCCTCCGGCGCAGACTGACTTCCGTCTGGGATCCGCGGTTACGACTGGCGGGAACTCAGCGCCTGCGCAGTTGGATGAGTGTGTGTCTGTGTCTCGTCCATGTCCTTCTTCTTCTTTTTCCGTGGGGGGGTTGGGTTCGTCGGGGCAGGGGTTTGAGGGCCCGGGCGGTTCAAGGGGAATAGAGGTTCTTAGTTGGCAGGATTTGGCAGGCGGTTTTTGGGACCTGCTGTCCCAGCTGAGGCGGGGGGATGGGAGCGGAGCGTCGTCGCCCTTGGCAGCTTGAAGGCCGGTGGGTTCGGTAGGCGGGGCGTCGGCGGAGGTCGGCATGGCGTTGGGTATGGAGTCTTCAGCTAGGTCAGGGGGAGTGGCGGTTTCGGTTCAAACTAAGAAGGAGGTGTCGGAAGGCGTTCGGATAGACGATAAGGCAAAGGGGAAAGTATATGTATGTTTTAACGGTCCTTTAGGCGCTCATCTTAAGAAAGAGGTTAGAGAAAAAATTTGGAAAGATGAGTATGTGGAGATTTTTTCTCTTCTTCCGCTAGAAAAATTTAATTTGGATAAAGGAAAAAAAGAGGATAGTAAGATGGAGGAGGAGGAAAAGAGACGGTGGCGGTTGATTCCGCAGACCTTTCCCAACTGGTTACAAGCTTTCGCCATTTTGGCCAGTGTGATAGGAGAAAAGGCCCCTGAGAATTGCTCAGCCCTTTTTTGTTACATGGATGCCATTAGTGAGGCTTATAGAGTATACGGTGGCCAGGCCTGGTTGAGGCATGACGAGCAGTTTCGTCAGCGTAAGGCGGTCCAGCCCAGTATTAGGTGGGACCATAAGGACATCGGGCTATGGTTAAAAGTGATGGCTCTGAGGCGTTATGGGCACCCCTTTCAGGGTGGGGCCGGCAGCGCCAGCCACTCAGGGGTGGTGGGAACGTCGGGAGTTGGGTCCGGTGTGGGGTCAAAACTGGGTGCATGTTGGCAATTCAATGAAGGGCAATGCCGCTTTGGAGCGGGTTGCCAATTCAAACATATTTGCTCCTTATGCAACGCAGGGTCCCATGGGGCGTCTCGATGTTTCCGGAAGGGAAAAGGAAAAGTGGTGGCCGGCCATTCCCAAGGGTCTGACGCCGGTGAAACTGGGCAAGATGGTGCCGTTTCTAAGTAGGTTTCCGGATCAGGTTGTAGCGGGTCGTTTGATGGACGGTTTTAGGGAGGGGTTCAGGATTCCGCCTCCAGGTCATTCGGTTCCCTTTTCGACGAAAAATCTTCGTTCTGCTCTAAGTTATCTGGGGGTGGTTAGGGAAAAATTGGATAAGGAAGTGGCTTTGGGTAGGATGTCGGGCCCTTTTTCCTCCCTCCCGTTCCCGGATCTGGTTGTGTCCCCTTTGGGTGTAGTTCCTAAGAACCTACTTGGTTGTGTTGTTTAGGATGCTTCAAGTGTGGACATAGCCGATGTATATGTTGCGGTATTTTATGTCAGTCGTCTTCGTTTCGGTCTTTCCAGACGGATAACAGCTATACGATTAAGCAGTATATCAACTGTAATACTCAGTTTGTTGTTTATCTTGTCTCGTGTTTGCAATGCCGTGTCCAATATGTTGGTTGCACGACTTGCAAACTCAAGGACCGCATCAGAAGGCACCTCTCCGATGCCAAAGCCGCGATCATGCATGGTTCATCTGCTGTGTCCCAACATTGCATTGTTCACCATGGAGGTCATACAGCTACAAGGTATCAAAAGGGTTAATGTATCAGAGAGGGGAGGTGATCGTAGACGCAGACTCCTTAATCGTGAATCCTTTTGGATTTTTACTTTAAAAACATGGGTGCCATTTGATTTAAATAGCAGGCAGGATTTAATATTGCATTATTAATATGATTTATTTGATTATTCCTACTGTTTTTTGTAAATGATGTTGTCTATTGTGATGTTTACACGCCCACTGACTGCAAACACCTGTTGATTAACTAATGTGTTATAATAAAGTGAGCGTGTGCTGTGATGTTACTATGCTACGACTAAGGGCCAATATGTACTGGGCCTGAAACGCGTTAGATGTACTTGTTTTTCCTGTCTTTTTTACTCCTCTCCGAATAAATCGTGGATTATACTTTACTTAAGCACAGCTGGATATTCTTTTCTTTGCATATTGGATCTTCACATGAGCCATGTGGTCCGTGCTGGCTTCGTTTGCTGGTTTTTTCACTTTTTTCTGTGTTGGCATTTACCGTGCTCCCGGCTTTCTCAAGTTAAATCCACTTATATACAATGGAGAGTGAAGTATTGTATAGTGCTGTTGTATATGGGGAAATGAAGTTGCCACAGCACCTATTGAAAATAGCAACATTTTTTGTGCCAAAAATGTTGAGGATTGTCAATCCCGTGTGGATAAAAGCACAAAAATTTTCAACAGCGCTACCAAAGACATGCAGGACGCAGTGGTATCAAAATCCATATGGCACAATTGGAGAGATATCTAACCATGGAACTTAAAACCTGGTGGGATCTCACTATGCTTAATAATTATATTGATAAAGACATGATCCCACGTGGCCTGCGCCTACGTAAGTTCCCTACCTCCAGCTATTCTGATGAATTTAAATGTGAATGGGAAAAGGTCTTGAGTGAATGTTCGCTTAAGCTGATGCGTCTTATTGTTTCTCACGAAGAGATTGCACTTTGTGACATACGAGAGAGAATCAGATCATTGCAGGATGCTATTGTTCCTTATCAAGATCTCCAAGAGTTTAAAACCATGGACACTAAAATCAAAAACAACCTTGAGAAACTTGAAAATATTATTACGGAAACAAAACAAATCAAGTTTGTATGTGACCTGCAAGATTATAGGATGGGTCAGGTTTATACCTGGTCGACTGAGCGCATGGGCTCTGGTGCACCTCGATCTATCCTTAAAAATGGTAGGAGACTTTCACAGCGCAACAATCGGGTTAACTTCAGTTCCACTGAGGTTGACTCTTCGGATACACCTTCTGAAGTCATGGACACAGGTGCACCTGCAGCCGGCGGTACGGTTCCCAAAAGCAGACAAAGGAATGCAAAAAACGCAGAGGCGGGCGGAAACACCGCAGACCCATAGCATTACCCCAGACGACAGAAGAACAAATAACATCTGACAACGTACAGGTCTTTTATTTATCTGCCAAAATTTTGTCATGTTCACAATTGAATGTACTTTCTCGTGGACTTTCTTTTTCACCTACTCACCATTTTGACCTTTATCGCACATTGTTAGATGTTAATAAATTTGCGAGGGATGTTACTATACGTCGCCATTTTGAGGTTTGTGATAATGTTTCACCGGTACTTGATAATGATGTTTCTATGGATGGTTTAGTAAAGTGTAATTCTAGCATCTCCCAGTATCCTTTTTCATTTTCTGAACTTTCAGCTATTTCAAATTTACAGTCTTTGGGAAGTGAGGGACAAAGTGTGACGTCTGGTGTAGTCTCTACATCTGATTTTAATATCAAAAATAAATTTTTCTATCCAATACAGTCACGTACACCTTCCCTTGATATTTTTCAGGAGGCAGTTGAGGAGGCATTAATATGGTTATCTAATTCTAAAAACTATACCTCTAGTAATTTATCTATTGAGGAAAAGACAGCATTGACACAATTGGAAAATATGCATGATATTGTAATACGTCAGGCGGATAAGGGTGGGGGAGTGGTTGTTTTGGATCGTGAGATTTATAGAATAGGCAATCTTGACTTGTTATCTGACACACATACTTACAGAGTACTCACATCTGATCCCACCGCTCCCTTCATGTCTTCTCTGACCAAATTGATTACTGAGGGTTTTGATATGGTTTTTTTTACCAAACAACAAAGAGATTTAATGGTTCCTGTTACACCTATTGTAGCTATTTTCCACTCACTCCCCAAGATACATAAACCAGGCTTTCCACCTCCATTACGCCCAATAGTTGCAGGTATTGGGTCTATGAATGAGAATCTGTCAGGATGGTTAGATAGTTTTCTCCAACCTCTCATTAAGTCTATCCCTGTTTTTTTACAGGACTCCACTGATGTCCTTGTGGCCTTTAAGGATTTTTCATGGAATGAAAAATTTTCTTTGATTACTGCGGATGTACAGTCCTTATACACAGTCATACCACATGATGGTGCTGTTGCAGCCCTGAGTTGGTTTTTGGACAATTATAGTGATTTTGAAGATGTGTTTAAGGAATTTTTGCTCGACACCTTGCTGTAACTCCTGAAGTATAATTTTTTCAAATTTGAGAATGTTTTTATATTTGCAGATCTCGGGCGTTCCAATGGGAGCCAAGTTTGCTCCTTCCATCGCAAATATTTACATGGCTTGGTGGAATGTTTTTTTCTGTTTTAGTTCTGACATCATCTGGTACGGTCGCTACATCGACGACCTCCTGATGGTTTGGGGGAGTGATGTGGCGGCCGTGCCAGATGTGTCGGACTTCTTTAACAACAACTCTTTATGCTTAAAATTCCTTTTTCACCATCATTTTTCTTCTATCGAATTTTTGGATCTAACGCTGTCTGGTGGTGCTCATAGCGTTTCTATAACATCCTCTAGAAAAAGTTCTGCAGGGAATACCATTTTGCATGCACGCTCGTGTCATGCCAGGCATACCATTAAAAATATTCCTGTGAGTGAAATGCTGCGATCCAGACGTAACTGTTCGGATACGCAGGATTTCTTAAAAGAAAGTGTTAAAATTGAGGAGAGACTCAGGTATAGGCAGTATCCTAATTGGAGCCTTAAACGTGCCAAAAATATAGCACTCAAAAGGACACGAGAAAGTCTGTTGGTTAAACATTCCAACAATGTTTCTGATTTTTCATCTAAGTCACCATAAATTTTTTCCACTTCGTATTCTGTGGAATTTTCTCAGATATCGGCTATCCTTAAAAATTTTCTACCTATACCTACTTCTGACCCCCTTTTGACCAGCTGTTTCTCTGATGGCTTTAAATGTATTGCTAGAAGAGCCCCAATGCTTAGACAACGTTTGTCACCTAGTCTGTTTTGTAGTCCATCTCAAAAACCTACTTGGTTGCGTTATTTAGGATGCTTCAAGTGTTGACATAGCCGATGTATATGTTGCGGTATTTTATGTCAGTCATCTTCGTTTTGGTCTTTCCAGACGGATAACAGCTATACGATTAAGCAGTATATCAACTGTAATACTCAGTTTGTTGTTTATCTTGTCTCGTGTTTGCAATGCCGTGTCTAATATGTTGGTTGCACGACTTGCAAACTCAAGGACCGCATCAGAAGGCACCTCTCCGATGCCAAAGCCGCGATCATGCATGGTTCATCTGCTGTGTCCCGACATTGCATTGTTCACCATGGAGGTAATACAGAAACCCTTTTGGCACAAGGTATCGAAAGGGTTAATGTATCAGAGAGGGGAGGTGATCGTAGACGCAGGCTTCTAAATCGTGAATCCTTTTGGATTTTTACTTTAAAAACAAGAGTGCCATTTGGTTTAAATAGCAGGCAGGATTTAATATTGCATTATTAATATGATTTATTTGACTATTCCTACTGTTTTTTGTAAATGATGTTGTCTATTGCGATGTTTACACGCCCACTGACTGCAACACCTGTTGATTAACTAATGTGATTATATAAGTGAGCGTGTGCTGTGATGTTACTATGCTACGACTAAGGGCCAATATGTACTGGGCCTGAAACGCGTTAGATGTACTTGTTTGTCCTGTCTTTTTTGACTCCTCTCCGAATAAATTGAGGATTATACTTTACTTAAGCACAGCTGGACATTCTTTTCTTTGCATATTGGATCTTCACATGAGCCGTGTGGTCCGTGCTGGCTTCGTTTGCTATCGGTGAGCTGGTTTTTTCACTAGTTCCTAAGAAGGAACTAGGCCTCTCGAGGCCTCTCGGTGAACGATGGTATAGATCCGGACTTGTGCTCCGTTGTCTATACGTCCTTTGATGCTGCGGTACGTTTGGTCCGGGCATGTGGGTGGGGGGCGCTGATGGCGAAGACGGATATTGAATCCGCCTTTCGTCTACTTCCGGTACATCCCAACAGCGTGAAGTTGTTGGGTTGCTATTGGGAGGGTTCTTATTTCCTTCAGCTCTTTCTTGGAATGGGCGGTTCTGGATCTTATCGGCTCTTCTGCAATCATTCATTATTTAAATGATTTTTTGTGCGTGGGCCCAGGGGATTCCAGGATATGCGCTTCGTTATTGTCTACAGTTCAATGGTTGGCGGCGGAGTTTGGGATCCCTTTGGCTCCGGATAAAACTGAGGGTCCCACGACTTGCATTAACTTTCTTGGGATTTGTATTGATTCTGAGAGTATGGAATGCCGTTTGCCGGTTGAGAAATTGGAGGCTTTGAAAGGCGAAGTGGGTCGGGCCTGTTTGTTGAAGAAGATTACGTTGAGGGATTTGCAATCCTTGCTTGGAAAGCTCAATTTTGCTTGTCGCATAATCCCCATGGTTCGCGTGTTTTGTCGTCGTTTGGCTGGGGCGACGTCGGGGGGTGTCGGCACCACATCATTTTGTGAGGCTGTCCAAGGAGCTCCGGGATGATCTGAGAGTGTGTGGGGATTTTCTGGAGGGTTACAATGGGCGATCGATTATGCACAGCGAGGCAGTATTGTCTACCGGTTTGAACGTGTACACAGATGCAGCGGGGAGTACCGGTTTCGGGGCTTATTGTCAAGGGGCGTGGTGCGCTGCACTTTGGCTGGCAATGTGGGCGGAGGCGGGGTTCATTCGGTATCTGACACTATTGGAGCTTTTCCCAATTGTGGTAGCAGTGGAGATTTGGGGGCAACATTTTCGTAATAAGAAGGTGCGTTTTTACTGTGACAATTTGGGGGTCGTGCAGGCTATAAATGGGTTGACGGCATCGTCCCCTCCGGTTACTCGTCTTCTACGGCGCTTTGTTTTACGTTGTTTGGAGTTGAATTCTTGGGTGGTGGCGGAGCATGTGCCGGGTGTTCAAAATGATATCGCTGATGCATTGTCTCGTTCACAGTGGGACCGTTTTCGTATGCTGGCGACGGGGCTGCGGAACTGGGCGTGGAGGTCCCTCATCTTTGGAACATGGTTTGGTGACGGCAAATAGGTTGGTTAGGGCGTCATTGGCCGAATCGACGTGGACTGCTTACGAGGCGGCATGGGCATTGTGGGAGCGCTGGCTGGAAGGGATTGGGGGGCTTTCCTCCGAGGCGGCGGGGGCGGCGGCGCTCTGTAGTTTGTTGGGACATGTGGCCGACGAGGGTTGGTCGGTGTCGCGGGCGAATCACTTTATTGCGGTTCTGTCTTTCGGCTTTAAGCGCCGGGGGTTGCGAGATACTACGAAGGATTTCGTGATAACCAGGGTGTTGCGGTGTTTTCGCATGGGGAGAAGGAGTGTAGACGGACGCCACCCCATTGTTTTTCGGCTTCTTGAACAGCTGGGTTCCGAGTTGGAGGGGGTATGTGAGGGGGCTTTTGAGCTGTGGCTGGTCAGGTTGGCTTTTTCGCTTGCATTCTTTGGGGCGTTACGGATTGGAGAATTGGTTTCCCCGAGTAAGAGCAGAGCAGGCAGTTTACTTTCAAGGTATATTTGGGTGCAAGGTCAGTGTTTGGAATTCTGGATTAGAAGATCCAAGACGGACAGGGAGGCGAAGGGTAGGAGGGTGCGTTTGGGTGCGGTGGGGGATTCGCTCATGTGCCCTATTCAATGTTTTCTGGCCTATCAGGCTAGTTATTTGTGTTTTGGTGGCCCCTTGTTACAACATGGGGACGGTTCCTTTTTTGTCGAGGTATCAATTTACGGCGGTAATGAGGCATTGTTTGTTGAGGTTGGGTTTGGATCCAGGGCAATACGCACCGCATTCTTTTCGGATCAGGGCAGCGACTGAGGCTGCTTGCAACGGGATGGGGGCTGAGATGGTCCAGCGCATTGGGACATGGGAGTCCGATCGGTATCGATTGTATATACGTCTTCATTTGGTTTAGGGTTATGAGTGGAAGTTATTATAAATAAAAAAACAAAAAAAAACAAAAGTGGGTGTTTGTTTTTCTCTTCGGGCTTGGTGTCTATTGTGGATGTTCGTTGGTCCTGTCTAGTTGGTTGGATGGTTTCTTGTTGTGTGTCCTTTCTTGTTTTCTTTTCACTTTGGTTTTATCTTTCAGCGAGCGCCCCATGTCTGGTGTGGATAATGGGACATTCGTTTGTCCATTGGGGTGCCATGTGGGCGGATATATGGCCGAATGGAAGGCAGTTGGGTCTGCCGCGGGACCAGGTGTTGGTGCGGTGGCTGGGTGTGCGAGGCCTCCTATGGCGGCACATGCTGTCGGAATTCCATCGCTTCGCCAGCTGGGACAGGCAACCGGACATAGTAGTGTTCCATGTAGGCGGGAACGACCTGGGAGCGCGGACTTTAAGGGAGCTCATTCGGGATGTGCGATATGACCTACTTCGCTTGTGGTCGGTGTTTCCGGTGCTGGTAACTGTGTGGTCAGAGGTGGTGCCGCGACAATGTTGGAGGCATGCGATATCGATATCCCGGCTAGACAGTGCCATGGTAAGGTTCAACCGGGTGATCTCAGCTTTCGTGGCCCAGAACGGAGGTGTATTTGTGAGACACCGGGATCTGGAGTGTGGTGATGGGAATTTTTGGAGGAGTGATGGGGTTCACCTTAACGACGTGGGTCTTGACATGTGGACTCTAGGAATTCAGGAAGGAGTGGAAAGAGCGTTGGGGCTGTGGGGGGCGGCACATCCATGAGGTGTCATGGATGCTTGCTGTGGCGGTGTGAGGTCCTTGGGAGTTGGTGACAGGAGGGTTCTGGAGAGCCAGATATGGTGACGGTCCCCAAAAAGTTTTGTTGAGGGCAAGGTTCTTGGTCTGGCGAATGTTTGGGGTCTCAGCAGGGCGGGGTCCCTGGGAGCCGGATTTAAAGCTGGTATTTGCTGGCTTTGCTTTGGTGCCCTCGAGCTGGGGGTGACGGCTGAGGGTAAAAGGAAAGGAAAAAGGAATCAGGTCACCAGACCGGGGTGGTAGTGTTGTGGCCCCAAGGACCTTCAGCCCCACATTGCAAAACGTATGTTGGCACTTTAATGATTTTTTATATACAGAGTTTATAGAGTTTATATTTATATATTTTGAAGTGTTGGTTATTACTGTTATTTCTATTTCTGTATGTTTTAATTGTTAATAAAAGGCTGCTGTGGCCAAATTATCCAAAAATTGGGGGTTGTGTCATTTTTGGGAGTAAATTGGGGGGTTGGGGAGGGCTACAGGCAGCAGGAATTATGGAGGTTTGGGGGTTGTTTAGGATGAGGAAGCATTAGGCGATGCACAGGGTCAAGATTAATAACCTGTGTCTCTGTATCTAATTGTTGGGAATTGGTGTCTAGATGTTTGTCATTTTCATTCTCTCTCTCAACTCGTACGAGTTTTTTTGAATCAAAATAGTTTCGTGTATTGCGTGCACCTCTTCCATCTCTTCTGCCTCTATTACCTCTAGACCTATAATTTTGTCTTGAACCCCCACTGATCAAGTCCCTCTCAGTATCAGAGAAACAAATCTTCAATCAAAGTTTATTTTTGCTGAGTTTGCAGATCTGGTAAAAATCTAAAGCTTGAGATTTTTACACATTGATGTTTTGTGTTTTCCATTTCACATTATCTGCACTAAAACTTAGCAGTAGAAAATCTGCAACAAAATCTGCATAATTTGCTGTGTATTTTCAAGAGGAAATAAATACAGCTTAAATTGTATTTCTATGCATGAAAAAACAGTTTAAACCAGTTGATAACTTGCATACTGAAACAGGTCAGGGGCAGCAGAGTAGAGGATGGGAGAAGTAGTTGTTATGGTGTTATCACATCACCATTCCTCTCATGCCTCTCTGGCACACCTAAAGTGAAAAGGAGGTCTGCAGATAATTGTGGTATTTCCCTGGGACACAGTTTGTTGATGGTGGCTGATCCTGTCCTGTCTGTGGTAGTGGGTAAGGTGCCCATAATGTTAGTGCACATTAAGGGTATGTTCACACGGTGTAATTGCGGCGCGGCCGGCCCCATTGCATTACTCGCATTGCGTAATCGCCATGAATAATTGACATGTCACTTATCTCCCTGCACGTACAATACGATCATATTGTACACGCGGGGACGAGGCATAATCCATAGTTCTCTATGAGAGCTATATATTACCGTAATTTTGGCGCACATCTCGCCGCGTATTAAGCACAAATACATGGCGAAATGCGCGCCAAAATTACGCCGTATGAACATTCCCTAACCAGACAGAGTTTGATGGTGCGGTTGAAACAGAGCAATTCAGGTTTATTCTCCTGGAGATGATATACACAGAAATCCTTCCTTTTTCTTCTTCCTTTTTTGACATGCACAGCCATGCAGAACGGGAGCAGTCTCCAATAAGTTCCTTCCAAATTCCAGTTCTCGGACTACAGAAGTCTTCTATCTTATCAGGAGAAATGGAATTTGTTTAATTCTTGTGAGAAAATTAGTGCTGAGCAGACCAGCCATCAACGTGCATGAAGTCTGAGCGGGAAGGACTATTACTTTCATGTTCAATAGTATTCAGGAGTCTCCAAAACTGACAAGCTGTAGCTCTACTCCAGAGAATTCTTTCTTCTTCTCCATGGAATTAGTGGTGGAGAATAGGAAAGGTGCTGCTCTCTATGTTAGAATGAGACCAGAGCTCCAGGCTGAGGGTTTGAAACTATCATCCATCTTAGACTGTCAGGAACAGCTACTTGGATCACTCTAACTATAAATTAGCGGACCATTTTTACACAGTTAGCCCCGTCCTTTGCTGTTTCCTAGGTGACTGTTCCTTTGCTTCAGTTGTGCATTACAGTAACCATCTTAGTAAACAAGTCAGCTTAATCATCATGACATGGCAATTTATTCATACACATTATAAGCAGCATCTCACAAGTGCACAGGATTCACATGAGCACGGAACTTATTTTCAAGTCACAAAATCCTTAACCTTGCTGAAAATTTATCAATATACTTTACGCTTCGTAGTGTACAGTCCAACCTACTCTGTACATTACAATACCACTACACTGTGACATCACAGAGAGTTGTTTTAGGACCATGCAAAAAACCACCTTAAGGGTCATGTCCCACACGACAAATGTCAAAAATACTCAGCAGATTCTGAATCCTAAGTTTTGTTGACTGAAAATATTTCAAAATGGATTTTAATGTGATATTAGGTTGTTTCCTCAGATATACAACAGAAAATGTGTTCATCATTTCTAAGGGGTTTTGGACACAGAATCGACATAGAATGTTTTGGACATGTTTGTTTTTTTTACTTGAAAATATTTGGGATTATTTTTTTTTTTTTAAACTGATTCTAGTTTTTAAAAAACAAGCAGCTTCTGAAAATCCAAAGTTAAAGAAAATCTGAGTCGGGGGCGAGTCCTGGGACATGGAGAAGTGAAGACGTGTCCCTCCCTGAGTCATCACACCCAACCTTCTAATCCGGCTGATTATAGTCATCAGAATGGGAAAACCTCCAAAAAGAAGGGGCGAGGTCATCACCCGCCCTGCATCTCAGGGTGATATCGGGGCTTTCTTCCAGACCACTCCGTGGCGAACATGCTCTCCAAAAGTGTGGGCCGCAGGCCACAGTGTCATGTGGTGACTCACCTCTGCAAGCCTCAGCTGAATCACCTCCGACACCGCTCCTGTCCCTGGACCTGTGGCCGCCGGACGAGTCCGGATCATCACCGTACATTGTGTGTTGTACCATTATACCACCCAGAGACCTTGCGGAGGCGCGGCGGAGAATGGCGAAGATGGCGGCGTACATACCTCCCCTGTCACTTGCTGCAGCGGAGCCTTCTCCTTGCTGCCCCCACAAGCAGCGGAGCTGATGCCGGGACACTGCCGGGTGCAATAGGGCACTAGCTCCTCTGCGGATCCCTCCATCTGTCTGTATGCCAGAGCTGCGTCTCCTCGACGCCGCAGAGAGAGTCGACCCACGCGACTACAGCGCAGCACCAGCCCGCTCTGCCGGAACCCGTCATGGGTGGCCTGCACAAGGCATGTGACAGACTGTGGGGAAAGACCTGTCTTCCCATCATCCATCCTGGTTTTCTCCAGTCCTCTTTATTGCAGGACTCATCCATCCTTGCTCACAAACCACCTGTGAGGTACAACCTCTGCCTATCTGCCTGCTAACTAGTGGGGTCTACTGAAAGCTCTCCACCAACAGCCGACCCCTCTTACATCTTCTCCTGGGATATGCGCATTTTACATTCCATAGGGGCTCAACAGCGGCCCCACCGTCACCAAAGCCGCTGCACTGATTCCTCATCTTGCTACAACCAGTTCATAGTCCAACACCCTGTGGCACGACCCCACCTTGTGTCTACGCAGTATCACCACGGTGGTCCACTGGCTCTTACTGGAGATGGTCAGCAGAGCTTACTGTGAAAGGCCCACATGGAGCAATTTTCTCTCCAAGTGCCCACTCATCACTGAGGCGTGCTGTCCGGTGCTGTTGCCACCATACCTGCTGCTTTAAACTGTATCAGCCGCACACTTCAAGAGGTCGGACGGAAAATCATGCTTCTTCTTATAACATGCTGCTACTTATTCTACAGGCATCCATCTCTCGGACGATTCTCCAAACGCTAGCAAAGGGCCATTTTACCTAATGTTATGTGAAGACAGTAACCTATTATGCTTTCTGATCTACATCACTACACCACAAGCTTTCCATCTAAGAATGATCTTCTGTATAGACAGATTAATGATAGATGAAAACAAAACAAGAGTTCCCATCTTCCACTCTGAATTGGTCCTTCATTGTCTCTAGGCTGTCTACACCAACCCCGGATCAGTCACAACAGTCCAATACAATAGCATCCAGGCATGCAATCATCTGCATCTCAACATGCCATGAAATCTTTGTGCTGCAGCAACATATCGATGACCTTGAGAATAGGAGTAGGCGCAACAACATCAGATTTGTGTTCTCGAGTCGGTCTGCACCTAATTGCTTCCTTCCAGGTCCTCACTACTATTTTCAACGATTTACTTGGCAGAACTCCCTCTACTCACAATAGAAATAGATAGAGCTCTAGGGCTCTTCGCCCCCCGTCTTTGGATCCTAAAAAGCGAGGGACAATTATTTGCAGGATACATTTCTCTTCAAATAAAAGACGAGATTGTATGTCAAGCCCATCCAGCGACAAAAAAATCTTTTACAAAGATACCCCATACTATTACTCCAAGATCTCTCATGGCATACTTTGCTTTTTTCCTCCAAAAAGAGTGACGTAAGCCTCTCTCTCCATCTACAGGAGCGCTTATTTTCATAACGTTGGGGCTTCCCTTCGTCTGTTCATACGAGATAAGGAACAAATTCTTTAACTTTCATTCCCGGATGTTATTTCTCTCTACAAGGAGTGGACATTCTGGCATTGTCCTTCCTCCCTGGCCTCTATGGGGACTCCCTATGTTACAGACCCCTACCGGGAGGCCACAGGGACGTACAGGGGACTTTCCTCCCGTGAGGGAATAGGCGTTAGACGTCACCTTCTGACTCTACCACGACTTTTACCCACCCTGAGGGTCCTGTATCGACCTCGTACGGCCAACTACATTCTGTGAGTACTGGGAGCCCTTGACATAGACTGTTATCCGGTTATATATATATATATTATATATAAAGTAAAAAAAAGTCCACGGCACTCCAAAATGCGTTCAAGCAATAAGGTAATTTATTCCTCCATGTCAAAAAAGGCGACGTTTCAGATCCCTCACAGAGCCTTTGTAAGCAATGTGAATAGTGACTCAACTATAGGTTTTTTATAGTGCAAACAATTAGACTAAATAGAGGTAAATAAACAACATAATACAAATTGTGAACAAAGCATATACATCAGTACAACTTAGTTACATCTCTGTAAACCAAAGTGCCAGTAAGATGGGGAAAACAGGATCAAATCTCTTACAGTAAAAAGTCCAGGGTGAACAAAAAAATCAAAAACAATAAAAAGTAAAAAGGGGAGGTGGGGAACTTTAATTTTAAAATCACATGTTGGGGATCGCAGGGGTTCCGAGGCACTGGGGCGCCCTTTAAAGGGATGAACTGCGAAAGCCCAAAAGGTTTTACAAAAATTTTGGGTTTTATATTTATAAATTTTATAAATTTTATTTTTTTTTTTTTAAAGCCCACGCTGTTTTATTATCTTGGTCCCTGTCAGGGCCCCATAACCCAACCCTTAGAATTTCCCCCCCTTGTTTTAGAATGTACTTTTTTGAGTAAGACCACCCTCCCCTTTTTTTGCTCTTTACTTTAAAAGGGGGGGTTGGACATATTGTATATTTTTCCTTTTTTTTGTGTGCCCCTTTCCTCTTCCCCTTTCCCCCCCTAGGGGGTTTATTCCTGCAAACAGACCTTTTATTGGGGGTTCGGGGGAAAACCAAACCGATACATTTATTTCATTCCCTTTAAAGTTCCCCGAGCAAAAAGTTTTTTTTTGGGCCTATTTCCGGGTTTTGTGTGTTTTTTTGTTGTGAGTGTGGGGTAACCCCTCTCCCCCCCCCTTTTTCCCCCTCTTCTTTTTTTTTTCTCTTCCACTATGTCAGACATTTTTTTTCCCCCTAAATTAATGAATTTGGGGAAAAAACATCCCTGGGGAACGGGGGTCAATCCGACCTTACCCATTTTCCTAAACAAAAAGTCAATGCCTTTTTTCAGGAAACGCATTTTAAAAGGGGGGAAAATGTACCCAAAAACATACCAATAGGTTTTTAACACAGATTGGTTTCTCACTAAAATTTTGGGAATCCAATCCAGCGGGTACCCATAGCGGTCCGCCATAGGGGTTCCAAAAAACCCTTTGGGGACACCAAAATTAAAGGCGCTGGAAAGATGTAGTTTGCATTTTTACATAATTTTGATCCTAAAAATTTAGGGGGGATGTTTTCAGGGATTTTTTAAAAACTTACGCCCCCCAACCGGGGCCCAAGCCGACTTCTTTAATAATCTGGTTTTTGACAAAAAACTTTTCCCCCTTAGTTCAGGGCACTGTGATATTTAAAATGGGGGGACCCTAAATTTTCGGGTCTGGACCCGGGGTTTTGGGTTTAATTCGCCCTGGCAACCCTTAACCCCCTATTAATCGTTTCAAATCGTTAAAAGAGGGCCAAAACCCCTTCCCCCCAGCTATGTGCCTTTTGGGAGATTGAAACCCCCTAAAGTAAGGACTTTTTTCTCAAACCCTCCAATCCTATAGTCACCTGGGACAAATTTTCTGGTGTCCCATGGTGCCCTCCCCTGGGATCTTCCCCCTTTCGTTTAGAAAACGCCCTTTCTTCTCTAAAACCTTTCCCCCCGTTTTTGGGTTCATTGACTTCCCTTCCCCCTCGGGACCTCCGGGTCGGGGTGTTTAAAGGGTAAATTACTACTAGACTCTGTTTGTATGGCAGACATCTCTAAATTTTCTAGCAAATTTCACCCCCACTGACCCCAAACCCCACCCCAAACGCCCCATGGGAAAGGCTCCCCAAAATTTTGTTGTGGGGGGGGGCCCTGATCGGCTTTGGCTCGAGGCTAAAAAAGGGACAGGGCTTTCTAAATTTAAATTTTTGGCCCTTTCCGGGGTCCCCTTCCCCTTTAAATCCCAAACAAAAACCCGCTTGTCGCCCGGAAACCCTTTGGGGGATTACTCTCGAAAGAATGGGGGTCAAAAAATTAAGGGAAAGCCCTTTTGGCGTCGGTTCCTTCAGATCGGGGGGCAGTAGGTTTAGGGAGTATGGGAATAAAAAGGTGGGAGGATGCTGGCAGTACACTGAGACACCGGGAGGGGTTTAAATCGCAATCCCCAAATTTGGATCTGCAGTTGTAGCCCTCGCCAAAAAAACAAAGGAAATTATAAAAATTTCCGTCCCCCCCGGTTTCCTGTGGGAAATTTGGGAAATTTCCCCAACCCTTTCCCCAAAATCGCTCCAGAAGTTTTTTTCCGGCTTTAAAAGCCCTGTTCACAAAAACCCAAAAGGGAATTTTCGTCTGTTATCTTGGTCTACCAGGGGGAAAAAATTAAAAAAATTCCCAGGCCCTGGGGGCCCTTTTTTAAGGCAAATTTTGGGGAAAGGGAATTTACCCCCCCTTTATTAAAAGGGCCCTTTTAAACCAAATTTCCCCCTCAGAGACCCCCTTTCCCTACTCTGCCACTTTAAACCCCATGTTCCCCTTTTTCCCAAGCCGGGTTAAAGACCCCGCTTTGTGCAGTAGCAAATTTTTTTAAATCTCTTTGCTAAATGTGGTTTCTTAAAATTTATCCCAAAAATTTTAGCAAATAGATTAACCGGTGCCCCCGGGGAATCTTGTGCACCCTGATCAAGAAATTTTTGTCCCCGGGTAGAAAACGCAGGACCAACACATTAAAAACCTTGGGATTTTTAAACCCATTATGTCCCGAAAAATTCCTCTAAGGGGTCCTGTACCGGATCCCAAAAAAAAAGGGCCTTTGTAGGAAAACTTGGCCTTCTCGGGTTCTCTACCTTCGGTGCCGGGGCCCTGGGACCCATCTTTCTCTCCAAAAATATGGCCCTTATAAATTCCCCCCCCCAGCAAAATTTGAAAGTTTAATGGCCCCCCTCTCAAAAACTCTTTCCCCCAATCCACAAGGGCAAGCCCAAGGCCTGCCTTTTACCCCCCGCTTCTCTATGTTTTAATTATGGGGGAATTTTCTGTTCGCAATTCGAAATAACCAAGTAAAACCCGGGGTGAAGAATTTGGAGTTGAATTTTAAATTTTTCGGCATTTGGGGCCCGACCTCCTGTTGTATTTTATTACGCAATAAACCCCCCCCTTCCCCCCCTCTTTTTGTCCTTGTTACACAGTTTTGGCATTTGGTTTTTAATTAAAAATAATTTTTTAAAGTTGAGGCCTTAAATATTGGTTAAACCCCTTTTCTAGGGTTGGCCGGCTAAAATCAGTTTTTCCCTTTAATTGGGTTTTGGGGGCTGCAAATTTGGGGGATCACTTTTCCTTTTGGACCTTTAAAAACTCTTTTTCTTAATTTCGAATCCCCATTTGAGTTGATCACTCGGGACTTTGGGCCTTTCATGGACCAAGGGGGATTTTTCTTTTTTTTAAAAGGGTTAAACATTTTGAAAATGACGATTTTTTAACCCCGTATCCTTTTTTTTTTACACACATCGTCCCCTTTTTTAAGGGCCCCCAATTTTTAAAGGGGAAGCTTGTGCAATCTTTTTTTTAACCTAAATTTGTTTGGGGTTTTTCCGGGCCGCCCCGGGTCTCACTGTAGAACTTTTAAACTAGTAGCAAAACCTTGGGGGGTTTGGGTTGCCAGATTGGGGAAAAATATTACCCTTGCTTCCGCTTATTCGGGGAAACTGGAAAGGGTGTTCGGGAAGAAAAGGGGAAATTTTTGGACTTGCATAGAACGGGACTTTGTCCTCATTCCCCCTTGGGTTTTGCGCTCCTGGGTCTTTTCCCCCTTTCTCTTGGGGAGAGGGGCGTTACTTCTCCTACTCTGTCTAAAATACCAAAAAACCTCAGTCAGTTCACATAAAGCATATCACAAACTAATTAAAAGGTTTGGTCCCTTTAAAATCCCTTTTTCCCGAAAAACCCCGTTTTTCCCCCCGGGGCTTTGGGCCAACACTTTTTTCTTTGGAAAGGCCCCCAAAATTTCTCCTTCTACTTTTAAAACCAGGTGAAAATTGGGTGGCGGGGCTTGTCCCGTCTCTGGATTCCCCATAAAGTCTACCACTCACTTTCCTCTAATTTTTCGATATACCCAATTTTAAGCAGGGTTCCTCCTTTTTTAGCAATCCCTTTTAATGCCCGGAAGGCCCTCTCACAAAATTTCCCGGGGCAAATGTGTCTCCAAAACTCCCCCCACCAGGGCATTCTTTTTCTGCCTATATTCTAAAACCCCCCCCTTTTTGGGGCCCAACCTGTTTCCCCGCCTTCTGTACGCGGGGAGGGAAGAACCTTGGAAAGGTTTTTCCCCAAAATTGCGGGGGCAAAAAATGTTTCGTCTCCCCCACAAAGCAGTTTTTAGTGCCCCAAGGGCCCCCAGGAAACTATTTTTAAAGTTTCTGACCCAAATAGTAAAGGGTTCCTCAGGCTCCCCCAAGGTTACCCAAATATTTCCCCGAATGCCGGGCTTTGGGGGTTGGCAAGGGGGAACAAAAAGCACATTTGGGGGAAAACTGCCCCCCATCCTGAGGGGGTTTTTGGGGATGCAATTTTTAAAATCCCTTTAAAAGAAAACCCTCGGGCCTTCTTCCCCAAAAAACCCCTGAAGCGGCCTTGTTGTTCATTAATTTTTAATTTTGGGGGTCTCGACTTTATAAGAGGGGCTTTTCTTTTAAAACTTCTGGGTGGGAGGGCTAAAACTGTCATCCCTAGACACTGGAAAATTTACCAGAATCCCCCTTCGATAGAGGAATGGTTCCAACCGAAGTATTTATATGTTACCATATGGGGAAAAACTCCTTGCCAAAAAAGAAACCAAAAACCCCGGGTTTCCAAAACAGAAAGGGGCCCCCCGGCTCCCAAATTTTTTAAAACCTTTATCTACTTTTATTCCCCTCAATTTAGGGTATATTTTTATTTTTTGCGTACTTAGCCAGGATTTTAATTTTTTTTTTTTGCCGTGTATAAAAATAAATGTAAGGCGATGTTCGTATGTCTTTTTTGTTAGTCCCGAGGCCTGCAAGTATACTCTTTTCCAAAACTTCTCATTTGTGGGCCCATAAAGTCCCTTTTTCAAGGGGCCTTTATGAAGGTTTTTTTTACAACATTTTTTTTTTTTTTTCCTTCTCTAATAACTACTTTTATTGGCAATGGTTATATCCAACTGTTTTGCTATCTTAGCCCCTACCTGGTGCCCTTTTTCTTTTTTTTTCTTTTCTTTTTTTTTATTGATATATGACTTTATTTTGTTTTTTTTGGGTTTTTAAAACATATTCAAAGGTCTTGTTTAATTCCCTTTTTTATACACTTCCTTTATTTGTTTGGCCAAGTTTTCCTTTTTTTAATTAACCTTGTAATTTTTTCCCCTTTAAACCTTTTTGAATCGGGAAAAAAAATCGAGTCGTGTGGACTACAACTCCCAAATTTTTAATTGAGGTTTTGGGGATGGTTTTAAAACTTTTTGATTTTTACGGTTTTTAAAAAACCCCAAAACCCCCATGTAAAATCTGACTGTAAATCATTGCCATGGGAGACTTTACGCTAAAATGTCAAAAGTGGTGTAATGAAACATCACAGTTTACATCCTGGTTTAAATGCTTGGTTAAAAAAAAACTAATTTTTGACTTGGGATCAGAGGTGGTTAATCTTATTTCATGGTAAACAAAACAATTAATTTTACTTTTCAATGACTTTGGAGGAAGGGGAAGAAAAATCCCAAAAAGAAAGGTTTTTTCAAAAAGGAGGAGAAAGATTGTGGAAGATCTAAAATCGTTGTTCACAGTTGGACAAAGTGACCAGAAACCACTGGATATGAGCAGTGACCGGGCAGGATGGGTAAACAATCAGGGCGCCATCCAGACTGAGAGCTCTGGGGCACTGTCTGGATGGAGAGCTTGGGGGAAGCCTGAGCTGTGGGTCTATACCATACTGATGAGGGGCTTCAGGGAGAGGGTGGAGTGCTGGACAACATAGAGCTGCGGTGAGCTGCTCGTATGAGTAATGAGTGGACTGCACTGACATCAGGACAGTCCTTAAGGGTGTAGCGCATAGGACACTAACAACGTCCAGACGTTCCCACGACATGTCAAGTGTTGTCTCTGCACTGTACTCAGTGCAGAGAGAACGCTGATACTGGACACTGCTCAAGGTCATTCAGAGCAGGTAATCCAGTTAAAAAAACACACAGCCATTACATCAAATAAAGGCTATGTGTGGTACAAGTAATAGGTTGACAATACATGATATGCCCATTACATATATGTACCCCAAACCACTCCCTTACATAAAGTTACATATATGTCACACCTCTGAGTGGTACCTTTAAATGTCATTATGATCTCTGGGATGTGACTATGGATTATGGGATGTCATTTTGATCTATGGGATGTCATTTTGATCTATGGGATGTGACTATGGATTATGGGATGACATTTTGATCTATGGGATGTCATTTTGATCTATAGGATGTGACTATAGTTTATGGGATGTCATTATAATCGATGGGATGTAATGATGATCTATGGGATGTGACTATAGTGTTTGGGATGTAATGATGATCTATAGGATGTGACTATGGATTATGGGATGTGACTATGATCTATAGGATGTGACTATGATCTATAGGATTATGAGCAGAGAAAAGCCCTCCCCCTTCCCATTGACATGTTCATATTCTGTCCTAAAACCAGGTAAAAGTTAGTGGCCGGTATTTAAGATGGTTTGTAAAACCGCCTGAAAAACCGGCCTCAAGCCAGTGACATGGGGACAAGGCCTAAGGGTATGTTCACACGGTGTTTGTGAGATACGTGTTTAACAATGTTCCATTCAGTTTTTATTGATTTCAATGTAAAATACATATACTTGTTTAGACAATACGTATTTTACATACATTATTCTATTGCTTTTTACAGATTTACAGAAGTGACATGTCAATTCTTGAACTGTTTTACGCATTTGAAGGCCAGTGGAAACAGTAGGGTAATTTTTGCAGTCCAGAAAACGTATCTAAATACATAACACACTTTGTGGTAAGTATATGGATACATTTTACGCAATACGTTTTATATATTGTAAAAACGTATATTAAACACGCTGTGTGCACATATCCTAAGAGCTCTGTAGCCTTGTACACTACAGTTTACAAACCTCCAGCACTAGGAATAGCTAGGAATAGCAGCGATAATATGCCAATCGCTGCTAGAGGACCACCCACAGGAAGTGTGACCAGGAAGTCTGAGTCTGAAGCTGTAGCCCTGTAAAACAGCAGGATGAGACAACTAAGGCTGTATAATAGCCAGCCTATTCCATTTATTAAGCATCAAGCTTTCTACGTTGGAGCTGTGCTACTGCCTGTGAGTTGCTAAAAAGAGCAGTGTGGAGGTATGCATCGAAGGTTTGAATCCAAGATGGCGCCTGCTCACTATGCTGGGGCTGTCGCCTCTGCCAATTATTGGCTGTGTCCTCCATAGAAAATGGAGAGCCAGTTCCTCTATGTCCACCCCTGCTCACTGTATCTTAGCTCTTTCGGGGTACATAAAATAATGTGACGTGCCGCATTCGGCCCCCGAGCCTTGAGTTTGACACCTGTTATAGGATGTGGAGATCAGGAGAAAAGGGATGAATTGCTATCAGGCTTCTTCCAGGCAGTTTTCTTTATTGTATTAATCAAGGGTGCTTCTAATCTACTTCATAGCTATTGAGAAAATTATGCAGCCCCTTTTACCCCTTGAGGTACAGTGGGGAAAAAAGTATTTAGTCAGCCACCAGTTGTGCAAGTTCTCCCACTTAAAAAGATGAGAGACCCCTGTAATTGACATCATAGGTAGACCTCAACTATGAGAGACAAAATGAGAAAACAAATCCAGAAAGTCACTTTAATCTGATTTGAAAAGAATTTATTTGAAAATTAAAATGGAAAATAAGTTTTTGGGTCAATAACAAAATTTTCACCAAACTTGTTTTAATCCTTGTTTGGCAATGACAGAGGTCAAACGTTTTCTGTAAGTCTTACAAGGTTGGCACACATGTTGGAAATGTTGGTCCATTCCTCCATGCAGATCTCCTCTAGAGCATTTGGTAAAACGTTTTCTGTACGTCTTCAAAAGGGTTTTGGTACACACTGTTGCGGGGATGTTGGCCCATTCCTCCATGCAGATCCCTCTAGAGCAGTGATGTTTGGGGGGCTGTCGCTGGGCAACACAGACTCCCTCCAAAGGTTTTCTAGGGGGTTTCGAGATCTGGAGACTGGCTAGGACACTTCAGGCCCTTTTGAAATGCTTTTACAAGCCACTTCTTCTTTGCCCTGGCAGGTGCTTGGATCATTGTCATGCTGAAAGACCCAGCTACGTTTCATCTTCAATGCCCTTGCTGATAGAAGGAGGCTTGCACTAAAAATCTCATGATACATGGCCTCATTCATTCTTTCATGTACACGGATCAGTCGTCCTGGTCCCTTTGCAGAGAAACAGCCGCAAAGCATGATGTTGCCACCCTCATGCTTCACAGTAGGTATGGTGCTCTTTGGATGAAAACTCAGCTTTTCCTCTCTCCTCCAAACACGACAGTTGTGTTTCTCCCAAACAGTTATACTTTGGTTTCATCTGAACCATTATGACATTCTCCCAAAAACTCTTCTGGATCATCCAAATGCCTCTAGCAAACTTCAGATGGGCCCGGACATGTACTGGCTTAAGAAGGGAGACACGTCTGGTACTGCAGGATCTGAGTCCTTGGCGGCGTAGTGTGTTACTGATGGTAACCTTTAAAATGCAGCAACAGCAAATAATGAACCGGGTGCTCGTTTCGGGAATAAGCCCTCGTAGTAGACGCTGTTGGATAAAAGGCTAATTTTATTCCATAAAAATGCAGAAGGTGTTCACCTTAGCATATGGTGTAACAACATAACGCGTTTGGTGCCCACCGGCACTTCCTTAGATGCTAAATGTTACAGCAGATAAAATAACATAAACAATGTGTCTATTTAAGTAACTAAATGAAACCTAATTGGTAGAAGTTACTAACCAATCGAGCACAAAGTTGCATATACATTAAGAAGACTCATACGGAAAGGGACCAATAGGAAAATTCAAAAAGAAAGGGTAAGTATAGAAAACAAATCTAATTGGTTGAACAGCAAGGTGGGAATTTCACCTCGCACCTCGCCGGCCCATAGACAATCATTGCTAGCGGCGCGTATACCCGCTAAAAAAATGACTTTTTAATTATCTCCCACCTCGGCGTATTCGCCGAGCAGGGAGAGGAAACGTAATCCATAGTTCTCTATGAGAACTGTGGATTACCATAATGAATGGGCCGATTTCAGCCCTTAATTTGCGCACTTCGGCGCGTAATTATGGACCAAAATACGGCCCATTTTAAGCCGTGTGAACATGGCCTTAAGTAAACAGAACTGGACTCTGATGAAGGAGTAGAACCATCTCAAGGAGGATCAGAATGAAATGGACAGCTTGTGAGTTAAATATGAGTGTTACATCACAGGGTTTAAATATTTAAGACCATGTGATATTTCAGTTTTTCTGTTTAATAAATTGCAAAAAAATCTACATTTCGCTTTTTTCCTTTCAGATGGGTGCAGAGTATATATTAATGAGCAAAAAATTAACTTTTTTATCTTACCAAACGGCTGCAATGAAACAAAGAGTGAAAAATTTAGTTGGTCTGAATACTTTCCGTACCCACTGTATGCTCATTTTTTTCAAAAAACTTTTTGGATGTACAGACCAAATATTGTTTTCTACAGTGTTTGTATTTGGGAGTGACTGCCCTCTCTTTGTTCCTTGCATTCCACTCACCTGCACAGGTTTTTAAATCAATGCAGAGTAGCTTGTAGCTGGAATCTACTCGCCCTGAAATGTGGAGGTCTGAACAGGCACCAAGAGAGGTAACATGTAGCTAGTTCCCACCTGAATTTAGGTCGCTTGCCAATGACGGAGCTTATACAGTTTTGATCAAAAATGTGAACTAAATGTGGTGTGAATCCAGCTTTAGATTCCCACATTCAAGAAGGAAAATAGCCACCTCCATTGCAGTCATCCGTCTGGGCACCTGAAAATGTATCCCAACAGATCCATAGGAAACAATAGGGCAAACTTAAGCCTGGTTCTGTGTCAGGTGTTCCATTATGAGGTGGAACCAGCCCCATTTCACAATAGACACCAGTGGTGCCCAACAGACCAAATTGACTACAATGGGATCCATTGTATTTCCACCACAATGTCTGCCATTTCAACATAGAAAATAGCGCAGTATACTGTGCTATTCTTTCTTTCATTCTGTCTGGAATCTGTGTCAGATGTTCGAAATTAAACCTCCAACACAGATGTGAGCCAGACATTTTGGACTATGTTTGCTCAGGTTGATTATGCTATTTTGTCTAGCACAGTAAATGTAAACATTCGGGAAACAGAGCTAATGTAGTCTAAGGCCCCGTT
Organism: Phyllomedusa bahiana; assembly: GCA_025379985.1. NCBI lineage: Eukaryota > Metazoa > Chordata > Amphibia > Anura > Hylidae > Phyllomedusa > Phyllomedusa bahiana. The sequence goes on from JAODAL010000441.1 coordinate 25,201, forward strand.
CACACGGCTTATTTCGCCACGGATTTGCCGACGGATTGACGATCGTCAATCCGTCGGCAAATCAGTCAGAGCTGTGCCAGGAAATCAGGCGCGAAATCAGTCGCGAACGTGCACTTATTGGACGCGTATTGGACGCGTATTGGACGCGTATTTGCGGCGGACTTCAAGCCTGATTTCGCGACGGATTTATTCTAGACATCCAATGAATACACTATTATTTTTTAAAGTAACCTATCAGCACCCATATTTTTCTTTGAAGAGATTAATTTATTTTCAAATCAGCCGATAAAAAAGCTTATGGACCTTGTCCCTCCCTAGATAAAAAATTACAAGATAATTATTGGATAATGAATTAAATAGTCTACACCCATGAATGATATAAAAGACACAGATGGCAATCTTTCTCTGCCAGTTTACTCTGGATTATCAACACTTTCCAGGATTGGATTATATAATTTTATTTCTTCAAAAGTTATGGATCCAAATGCCCGAAGCATCCATTTCAGCAACAGGGAGCTGGCTGCTTTGCTCCGACTATGTAGCAATGAACTGGGTCGGCAGGAGAGGAGGGTAAGTAACCTATCTTTCTGGTGTGATGTGATGTGAAAAGTGATGTTATGTATGTCATATATGTATGTAATGTCCGTATGTCTATATGTATATATGTTTGTTACATGTGAATGGGTGTATTGTGGATGTCCCTGCTACTCAAAGTTACTACTATTTTAATGTGATTTTTTTTCATGTTACTGTTTTGAGGGTACTCTAGCTGTTAGGTTTTACTGTTTTAATGTGGTTTTTTTTCATGTTACTGTTTTGAGGGTACTCTAGCTGTTAGGTTTTACTGTTTTAATGTGTTTTTTTTTTCATGTTACTGTTTTGAGGGTACTCTAGCTGTTAGGTTTTACTGTTTTAATGTGATTTTTTTTCATGTTACTGTTTTGAGGGTACTCTAGCTGTTAGGTTTTACTGTTTTAATGTGATTTTTTTTCATGTTACTGTTTTGAGGGTACTCTAGCTGTTAGGTTTTACTGTTTTAATGTGATTTTTTTTCATGTTACTGTTTTGAGGGTACTCTAGCTGTTACTATTTTAATGTGGTCAATGTAGATGTTATGGGGTATTGTAGCTGTGAAAGTTTAAAAAATAAGGAATTAGTGACTGTAAAAATTAAAGAAAAATTCTTGTTTTCCATGTTTTAATTAGAAACGAATGGCAAGACGCCGACAACGACTATATTGGGTGCACCCCATCAATGAGCTAAGATATGAGCGGGGCCATATAGGCAAGCTGTATGGAGAACTAAGGAGGTAGGCAAATGTTGCATTTCATCCGACCATAATGTTTTTTTAAAAATTTATTAATTTTTTTGCAATACGTGTTAACGCTAAATAGTAAAAATATAGACTATTTCAGTAATTTTGCAATTTGAAAAATGCTAACAAATGTTGTTTTCCCACCAGTTTTCCAGCAAAGTTCCAGGACTTTGTGCGCATGTCCCCGGAGGCCTTTGACCGATTGGTTGGAATCGTTGGACCTGCCATCCAAAGGGAGGACACCAACATGAGGACATCCATCTCTCCATCGGAACGACTGCTGATAACGTTGCGGTAAGTAAAAAGTAAACAATTTTTTTTGGTAACTTGATTCAGTTAGAACTGCATGTAGTTCCCCAAAAAAATTCTAACATTACACACACTTTGCGGTACGGTTCTTTGTGTTGGAATCAGTCCCAACTGCTTCTCACACAAAAAACCATACCATCTCTCTTCTTTCACACACTTTGCGGTACGGTTCTTTGTGTTGGAATCAGTCCCAACTGCTTCTCACACAAAAAACCATACTGTTTTTTAAAGTTAAATTACCTAAACACCTTTTTTTTTGTTTTTTTTACAGATTTCTGGCAACAGGGGAGAGTTATGCATCGCTGCACCTCCAATTCCGGGTTGGTAAATCAACCATATCCGGAATTGTGAGGTGCACATGCCACTTGATCTGGCAACACTTGCAGCCCATCTCGATGCCAAGCCCGACCCCGGAGATTTGGCTGCAGGTAGCAGCAGGCTTTCAATCTGTGGCCAAATTCCCCAACTGCATAGGCGCCGTCGACGGGAAGCATATACGTGTGCAGCAGCCACCGCAATCAGGATCCATGTACTTCAATTATAAAAAGTACTTTTCTGTGGTCCTGATGGCGGTGGCTGATGCACACTGTAAGTTTGTTGCGATTGAAGTCGGCGCCTATGGAAGTACTGGGGACTCCCGGGCGCTGCTGAACTCGCAGTTTGGGAGGCAAGTGCTGCAAGAGCAAAGGACTCTACCCCCACCAAAACCTCTTCCAAGTTCCACTCAGCCAGTCCCCTTCGTCCTGGTAGGTGATGAAGCCTTCCCATTGATGTGCAACCTGCTGCGGCCATACCCACGAAGGGGACTGGATGTACGGAAGAGAGTTTTTAACACGAGGCTGAGCCGGGCACGGCGCATGGTGGAGTGCACCTTCGGGATCATGGCTAGCAAGTGAAGGGTCTTCACCTCTGCCATTCAGCTGGATGAGCACACGGTGGATGGAGTCATCAAAGCAGCCTGTGTTCTCCACAACTATGTTCGGGACTATGATGGTCCCGACATGGAAGTGGAGACACAGGCTGTTTTTGGTGCATCTCCATCCACCTGGGGCCTCGGCCGCCCATCCAGCCGAAGTGCAGAGGTGCGAGAAACCTTCGCGAGCTATTTTATGTCCCCCGAAGGCAGAGTGCCATGGCAATTTGACAGCCTCTAGTCAGCACTCGTTCCGTGGAGGGATGGATCTCCTCCGGTCAAAGGCCTTCGGGGACAAGCTTGTGCAGACACCTGACTCCTGCTTCGGCTGCACGCCGCTCCTGACAACTGTGGCTGTTGCTGCATTCTCCAAAAGCGGACTCCTGCTTCGGCTGCACGCCGCTCCTGACAACTGTGGCTGTTGCTGCATTCTCCAAAAGCGGACTCCTGCTTCGGCTGCACGCCGCTCCTGACAACTGTGGCTGTTGCTGCATTCTCCAAAAGCGGACTCCTGCTTCAGCTGCACGCCGCTCCTGACAACTGTGGCTGTTGCTGCATTCTCCAAAAGCGGACTCCTGCTTCGGCTGCACGCCGCTCCTGACAACTGTGGCTGTTGCTGCATTCTCCAAAAGCGGACTCCTGCTTCGGCTGCACGCCGCTCCTGACAACTGTGGCTGTTGCTGCATTCTCCAAAAGCGGACTCCTGCTTCGGCTGCACGCCGCTCCTGACAACTGTGGCTGTTGCTGCATTCTCCAAAAGCGGACTCCTGCTTCGGCTGCACGCCGCTCCTGACAACTGTGGCTGTTGCTGCATCTCCAAAAGCGGACTCCTGCTTCTGCTGCACGCCGATCCTGACAACTGTGGCTGTTGCTGCATTCTCCAAAAGCGGACTCCTGCTTCGGCTGCACGCCGCTCCTGACAACTGTGGCTGTTGCTGCATTCTCCAAAAGCGGACTCCTGCTTCGGCTGCACGCCGCTCCTGACAACTTTATACTCCCTGCAATGTTCTGTTCCTGCAATGTTCTGGTAATGCTACAGGTTGTCCTTGGCGACTCCTGTAGTTACTCAATGCTTTTCAAGTAAAATAATTTTTTTTTGGGCACACAAATAAAAAATGAATTTGTTGCTTTTAACATTCTTGTATTTAAAGTTATTTCTAATGTTATGTAATTTGCATTTGTTGAGATGTGTTTGATTTTTTAACTGTCTGTAACCCGGGGCATCTCGTTTCACTGTCTGCGTGGCCCTTGGCACCCGCACCGAGCTTCCTTTGCCATTCTGCAAGACCAGAATAGCTGAGTAAGCTCTGCACGGTTGCCATGGGCAACCCAGAAAGTTAAACTTGGGGCTTGGTTGGTGTTTTTACAGTTGGTGAATAGGGGCATCTCGTTTAACTGTCTGCGTGGCCCTTGGCAACCGCACAGAGCTTCCTTTGCCATTCTGCAAGAGCAGAATAGTTGAGGAAGCTCTGCTCGGTTGCCACGAGCAACCCAGAACGTTAAACTTGGGGCTTGGTGGGTGTTTTTACAGTTGGTGAATAGGGGCATCTCGTTTAACTGTCTGCGTGGCCCTTGTCAACCGCACAGAGCTTCCTTTGCCATTCTGCAAGAGCAGAATAGCAGAGGAAGCTCTGCTCGGTTGCCATGAGCAACCCAGAAAGTTAAACTTGGGGCTTGGTGGGTGTTTTTAACAGTTGGTGAATAGGGGCATCTCGTTTAACTGTCTGCGTGGCCCTTGGCAACCGCACAGAGCTTCCTTTGCCATTCTGCAAGAGCAGAATAGCTGAGGAAGCTCTGCTCGGTTGCCACGAGCAACCCAGAAAGTTAAACTTGGGGCTTGGTGGGTGTTTTTACAGTTGGTGAATAGGGGCATCTCGTTTAACTGTCTGCGTGGCCCTTGGCAACCGCACAGAGCTTCCTTTGCCATTCTGCAAGAGCAGAATAGCTGAGGAAGCTCTGCTCGGTTGCCACGAGCAACCAGAAAAGTTAAACTTGGGGCTTGGTGGGTGTTTTTACAGTTGGTGAATAGGGGCATCTCGTTTAACTGTCTGCGTGGCCCTTGGCAACCGCACAGAGCCTCCTTTGCCATTCTGCAAGAGCACTATTCTCGTCGTATCTCTGCTCGGTTGCCACGAGCAACCCAGAAAGTTAAACTTGGGGCTTGGTGGGTGTTTTTACAGTTGGTGAATAGGGGCATCTCGTTTAACTGTCTGCGTGGCCCTTGGCAACCGCACAGAGCTTCCTTTGCCATTCTGCAAGAGCAGAATAGCTGAGGAAGCTCTGCTCGGTTGCCACGAGCAACCCAGAAAGTTAAACTTGGGTTTCAGTTATTACAAATTTAAATTTGGATCATCTAAACACATTTCATTACTTTATATGCATATTAAAAATGTCTAAGTATATTTAAATGACCCAAATTTAAATGTAAAATTATGCTGCAATTAAATTCAACTAAACAGTGAAGCTAAGGTAATGTGAAAAAAAAAACATAAGACAATATTAAACGTAAAAAATATCAAATTTATTTATCAAATATTTTTAAAACTACCCCCCACCCACCCATTTCACAAAAAACCCCGTTAATGGAAATTTGTAACTATATACAAACAAAAAAAAGCACCCCGTACCGCCACCAAAAAAAAATTAATAATTTGAATAAAAAGAGGGGAAATCAATAGAAGGTCAGACGTGGTGGGAGAGGGGTCCTGTAATTCAGGGGGTAACTCCCACTGCTGGGCTGTGAGGAGGTGAGGTCCATTGGATGTTCTTGGAAACACCCAGCAGTGGGATGGGGCAGAGGTTGGGTGGGTGGAGGTGGGGGGGGCTGTGGAGGGCAGACAGAAAAATAACGCTCGGGGGCGGTACGGAGTGCGGCAGGGGGGATTCTTAGGTGTCCAAAGGGAGGAGGCTGTTCCCGGAGACCAGAATACCACTGCACGAGGTGGGCGATGTCCCCGGCATCTGGCATGTGTTGTCCGGCGGCGTAGACTGCCACCATGGCCGGGATCAAGGACATTATTTGGTCCTGAGCAACTAATGGCAGAAGGCGGCAGCGTTCTGCCATTGACAAAAAAAAATTTGTCAGGTGATCCCGGCCATCGACCCGCGCTGCTAGGGAAGCAAGCTCCTCCTGCAGGGTGGAGGTTGCTTCCCTAGGAGAGCGGGTTCTACGTCGCCGGACTCGAACAGGACGTGGGAGTGTGCTGGAAGGGGTGCGGGCAGGGGGAGTGGCGGGACGCACGATGTTTGGGGTGGGCCCGGAGGGGGGGGCAGCAGCCCCAGCTGCAGCCTCGCATGTGTGTGCAGCTGCAGCTGAGCTTGTTGAGGCCACTGCCCCCCAAGACACTTGGGTGTCCTCGTCGGGACCCACCCCTAGGGATCCCGCCGATGTTGTAGGCTCCCCCTCCGTCACGCCGCTGGACTCACTGGGGCGCCGTTCCCTCTCCCCCAGCTGATGTTCCTCAGGGCCGGGCTGGCCAGCCGACAGCTCCGGAAGGGCTAGGTTGCCCGATGTTCTAAAAAAAATAGAAAAGAAAATTATTGCTCTGTTTTTAAAATATAAAAGTCACATAGCCATATAGCCACATTTGCAAACAGGTATTAAAAAATAAATAAATAAATAAAAACTTACGTCCGGAGCTGTCGTTGAGGCCTGAGGAACATCAGCTCCTCAGCGAAGGGGATAGTAGCCTCCTTGGGGGGAGAGGATCCGCTCGGCGCCTCCTTCCTCATCCAGCGGACATACCGGTCCCGCACCGTCTTCCAACGGTTTCTCACGTCCTGTTCTGCAACAGAAATACAATATGTTAAAAACTCAGAAATACTATGTTCTGTTTGGAGGGTTTGTTCACATGGCATGTAATGTCCATGTGGACATACAGTTTAGCAATGTGTGTCTAGATCAATCAGAACAGAATGTGACATGCATAGAACATTTTACAACGATGCATTAAAACATGCATTCTATCGTGCACACGACAGAGCGGAAAAACTGCCTTACTTTGTGCCTGACCACTGCAACTTTCGGGTGAAGCCAAGCACAAAAGAAAGACGTAGCAACGCACTGTCGGGTGTACAGCCATGCATGTGTTACAACACAGTAGTAAATGTTCAATGCATGTCTGCATCTTTCAAGATGGATGCAAGCACACATTGCTGAAATGTATGTGCACACGCACTACAGGTACCATGTGAACATACACTCCAAAACCTTCACTGTATAAATGTGGCACATAAAATATGTGTCACAAAAATACAGTTGTGAATAATGTGTGGAGATGGAACAGTTTATTTTACTTACCGATTTCTGCCTGGAGGTCCTGCTCGAACCCGTCCCATTCTGGGAACAGACCCCGGCAGACTGCAATCCATTCTTGGTCACGCCGTGGCCGGTTGCTGTAGCCTGGAGTCTTCTTGTCCCACAGAATGGGACGGTTCTGGACCTGAAAAATATAACATAAAAGTTTCATGAGATTTTTACATTCCACACACAACATTCTGATACTGTATTAAAACATTTAGCAAAACATATTGCATTAACGGCAGCAAGTTGCAGATATATGAAAATTTTTGTGCACATTATGCAATGTGTTTTGCCGCTGTAGCTAAAAACTCGCAATAAAAGTAATATTTTTCAATTTTGTAATTCCAAAAAAAAACATAAAAACAATTTATACAAACATTAACTTCCATGTGCTTGTTTTACAAAAAAAAATTTAAGTAAAGATCAGTCACAATGCAGCATAAAAACATGATACCAATACACAAGTCTCAAAAAAGTGTCATTAAAAAAAATCCAAATCATGAATTTCATATACTACAAAGACAGATTATCCACCTGCGTATACAATACAATCTATTGTACACCCAGGGGGAGATTTTTTGTGACACTTTTTGGCAGCATTCAACACATTACACAACAATGCATTCAAAGTAGGCATGCAGCCTGCTATCCACCACTCTCTCCCCTCCTTTAGAAATATTCACATAATATAAAAGAGAGCAAACAATATGGTATATTGCAGTGCAGTGCATAGTGAACGCATAACAATATACCATGCAAACAATCATTTTATTACATGTTATTTCTTCATGCGCTTCAGTGCCATGAAGAATTCATGTCATTTGGTGCAGCAGGCTGCTGTCTCCCCCCCCCCCCCCTTCAAGTTCCCATACACACAACATAATTGCAGGAGCACTTAATGCCCCACAATTATGCTGTGTGAACATACCCAAATTTAAAGGACTTACCTCCGATATCAGGGCCCCTACGTCCACCCTCATGCGGCAGTATGACCTCGGTCTCCGGGACATGTTTCTCTGGTCCTCTCCTTTGGACATGCAAGTGGCTTTGTGAGGAATATTAGCTGCACAAATCATATTTCTAGCTTTGTTCCCTCCCCAAAAATTGATACAAAACCAGACAGTTGTCAGGACTACAGACTGACCTATAATTGAACCCAGAACAGATTTTCGGCGTTTTCAGCCGCAAATACGCGCCAGCCAAGTGTGGCGCGTACTCGGGACTGATTTGCGACGGAATAAGTGACATGTGCATTGTTTTCAGTCCGGATTGACATCGTCAATCCGCGCGGCAATCCGGACGGAACTACGCGTCGTGTGAACGACGAGCCTATTTTCTATTGAAATCAATAGAAAATAGGCTGAGACTTATTTCAGACTGATTTGCCGACGGATTGACGATCGTCAATCCGTCGGCAAATACGCGGCGAAATAAGCCGTGTGAACGGGGCCTTACAGTGACTATGTTTGCCTTTTTTCCCCTATGCATCTGTTGTGGGATCCATTGAGATACTTTTTGCAGGTATCCAAATGGTTAATCTAATAAGCCTATGTCCTAAATATAAATTAGGAAAGAAAAAAATCAGATATAAATCCAGAAAGAATTAATTCCTCTAAAATATAACTTTTAATCAGGTCCTCTTAAAACAATTCTTCTTTACGTATGTAAATCAGTAAGCATGGGGTACATCTGTGAACATCACAGAACAAAGAGTAGAGCCTCCTGTATCTGTTTGTCCCTTCAAGACTCAACAATTTTCTGACCCTTAGCAGAGCGCCTGCCCTTAAAAGGGCGACTCCGCAAAATTCTTTCTGGATTTACATCCAAATGGTTACAAACCATATAGGTCCCACACTGGACTAAAACGTTGTGGGAATCCAGCCTTAGTTTCCCACAATGGTGATATAAAATAGCAAGCTAGGCTTTTGTGTTCTGACATTTGTTGCAGTGTATGTAACAGAAGCACTCTGCATGCAGAGTCATACTAAAAGCCATGAAGAAAAAGAATGAAGAAAAAGAATGAACATTAATACGAAGTAATAAAGAGCTAAGGAGAGGTAAACCAGCTTTCCTGTGTTAAATGGAGATTGAATAAACCGGACATCTGGACAGTTTGTAGTGGAATAAACACATATTTCATAGAAACAAGTGCCTAACACGTTTCCTGTGCATGATAGATCATGATAGATGGAAAATCAAGAGGAGTTATGAGCAGTTTATAAGGGGATGATCACATATTCCATTATCAGTTTACAGTGAAGAAAACACATTCTATTGAAACAGGTGCCTTAAACTTTTCCTTTGCATGATAGATGGAGAATGAACAGGATCAATTATCAGTTTATAGTGGAAAGAACATATATTCCATAGAAACAGGTGTCTTAAATTTTCCCTATACAAGATAGATGGGGAATGAATATATGTTCGCAGTTTACAGTAAAAATGAAAACATATTCCATAGAAATACAGTGGGGAAATAAGTATTTGATACACTGGTGATTTTGCAAGTATTCCCACCTACAGAGATTGGAGAGGTCTGTAATTTTATCGCAGGTACACTTCAACTGCGAGAGACAGAAATTTTAAAAAATCCAGAAAATTGCATTGTATGATTGTCAAATAATGAATTTGCAATATATTGCATGAAACAAGTATTTGATACAATAGAAAAACAGAAATTAATAATTGGTACAGAAATTGATTTGCTTTCAGTTACAGCGGTCAGGAGTTTCATGCAGTTCTTGACCAAGTTCGCACATACTGCAGCAGGGATTATGGCCCACTCCTCCATACAGATTTTCTCCAGATCTTTCAGGTTTCAGGGCTGTCACTGGGCTACATTGAGTTTCAGCTCCCTCCAAAGATTTTCGATTGGGTTCAGGGCTGGAGACTGGCTAGGCCACTCAAGGACCTTGAAATGCTTATTACGAAGTCACTCTTTAGTTGCCATGGCTGTGTGTTTTGGGGCATTGTCCTGCTGGAAGACCCAGCCGCAACCTATCTTCAATGCTCTTACTGAGGGGAAGAGATTGTTGGCCAAAGTCTCGAGATACATGGCCCCATCCATCCTCCCTTCAATACAATGCAATCAACCTGTCCCCTTTGTAGAAAAGTACCACCATAGTATGATGTTTCCACCCCCATGCTTCACAGTTGGGACACAGTTCTTGGGTTTGTGCTCATCCATCTTCTTCTAAACACGGTGAGTGGAGTTTATACCAAAAAGATCTATTTTGGTCTCATCTGACCACATGACCTACTCCTGCCTCCTTTGGAACATCCAGATGGTCATTGACAAGCTTCAAACGGGCATGGACATGTGCTGGCATGAGCAGGGGGACCTTGTGTGCCCTGTACATGGATTTTAATCCATGACAGCGTAGTGTGTTACAAAATAGTAATCTTTGAGACTGTGGTTCCAGCTCTATTCAGGTCATTGACTAGGTCTTCCCATGTAGTTTTGGACTGATTCCTGACCCTTCTCAGAATCAAACTTACCCCACGAGGCATGGAGCCCCAGACTGAGGAAGAGTGACAGACAACTTGTGTTTCCTCCATTTTCTAATATTTGCGCCAACAGTTGTTGCTTCTACCAAGCTGCTTGCCTTGTCCTGTAGCCCATCTCAGCCTTGTGCAAGTCTAAAATTTTGTCCCTGGTGTCTTGGCCATGATGGAGAGGTTGGAGTATAATTGATTTACTGTGTAGACAGGTGTCTTTTATGCAGGTAACAAGTTCAAAAATATGCAATTAATACAGGTAATGAGTGCAGAGAAGGAAGGTTTCTTAAAGAAAAGCTAACAGGTAAAGAGCCAAAATCTTGCTGGTTGCTTGGTGATCAAAAAACTTTTTTATGCAATTAAATGCAAATTTCTTATTTAAAAAATCATACAATGTGATTTTCAGGATTTCTTTTTAGATTCTTTTTCTCACAGTTGAAGTGTACCTATGATAAAAATTACAGACCTCTCCATTCTTTGTAGGTGGGAAAACTTGCAATATCGCCAGTGTATCAAATACTTATTTTCCCCACTGTAGGTGTTTTACATTCTTCCTGTGCTTGATAGGGGGGAATGAACATGATACATGGGCAGTTGTAGTGGAATGAACACATATTCCATAGAAACAAGCGCCAAAACACTTTTCCTGTGTTGATACAGGGAAAATTTAAAAGGGGGTTGCCCTCACTACATTGATTCATCTTACCTCAGTCCTGTTTTCTTGGTTTCCTTTTGATTCCAGGGGTGTGTTTTTTGCCTTTACTGGGCGGTAGTAGAAGCAGGTCTTTTAGCTTTAGCAATCAGTACTGGAAGCCTATCATGAGAGATAGAACAGTTCTGTAGCTATAGTGACCTGAGAAGCTGATGCAGCCCATACTGGAGGGGATATCTAGGAATAGTAGGATGCTGTTAATGGAATATATTACAAATGACTTGTTTTTGCAAGATCTTTAACATAAAAAGCAATCCTTATAGTGAGACAACCCCTTTAAACAGGATATATTGGCAGTTTGTAGTGGAATAAACACATAAAAAATTACTACCTTCCAAGAGCATCTTTGATAATTGATTAGACATAACTTTTAATAGAATTAAAAAAAACAAAAACAAAGAGAACACATACGTAAAATGATACTTATATACCAACAAGCTACATTTACAGTTTAATAAGGTCAAACAGATGTGACTCACCAATATTTCCAGGTTCATTAATGGGGTCTGTTTCCGTGTACTTCCACTATGTCCAACATACACTCAATTCTGTAAGAAGAAAAGGATCATTTCACTCTGTTGTACCCAATAAATAGCGAACACCTAAAAAAAAAGCGCCTCACAAAAACTAACCCTCTCCTTACCCTCTTTCTCACCCGTGTTTTAACTCATCCCTCATTGCTGTGGGAATCGTCAATGAGATCAAAAACAAAAAACACTCAAACCAAAGTGTCACCCATAAAAACATAGTAGATAAGAGACCTATGTAGAACTGTGTATGACAAGTGTATAGCAGAATAGACAGGAGTCGCTTAAAGGGGTTGTCTCCCTTCATTGATTCAACCTGTTTTCTTGGTTTCATTTTGAATTCAGAGGCGTGTTTAAATGGCTTCCACTAGGGTGCAAATAGAAGCCAGGTCTGTAGCTATAGCAACCAGTGCTGGCATCCTATCATGAGAGATTGAACAGATCTGTAGCTATAGCGACATGAGGAGCTGCTGCAGCCCATACAAGAGAGGATATCTAGGAATAGGTAGGACACTGATAATGGACATATATTGCAAAGTGACCTTTTTTTTTACAAGATCTTTAAAAGCAATCCTTGTAGTGAGACAACCCTTTAGGTCGTATGCATCACTCCACCCCTAATCAAGCAAATACGTGTTAGGTAATTTTCTATGGAATATGTGCTCAATCCACTACAAACTACCAATATATCCTGTTCTTTTCCCATCTATCATGCACAGGAAAAGTTTTAGGCAGCTGTTTCTATAGATTATGGGGGATATGTATGAAAACCTTCTTGGTCTTAGACATTCTTTCTTACCCATAGCAACCAATCAAAGTTCCCCTGTCATTTCAAAATAGTTTCTCTGAAAAAATGAAGGGGAGCTCTGATTGGTTGCTATGGGCAACAAAGAAAGTCTTAGACCAAAACAGTTTTCATACATGTCCCCCTACGTGTTCTCTTCACAATAAACTGCTTATATACTCTGCTCAGTTCCCATCTATCATGCACAGGAAACGTGTTAGGTACCTGTTTCAATGGAATATGTGTTAATTCCACTATAAACTGCCCATATATCCTGTTCATTCCCCACCTATCATGCACAGGTAAAGTGCTAGACACCTGTTTCTATGGAATATGTGTTCATTTCACTATAAACTGCCTATATATCCTGTTCATATCCCATATATCCTGTTCATTAACCAACTATCAAGCACAGGAAAAATGGAATATGTGTTTATTCCTCTATAAACTGCTCAAATATCCTGTTCATTCCCAATCTGTCATGCGCAGGTAAAATGTTAGGCACCTGTTTCTATGGAACGTGTTCTTTCCACCGTAAAATGCCCATATATCCTGTTCCTTCCCCATCTATTATGCACAGATAAAGTGCAAGGCACCTGTTTCTATGGAATATGTGTTCATTTCACTATAAACTGCCTATATATCCTGCTCCCTTCCCATCTATCATTCACAGGAAATATATTTTGCACCTGTTTCTATGGAATATGTTTTAATTTTACTATAAACTTGTCATATATCCCGTTCATCCCTGATTTAGCATGCACAGTAAGTGTTTTCTATAAAATGTGTTTATTCTACTTCAAACTGCACATATCCTGGTAATTCCCTATCTAAAATGCATAGGAAAAGTAGTAGGAACCTGTGTCTGTGGAATATGTTTCTTTTCACTATAAACTGCCCATACATCTTGTTTTTTCCCCATCTATCATGCACAGGAAAAGTGCTAGGCACCTGTTTCTGAGAAATATTTGTTCTTTCCATTATAAACTACCTATATCGCCTTCAGACCTGGGGGTTCTTGCCGCAGAAAGTCGAACCTGCCTTGCAGCGGACTCTGGTAAAAGCCATTGGACCCTTAGAATTCGCTCCCTGATGCCACTTACATCATGAACTGCTTGTAAATCCTGCTTTTTCCCCATCTATCATATACAGGAAAAGTGCTGAGCACCTGTTTCTATGGAATATGAGTTCTTTCCACTCTAAACTGCCTATATATCCTGTTCATTCCCCATCTATTATGCTCAGGAAAAGTGTTAGACACATATTTCTATAAAGTGCCTATATATTCTTTTCATTCCCCATCTATCATGCACACAAAAAGATGTAGGCACTTGTTTCTATGGAATATGCTTCATTCCACTATAAGATATTCAGATGTCCTGTTTATTCAAGCTCCATTTAGCACTGGAAACCTTGTTTACCTCTCTTTAGCTCTGTGTTATTTAGTAATAATGTTCAATCTTTGTGTTCATTATTTTTCTTCATACTTCTCAGCATGACCCATGTCTATTCATATCAGTATTCTCAACAACAAATGTTATTACTTATCTTTATTAGGAATATACTGTATGTGATATCATTGTCAGAGAAAAGGGAAAGTGGAGAATCGGAGTAGGTGAGAAGACTGAGAGCGGAAAGAGTAGAAGAGTCACAGCTGAACACACAATGCATAAAGCAGACAGATTGTGCCACCCTATCTGAGAACAGGATGTGATAGAGGAAGAAAAGCTGAGCTGTGTACTGCCGTTCTCCTCATTCACTTCTATGGGAGCTCCCGAATGTACCCCAGCATGTGCGCTCAGCTATGTTCTGGAGCTCACATAGAAGTGAATGGGGAGTACCAGGACTGAAACAAGGTATTTTGGTGCCCTAGGTGAATAATGCAAATAGCACCCAAGCCCATAAAATATTGAAATACTTGGTGCTAACACAAGGCATGGGGCCTGTGGCTGTATCCCTAGCAGGAAAATGTATACAGGCAGTCCCCGACTTACAATGTTCCAATTTACATCTGTCCCCTAGTTACAAACAGAGACTTATGGGGCGTGACTCGGCATGCTGACATCAGACAAAGAGCCATGCCCCATTATAAGGTCGAAAGCCTTCCTCTGTCCACTATGTCTTCCAGCTGGAACAGTAGAGCTGCATTTTTAAAATTCCTCCCACCTCTCCGTCTTCATGCCAGCACAACAGCTCTCCCTTACACCGCTCTGGTCTTGCGCTGTCAGCCCTAGCATGGCAGGTCTGTTTGTAATGCTCCCAGTACCCCCACTCACCTCCATAGTACAGTATTGTACTGTATCAGCACCAATACAATTACTATATACAAGTACATATACTAATTGTATGGGTGTGTTACAATTAATAAATGTACCTGTTTCCACTTAAATACAAATTCAACTTAAGAACAAATTTACAGTCCCTATTCCGTTCATAACCTGGGGACTGCCTGTATTTTGGGGAACTACTACTGGAATAACAGAGGCAGAACCAGCTCAAGTCCCCCTCACTGATCTCCGCTGCTGTGTCGTGTCTGATACGTCGGTCACAGTACTATGGTGCCTAATGATTAAAAGATGTTGTCAGTGGGAATAAGTGGAGCTGCACCGCAAAAAGCGAACCCCTTCTCATGGCAGCAATTCTTGTTTACATTGTGTTCACTTTTGTATCCCTGGCCTCCAAGGGCCATAACTTTAGTTTTCTGTCTACACAGCTGTATGAGGACTATTTTTGCGGGACAACTTGCACTTTTCTAAGGGTTGTCCAGGTCCAGCTTTGGCTTTATCTCCATTCCCGCGATGCCATCCTCTCACTGGGTCTCCCATTTACTTCTGCTGGCAGCAGTCGGATGGTCACAGTTGCAGAAGTAAGATACCACCGCCTGATATTACTGTTCAGAGCCCTGCATTGTTCACAGCAGTGATGTCAGGTAATGGTTGCAGTGGTGACAATCGCTGGAATGGAAATGAAGACCAGGGTGAGTTTTATCTTGTCAACACAGAAGTAATTTATTATTTATTTTAAAAGATGGATCTGGACAACCTCTTCAATAGCACTATATGATGTATTGTGAAACCTCCCCCCAAAAAAAATATATATATATAGCTAGTGCTAGTGCGCAAGCACAGATGAATCATTAAAGGGGTTGTCTCACTACAAGGATTGCTTTTTATGTTAAAGATCTTGCAAAAACAAGTCACTTTGCAATATGTGTCCATTAACAGTGTCCTACCTATTCCTAGATGACCCCTCTTGTATGGGCTGCATCAGCTCCAAGCCACTATAGCTACAGACCTGTTCAATCTCTCCTGATAGGCTGCCAGCGCTGGTTGCTGTAGCTACAGAGCTGGTGTTCTCAGCAGCTCGTAATTGCAGGCCAGTAGTAGCCAGTAAACATGAACCTGAATTCAAAAATGAAACCGAGAAAACAGGATGAGGTAAGATGAATTGATGTAGTGAGACAACCCCTTTAAAGGGGTTTTGCCACGATGTAATGTTGATGTGGGGTCCTCCAAAATGGGTTTTTAATCACTTTTCTAAATATATGTCATTAAAAAAAGTAAGCCTCTGAAGCTACACTTTGCCAGGTCCCCCCTTATTTTGACATTTTATGTTAACAGGTCAGGAGCGACGGGGAGCGATCTGCCACACAAAAAATTAGCTCCCGTAGATTAATGCAGACAAAGTCCCTTCAAATTATTTTATCTTTTTTTTATCTTTTTATTTTAATGTTTAACAACAACTCATGTACAGTATAGCAAATATTCACTTTTTCCAAACCACAAAAAATTTTTGTAAAGGGGCACTCATTAGTTTTTAAATCCTCCAGTATTAGCAGACACGCCACCATGGAGATCTACTGGGCGTCCCCCACCCGCTTCCAGTTGCAAGGAGCACGTGTTGGCAACAGGAAGTGGATGTGGGGAGCGCTGAAGAAATTTTGGGAACAAAATTGGTTTGTGGAATACTGGTAAAGAATTTTCCTCGAGAAAGGGCGTAAAAGAGGCTTTATTCTGAATACCCCACAATCTTATTGTGTGGTGATTGCTCTGAAAAAACCCAGGTGAAATAGGGTTGGCAGTCCCTTTTAAAGGTTAAGGGCAAGGGAAAATTGAAGCTTTGCAAATTTAAAAAACCAAAGTGTTGGTTGCAAGATTTGTGTGAGAGAACATTAAGGTCGTGCCCCTAATTGAGAAATTGCCACAGAAGAAAGAATAATGAGTGGGAAAAAACATTGACAGTTAAAATTAAAATTTTTTTTTTTTTTGTTTTTTTAATTTTTTTTTAAGGGAAAGATTACTAGAAAAAAGGGGTTCCCCGGGGGGAAAAAATTTAAAAAAGGAAGAATTTGGTTGGGGGGCGAGGGGGAAAAATTTGATGGGGGTTATAACCCCGGGGATTGGCGGAACCAATTTTTTCTTGGGGCAACCCTTTGGGCAGTTCAAAAGGGAAAACCGGGAATTTGGTTCAAAGGAAGGGAAACCGGGGAAAAGGCATAGAAGGGTTGAAGGGGAAAACATTAAAGAAGCGAAAATTCTGGGTAACCAAAAATTGTCGGGGGTGTGGAAAAAAATTAAAAGGCAAAAAATTTTGGGGGGGTTAAACCCTTTGGGGGGTGGGGAGAAAAGGGCATTTTTTGGATAGCTTTGGGGGGCCAAAAAAACCCCAAGGTCCCCAAATTTCAAAAATTTTTAAATTGGAAAGGGACCCCGTTTTATTGTTTTTCCCTCCAAAACAAATTTAACCATGTTTTTTCAGTTTGGTGATTCAAAAAAAAAAAACCCCTTTTTTTTACAAAAAAAATTTTGGCGTTAATTCTTTAAAAATTTTAAAAACGTTTTTTAGGCTTGTTTTGGGGTGGACCCAAGCTTTTAAGATAAAAAATCAATTTCTTTTGGACCAGGAAGTTAAAAACATTTTAAAAAAGGAAAATTTTTATTTTTGCCTCCCATTCTTTTAATCCCCCCCCCTTAAAATTAAAAATTGTAGTGATAAGTTCCTCCTTTTTTGGAGATTCTTAGTTCCCTGAGTGAATCCCCAATTGTTATGGCTCCAGACCCCGGAGCCTGGGCCTGCTACCATCTCTATATAGATATGAAAAGTCAGTATCCACATAAGACGGGTATGCGCTTGAACAAAGAAGAAGCATTTTTAATACAGCAGTGATTTATTAAGTTTGGTTATAAGCGATGACTTGACATGCGCAGCCCAGCCGGCGCACAAACTTTTACAGCTAACATTAGAGATAACATACATCGAGTTCCGTTATAATTTCAAGGTCCTGAAGCAAAGGCGAGAGTCCTTGAAAATGTATCATGTGTCACAACAGGAATTTTTTCTTGTGTTTTAACCATGAATTCTATCTTGTGTCGGACAGGAGCTTTAACCCTTAACTTGACAATTTCCCCCTTTTGCACCAAACGATACATTTAATGTTAGTGGCGTGCAAACTGCCTTCATCTGTAAAGACAAAAAACGTTAGACACTGATTCACAATGTCTGTCCTGCACATATTTTCCCTACCCCCTGTTTTTTTTACCTGTCCAACACCAGTGACGAGGACGGGAAGGGGAGTAGTGAACTTCGCCGGTTTGAGAAAAATCACCCAAAACAGAGGTTCCCCTGTGTGCTGGCTTTAGAAGCCCTGGTGAGCCCACTAAGCGCCCCTTCAATTGGTGCAAAAAATTTGCGTTTCTCCAAAAAACATAAACAATCTTCAATAATATTTGAGCACAACAAACAAGCAGAATAACTAAAAATTTTTTTTGAAATACAGTCTGCAATATGCCCATTACCCAAACCCCCCCAGCCCCTTTTGAACCAGTTGCGGGGTTTGGGGCAGAAAAATTTCCCCCCCACCAGCATTTTTAAATCCTTTCCCTTTCCCCATATGTTGTGTGGTATCGTTCTAGCAGGGAAGTTAAAAGGCATCTTGGTCAGGCAGAATGGTGTCTGCTTTGGTTTTCATACATAGGCGCTGAAGCTGTTCTTGCTGTGATTAAAAGGATGCTGCTAAATTGGGGAAACTAAAACCCGGGTTTTACTGTAATTTTTAACAGGGGGCAAGGAAGACATCCATGTCTGTTCTGGATCTTGCCCATAGGACGGTTGGGACCCCCTGAAAATAAGATTTTCCTCACTACCATACAACTGCCATTTCCCCGGTTTTCTTGCTCAAATGACACAAATGACATAGAGCTTCCTCAAAAATTGGATCGAAGGGATTTTAAAATTTAGGGGGCCTTGCATGGTATTTGATATTACTTGTATTTGGGGTCAAAAATCGCCCCCAACAAATTCTTCGCCCCATCTGAAATCAAAAACTGTGATAAAAATGTTGGGGGGCCAATTTTACTTTTAGGGGTACAGTGGGGGGGGAAATTTTTTCTATTAACCCACCAACCCCGGTTTACAACAACAAAATCGGTAGATACTAACTTGGTATAAATTTTTTTGTTGATGACATAATAGAGGCTCCATGTCCCCCCAGGTCTATGGGGGGCACCCGTATGGTTATAGGGACTAGAGTGCTGGGCCTGGACCATTGTGTCCCCCTTCAGTGCTGTTACAGCCCTTTCAGGACTCCCCTGCCTCTCCTTTTCTCCCCCTCATCATCTCTCTTTTTCTTTCTACAGTCACGTTTCATGGGGCCCTTGTTTCCCCCGCAATAGAAACAGGTTGGGGGCCCCTCTCTTGGTCTACCTCCTTGTTCCACTCGAACTGCACTTTTGAAACCCTTTCAATTTTTGTCCTTCAATATCCATTTTACCCCCTTGCTTTTTTTAAAAGCTGTTGCATTTTCTGTGGATCTCCAATCAGGACAAATATTTTATTTATTGCCATCGGGGTTTCATTCCATCTAGGAACGCCCTTTATCATTACTCTCCTTACTGTCCAGTCCCAATGTCATGTCCCCATCCCTCATACCCCCTGAATTCTAAACCAAAAAAATTCATTCCGTCTCATCCTGTATCTGCTCCCCCTGGGACTGTAGTTCCCCTTGGGGTTGTCTGTTCTCCCCGGGCAAATTTTGCCAACCTTGACAGAACGTTACTCCTGATGCCTCGCCTTATGTCTGCTGGGTATGAGGCGGATTTCCCTTTCTAATCTTAAATTTTTCTCGGGGGTCATTTTAATCAAACAGTCCTGCTTGTCACCCGCACTCTGTAGGTGCCCTGAAACTGATAAAGTAGCGGCTGAAACTCGGGGGCGATACGGGGTTGGGCGCACTTGCAATATACCTTGTTCGGCAGCTGCCCATGGTTGGTAACCCTCATAGCCCTCGTCGATCTGCCTTTGGGCATTTGGGATTTTTGGGGGTCAACAGGGTCTTTATTAACCTCCCCTTCCACCCTACGGGCCTGAGTGGTCTGCTGCTGTCCTGGTCGAGGTACCCCGCACCCTAAACGTATCCCTCCAGTCTGGGTTCTGTTGACTGCAACAGTGCAGGTCCACACCCGGGTTTCCCACGCTGTGAGGCGGGATTTTGGGTACGGGGGTGGGTGCCCAATCTTTTTTAATTTTAGGGCACTAGTATTGTTTTCGGATGGTTTTTTTAAAATGGTCCACCACCATTGACTGAACTGTCTCCCCAATCGGGGTTTCACACAGTTTCAGATAGTTGGGGCAACATTCAAATTGGTGCCCCATCCTCTTCTTTTAACACACCCTTTTTGGTTTTAAACTTTTGCCATGTCTTTTGGGGCAACTACTCTGTCCGGTAACTCCAAATGAATTTTGGATTCGGCTCAAACTCTTTGCTGCCTCCTTGCCATGATAACATAGGAGGAGGGGATTTTAACCTCTGAGGGCCCCCGGGAGGTTTTTGCTTTTCCCGTCCCATGATCCCCTTCTCGTCCCCCCCTTCCCCCCCGTTGGACGTTCCAATTAACAGATCCTCTGGTCCTTACGTTACCCCAATTGGTGTCCTATCATCTGGGGAACTAGGATCGAGAATACCTAGTCCGATCTGGATGCACATGTAAGTTATCCTCCAAGCAATATATAACTACTAGGGGATATGTTATAGTAAAATGTCATACCAAAATCCCGGGAAACCAACAGTCCTAAGAAAATTTTAAATATCCTTTTCCCCTTTTATTGGCCCCCCTTTGAAACGTGTCCCCGACTATTCATCATATCAGGCTCATACATTCAGACCTAAAAACAAAATGGACTCGACACCCAAGAACCTTAGTCCCTTTAACCTGTCCCCTTTTTTCTTATTCCCGACACGACTTCCACTTAGTTTTTTTCACATTACCGGGGGTTAAGCTAAGATATGCCCCTCCTTTTTAAGCGCCCGACACTCTTTTTTCGGCAATCCCCCCTTCCTAATTTAACAAACAAATGACAGCCTTAGCTTTCAACCAGTCATACTTTCACCAGCAAGTAATCAAGGGTTCTTTGCCTGCAAGGGGACCCACTACATAGGGGATACCTCTCTTTATCCTGGACTGGGCCAATGGGACATAGACTCGGGAAGGCACGGAGTAAATAAGAGCTTAATAAAAAAATGCTCTTACCTGGCCATTTTTTTTCCGTGCGTTCCTTCGGTCAGATTCCCTGCGTTGCTTCGAGATCCAAGGATTATGGGTGTTACCCAATTGCTGTGGGTCCCTGTTCGGAGCGCCAGCTAATAAGTTCCTCCATATGGAGATTCTATATTTGCTGAGTGAATCCCAATTGTTATGGCTCCAAAACCCCGGCCCGCCTGGGCCTGCTGCCATCTCTATATAGATACGAAAATCAGTACCCCACATAAGACAGGTATGCGCTCGAAAAAAGAAGAAGCATTTATTAATACAGCAGTGAGTTTATATAAGTTTGGTTATAAGCGATGACTGACATGCGCAGTCAGCCGGAGCACAAACTTTTACAGCTAACATTAGAGATAACATGCATAGAGTTCCGTTATAATTTCAAGGTCCTGAAGCAAAATTCTGATTCCCAAAAGTCCACTAAATTCTCCATAACCTTACAGAGCCACTCTTTTGTTTATCATGGAAGGGAATTCACTAGACACCCCACTTTTCTCTTCATGCACAGCCAGACTTATGGACAGCTGATATAGCTTTGTGGTGTGAGGTCATCCCCCGCAGTTCCAGCCATCTGAGATTCCTGGAATTCCATGAGCGTGACATTCGCCAGTGAATGCTTTGGGTCTTAGTTGAGTTGGCATTTTATTCCCCAGATTTCATGAACGATATATTTAGTGTTCTATGCTGGGATCTACCAGCCAGGAAAACATTTTCACACCTATGTGTGTGTTTTTTCTAGGTGGCTGATTCCAAGACAATAGATGAAAAGTGACACATTCTGGACAGTAGTAAAAAAGGAATCAATAGCAGGGGCAGATAATTAATAGAATTATTAATTACTGATAACTATCAGGCTGGACTCTAGGGATGACATATCCCATTAGGGCCCTATTCTCTATATAAATGAACTGTAGTACAGCAAAACTAGGTGGATTACACGCCAGACATGACACATTTGAATGCGCCTAGACTAGGTGCATCAATTTTACTATGCAAGGTATACCAGACACCAGATTTTTGACAGGTTCTTTCATATAGGCGCACTATACACTCATTTTATGCACCTTAAAACTGGTGTGACGGTGCCTCTTTTCTGACGTGTTGCCCTAGGTCTAAATGTGGTAGTCTAGGTGTGATAATGTGCTCCAGGCTTACGTAGTTAAATGTTTTCTAATGACACCTAACAGGATAACAAGGATATTTAGAAGGGAGAGAAAAGTGACATATCTTTGCCGCTTCTACCTTTGTTTCAAGTCAAGTTTAACACTGAATTTTGTGAGCATGACATGGGGAAGTGGGATTTGAGGATGAACTGCAGTCACCAGCAAATGCTTTGGGTTTTTAGTTGAGTTACCCTTTTAATGTAGTGGGAGGATAGATGGGCCTGGGCCCACTGGAAGCTCCTGTAGATCTTCACCACGCTTATCTAACCTAGATCTTAGCTTGACAAGGCTCCCGGCTGTGGATGAAGAATTTTCTGTAGGTTTAAGAGGATCATGTGGAGTTTCATGGGAATGTGTAGAGTCCTTGCATTGTGAGGCCCTCTTACCTTGCCACTAGTTTTGGAAGCAGAATTAGGTGAAGGTTGTTCCCCTACAGAAGACATTATGGAGGGACAGGAAGTGACTGCAGGTGGAGAGGTAACTTGAGAGGAAGAGCTGGATGGGGGTTCATGTTCAACCATAGGAAAAAGTTAGACACAGGGTTCTCCTTTAGACTTGTGGTATAACACATTGTGAATGCTAACAGGGTGATTTTGTCACTTGTGACTCAGAGGTGGATGTTTTCTTCGCTGAGGTCTTGGAAAATATGGAAGTTCACCCCATTTGTTAGTGCTATTCTCCATGGGTACAGAAAATGTGGTATAGATGAAAGACTAATAATCTCAGCTACAGGCTGAACAGCATGAGTCTACAAAATGAAGCATTTATAGCAATAGTTACTTACAGCAGGTACAATGACATAAACGTCCAGTAGATGGCAGTAAAAAGCTGAACAATGGAATTCAACAGGCTGTAACGATGATTAGGATGATACTCTTAGACCAGGGGTGTCAAACTCGTTTCCACCGGGGGCCACATCGGCCTCATGGCGTATCTTAAAGGGCCGACAATTTTAGAACTGTTTAAATGTAACTTCTCCTTAACAGTTAAACGAGCTATTAAGGAGTAGTTACATTTGTACAGTATTACTGTTACAATCAGCCCTTTGATAGTAATCAGGAAGATGGTGAGGCCCAGGGAGGGGGAGGCAGGTTTAGATTGAGGGAGGTCAGATATTGGCCCATAAGTGGAGGCCCGGGCCCGATGTGGAGGCCCGGGGAGGCAGGCCAATGTGGGGGGCCCCGAAAGGGAGGCAGGTCAAAGTGGGGGCCCAGGAGGGGGGCAGGGCCCGATGTGGAGGCCCATATTGGAGGCGGCCAGATGTGGAAATCCCAGGGGGAGGCAGGCCAGATTTGGGGCCCAGGGGGGAGATGGGATCTACTGGAAGGGCCCGGGAGGGGGGAGGGGAGGCTAACGATGAGGCCCCAAGGGGAGATAGGGTTAACTTAGAGATGGCAATTTTCCCCCAAATTCGTTCGTTCACTTCGCCGATTTTCTCGGCAAAAAAAAATTCGTTCCGAATTACTTTGGGACAAATCAATTTAAAAAACACTATTTCCAGGTGCACAACCGCAGGTCTGAGAACGTTGTGCCATGCTTTTAAAAATCAAAGGGGGCTTGGTTTTGGGCTTCAACAATGTTTTGTTTAGTAAGACACGCAGATGCCGCCCCGCTTTTTAGAATCGCTTCACTCTAAAATTCCCTGGGGACTTAAAAGGCAAAAAATGACCAAAAAAATGAAGGGGGGAATGTACCTATAAAGTCATGGGAGCGATAGCTGGGGAAAAAAACAAGTGAGGGGCCCCTGGGAACATCAGTGCAGATTGTGGGGTGCGGGGGGCCACAGCAGCATAGGGCAAGAGTGGCACAATTTACATTCTGGGGGTCAAAAAAAGAGTAGGCCCCAGGTTTGGGACAATACACAGTGTGGGGGTTGACGGACAACAGCACAGCAGCATGAGGTCGACAGTGGCACAATAAAAAGGGTAAAAGGGCACAGCAGCAGCCACAGCACACATGAGGCAAACAGTGCCAATGACAGTGTTAGGTCACAGCAGCACCACAGCACAGCATGAGGGCAGACAGTGGTACAAAGACATTTGGAGGTGGAAAAAAACAGAATCGGCCACAGAGTGGGACAAATGACACAGTGTGAGGTCACGCAGCTGCCACAAAGCAGCAGCAATGAGGTCAGACAGTGCGCACAATGAACAAAAGTGTAGGTCACGGAGCAGCAGCACACAGCAGCAACATGGGTCAGACATGGCACACTCCAGAGTGTTTCGTCACGGCAGCCGCCACAGCAGCAGCATGAGGTCAGAAGACCGTGGCACAATACATTCTGGAGGTGGCAAACAACAGAATCGGCCCACATATGGGACAATGACACAGGTGTGGAAGTCACGGCAGCAGCCACAGCAGCAGCATGAGGTCAGACATGGTGCACAATGAAACAATTGTGTAGTCACGGCAGCAGCCACAACAGCAGCATGAGGTCAGACAGCAGTCGCACAAAGAAATGGTGTAGGGTTCAAGGCAGAACCAGAGCAGCATTATGAGGTCCATACAGTGACACAATGAACAAGGGTGTGTAGTCACGGCAGCAGCCGACAACCGAGCAGCATTAGGTCTAGGACAGTTGCACAGATAACATACTGGAGGGTGTGTGCAAAAACAGGAATCGGCCACAGATGTGGGACAATGACTACTGTTGTGAGGTCACGGCAGCCCATCCACAGCAGCAAGCATGATGTCAGACAGTGGCACAATGGACACAATGTGTAGGTCAACGGCAGCAGCCACAGCATCAACATGAGGACAGACAGTGCACAATGACCAGAGTGTGTCGGTCACTTGGCAGCATCCACACAGCAGCCTGAAGTCAGATCGTGCACAATGACATACTGGAGGTGGCAAAAACAGGAATCGGCCACAACAGTCGCACAAATGATCACAATGTGTAGGTCAGGCAGCACCACAACATCAGCATGAGTCACAACAGTCTCACAATGACAGTGTGTAGGACACGCATCAACCACAGCATCAGTGCATGAGGTCAGACAGTTGCAACAATGACACAATGTGTAAGGGTCACGGCAGCTAGCCACAACAGCAGCATGAGGTCAACAGTCGCACAATGACGTGTGTAGGTCACAGCAGCAGCCACAGCAGCATACATGAGTTCAGACAGTGCACAATTGACGCAATGTGTACGTCACGGCAGCAGCGCACAGCAGCAACATAGGTCAGACAAGTGGCACAATGAGACAGAGTGTGACGGTCACGCTAAAGGTGCAGCAGCACAGCACCAGCATGAGGTCAGACATGTGGAAAAATTTCACCATCGGAGGTGGCAAAAACCAGAGAATCGTCCACAGAGTGGGAGCAATGACACGTTGGAAAGTCACGGCAGCAGCCACAGCATGAGCATGAGGTCAGAAAGTTGCACAATGACAGAGTGTGTTACGGTGCACGGAGCAGCAGCACAGCGCAGCAGCATGAGGTCAGAAAGTAGCACAATGACATTCTGGAAGGTGCAAAAACAGGAATCGGTCCACAAGTGGGACAATGAACACAGTGCGGAGGTCACTTGGCACACACACAGCAGCAACATGAAGGTCCAGACATTGGAACATATAGACAGTGTGTAGGTCCCACGGCAGCAGCCACAACTAGCAGCAGCATAAAGACAGACAGTTGGGCACATGACATTCTGGAGGTGGGCAAAAACAGGAGTAGCCACAGAGTGCGGGACAATGACACAGTGTGTAGGTCACGGCAGCAGCCACAGCATGCAGCATGAGGTCAGGACAGTGGCACAATAACACAGTGTTTGGCCCACGGCAGCAGCCACAGCAGCAAGTCATGAGGTCAGAAAAAGTTTGGCACAAGACATTCGGAGTTGGCAAAAACAGGAATCGCCACAGTAGTTTGCCAATGACTCAGTGTGGGAGGTCACGGCACGCAGCCAAAAGCTGCAGCATGAAAGGTTTGACATGCACAATGACACAGTGTGAATAGGTCCACGTCATGCAGCAACCACAAACAGCAGTCCATGAGGTCAGACAACCGCACAATGACAGTGTGTAGGTCACGGGCAGCAGCCACAGCACAGCATAGGCAGACAGTGGCACAATGACAACAATTGTTGGTCACGGCAGCAGCCACAAACAGCAGCATGAGGTCATCTACAGTCTCGCCACAATGACAAGTGTGGTAGGTCACGGCAAGCAGCCACACACAGCATGAGGCGTCAACAGTTGGCACAATGACACAGTGTGGTAGGTCACGGCAGCAGCCACAGCAGCCAGCATGAGGCCACACAGTGGCACAATGACACAGTGGTGGAGGACACGGCGAGCAGCCACAGTAACCAGCAGCAATGAAGTCAGACATGCGCACAATTACATCTGCAGGTGCAAAACAGGAGTAGGCCACAGAGTCTGGGACAATGCGACACAGTGTGGTAGGTCAGGCCGCAGCCAGAGTCAATCAGCATATGTCACACAGTTGGGCGACAATTGACACAATGGTGAATGTCACATGTCAGCAAGCCACAGCATCAGCATGAGGTCCAGACAGTGCAACAATGACAAAGTGTGCGGTCACGGCACAGCCTACAGAAGCAGATGAGTCAGAACGTGGCAACAATGACATTCTGGGGTGGCAAAAAACATGGAATCGGCCACAGAGTGGGACAATGGACAACAGCTGTGAGGTCACGGCAGCAGCCACAAGCAGCAGCATGAGTGTCAGACAGTGGCAAAATGACAAATGTGTAGGTCCGTCAGCAGCACAAACAGCAGTCAAGAGGTCGACATTCCGGCACAATAACAGCATGTAGGTCAACGGCAGCACCACATCAGTCAGCATGATGTCAGATAGTGGCACAATGACACAGTGTTAGGACACGCAGCAGCCACAGCAGCAGCATGAGGTGGAGACAGTGAGCACAATGACACATTGAATAGGTCACGGCAGCAGCCATAACAGCAACAAGAGGTCAGACAGCTCCGCACAATAGACATGTGTAGGTCACGTGCAGCAGCCAAGCAGCAGCATGATGTCAGACTAGTGGCACAATGACACATGTGTAGGTCACGTCAGCAGCCATGAGCAGAGCAGCAGCAGAGGTCAGACAGTGATCACAAATGACACAGTGTAGGCAGGTCGCACGGTGCGCAGAAACACAGCACATAGGTCAGACAGTGGCACAATGACAACATGTGTAGGTCACGTCTGCAAGCAGCCACAACAGCAGCATGAAGGTCAGACAGTCGCACAATGACATTTGTTTAGGTCACGAGGCAGCAGCCACACGCACAATCATGAGGTCAGACCAGTCGCACAATGACAAGTGTGTAGTGTCACGGCAAGCAGCCACAGCAGCAGCATGAGGTCCAGTACGAGTGGCCACAATTGACATCTGGAGTGTAAAAAACAGGAATCGGCCACATATGGAGACATCGACAACAGTGTGGAGGTCACGGCAGGCCGCCACAGCAGCAGCATGAGGTCAGACGTGGCACAATGACACAATGTGCTTAGGTCCACGCACAGCACAGCAGCACATGGGTCAGACAGTGTGCACAAATGACAGTGTGTCGGTCACGGCGCAGCAGGCCACAGCAAGCAGCATGAGGAGCCAGAACAGTGGCACACTCTACATTCTGGAGGTTGGGGCAAAAACAGGAATCCGGCCACAGAGAGGGACAATGACACAGTGTGGAAGTCACGGCAAGCAGCCCAGCATGCAGCATGAGTCAACCAGGTGGCACAATGAAACAATGTGTAGGTCACGGCAGCACAGCCACAACAGCAGCATGAGGTCAGACAGTCGCACAATGACAGTGTGTAGGTCACGGCAGAAGCCAGAGCACAGTATTGAGGTCAGACAGTGACACCAATGAACTAGAGTGTGTCCGGTCACACGGCAGCAGACCACAGCAGCAGCATGTAAGTCAGACAGTGGCCACAAATGACATTCTTGAGGTGGCAAAAACAGGAGTAGCCACAGAGTGGTACAATTGACAACAAGTGTGTAGGTCACGGCAGTCACCACATCACATCCATGTGAGGAGTCAGACAGTGGCACAATAACACAGTAGTGTAATTCACGGCAGCAACCACAGCAGCAACATGAGGTTCAGAAAGTTGCACAATGACATTCTGGAGTTGGCAAAAACAGGAATCGGCACAGAGATTTGACAATGACACCAGTGTGGAGGTCACTAAAGCAGGCCAAACGCAGCAGCATGAGTTCAGGACAGTGGCACAATGACACAGTTGTGTAGGTCACGCGGCAGCACCACAACGCAGCATGAGGTCATACAACCGCACAATGACAGTGTGTATGTCACGCAAGCAGCCCACAGCAGCAGCATGGGGTCAAGACAGTGCACATTGAACACAGATGTGTAGGATCAACGGCAGCAGCCAGCAACAGCAGCAGTGTGATGGTCATATGACAGTCGCAACACAAATGACAGTGTGTAGGTCACTGTGCAAGCTTGCCCACAGTCGCACAATGAGGTCAGACAGTGGGCACATGCACACAGTTGGAAGGTCACGGCAGCAGCCACAGCTAGCAGCACATGAGGGTCAGACAGTGCCAAATGACACAGTGTGGAAGGACACGCAGCATCCACCAGCAGGCAGTCATCGAAGTCAACAGTGCACAATTACATTCTTGCGGTGGCAAAAACAGGAGTAAGGGACCGCAGAGTGGGACGAATGACACAGTGTAAATAGGTCACGTGCAACGTCACCTGAGCAGCAGCATGAGGTCACCACAGTGGCACAATGACACATGTGTAGGTCAAACGGCAGCAGCCCACAGTGTCAGCAGCATGAGGTCAGCGACAGTGGCACAATGACAAAGTGTGTCGGTCCACACGGCAAGCAGCCACAGAATGCATGATGAGGTCAGAAAGAGGCACAATGACATTCTGGGGGTGTGCAAAAAACAAGGAATCAGGCCAACAAGAGTGGACAATTCGACACAGCTGTGGAGGTCACGGCAGCAGCCACAGCAGCATCGATTAATGTATCAACAGATGAGCAACAATACTTTCCGGTATCACAATGTAAGGTCACGGCAGCAGCCACAACAGCAGCATGGAGTCAGACAGTCCGCTACAATGACAGAGTTGTGGTCGTCACGGGCAGCAGCCTCAGCAGCCATACATGAGGGTCAGCAGTGGCACAATGACACATATGTGTAGGTCCCGGCATTGCAGCCACAGTCAGCAGTCATGAGGTCAGACAGTGGCACCATGACCAGTTGTGTAGGTCACGGGCAGCAGCCACAGCAGCATCATGAGTGTAGACAGTGTGGCACAATGACACAGTGTGTAGGCAGCCACCCGGCAGCAGCCATAACAGCAACATGAGGTCATATACAAGTCGCACAATGACAATGTGTAGTCACGGCAGCAGCCAGAGCAGCAAGCATGATTTCAGACTGTGGCACAATACACAGTGTGTAGGTCCACGCAGCAGCAGTAGCAGCAGCATGAGGATCAGACAGTGTGTCACAATGACAACAGTGTGCAGGTCCGGTAGCCCCAGAAACAGCAGCAGCATGTGGTCAGACAGTGCACAAATGACCCATGTGAAGGTCAACGGCAAGCAGCCCACAACAGCATCAATGAGGTCAGGACAGTCGCACAATGACAGTGTGGTAGGTCATGGCAGCAAGCCACACCGCCAGCACAGATGGGTCAGACAAGTCGCACAATGACAGAGTGTGTATGTCACGCAGCAGCACAGCAGCAGTCAGTGAGTCATACAGTGGCAACAATGTAGACATTCAGAGAGGTGGAAAAAACAGAAATCGCGCACAGAGAGGGAGCCAATGACACAGTTTGGAGAGTCACGGCAGCCGCCACAGCACACATGAGGGTCAGACCAGTGCACTATGACACAATGTGTAGGCGTCAACGGCAGCAGCCACAGCAGCAACATGAGGCAGACAGTGTCCACAATGACAGAGTGTGTCGGACACGGCATCACCCACAGCAGCAGCATGGTCAGACAGTGGCACAATGACATTCTGAGGTGCAAAAAACAGGTAGGCCACAGAGTGGGACAAGACCAGTGTACAGCAGTGTGGTCACGGGCCAGCAGGGCAGACCACAGCAGCAGCATGAGGTCAGACAGTGGCACAATGACACAGTGTGTAGGTCACGGCAGCAGCCACACAGCACCATGAGGTCAGACAGTGGCACAATGACAGTGTGTTGGTCACGGCAGCAGCAAGAGCAGCAGCATGAGGTCAGAGAGTGGCACAATGACAGAGTGTGTAGGTCACCGCAGCAGCCACAGCATCAGCATGAGGTCAGAGAGTGGCACAATGACATTCTGGAGGTGGCAAAAACAGGAGTAGGCCACAGAGTGGACAATGACACAGTGTGGAGGTCACGGCAGCAGCCACAGCAGCATGCATGAGGTACAGGACAGTGGCACAATGATAGAGTGTGTAGGTCACGCAGCAGCAGCATGAGGTCAGACAGTGGCACAATGACATTCTGGAGGTGGCAAAAACAGGAATAGGCCACAGAGTGGCACAATGACAGAGAGTGGAGGTGACGGCGGCAGGAGCAACAGCATGAGGTCAGAGAGTGGCACAATGACACAGTGTGGAGGTCACGGCAGCAGCCACAGCAGCAGCATGAGGTCAGACAGTGGCACAATGACAGAGTGTGGAGGTGGGTGGCAATACCAGTCCCTGGTAAAGATGGTTGGTGGCAGATGGAGAAACTGTCAGCAGATGTGTGGCATCAGGCGGGTGGCGGCATCAGAATAGTGGCTGAGGCAGGTAGTTTGAACCAGACTCATTTCTCACAGTTTGGGTGAGGCGTCATGGCTGATGTAGTCTGACGCCTAAGGCACTGGTGTGTGGAAAATCCTGGCCGAGTCCACGACCGATTCATCTTGACAAAGGTCAGTCGTTCCACATTCCCGTGAACAAGCCGGGTTCTCCTTGGGGAAACGATGTGCCCCGTGGCCCAGCACTGAACACCCTCTCTGATGCCACACTGACTGGCCGCAGGACAGCTTCTCCACTGCAAACGCTCGCAAAGTTGCGGCCACACTCCAGTTTGGGCTTGCCCAGTAGTCCATCGGTCTTCCTAACTGGGGTGCAGATGTGCTTTCCAAGTAGGCCACCACCTGTTTTTTCAGGTCTGCTCCAGGTCCTGCTGCTGCTGCTGGCGACTGTTCTCCTCACTAGGCGGGTGAAGGAAGCTGCTCAACAGGTGAACTCCAACGTAGTTTGCGCTGCTGGAGCTGGAACTGCTCCGCCCGACCCCCCCCCCCCACCTTCCCCCGGCGCCGCGGCAGTTAGTACGTGAATGCCAGAAGAACCCCCCGGTCAAACCTGTCAGAGGAGGGATGAAGCCGCACATGGGCAGCGGCCAACTGACCTAAATAGGATTTCCCTATAGTATTTGAAGTTTTGTCCTCCCTCTCAATAGCTGGCAAAAAGGCTCCCATTTTGGACCGGTAGGCGAGGGTCCAATAGGGGGGAGAGCCAGAAGTCATCCCTCTGCTGGATGCTGACGTAATTCGTCTGTAACTTGCCAGCAAATCAGCATGCTTGCGGGCCATCTGCACCAAGTGATTCCGAGGGGCTCCCAGCCTCCATCTCAACTGAATACTGCCATAGTGCTTGCAGGGTCAACTCCCTCGTCTTTCCCATCACCATCTAGCTCCCTCCAGCTGCTCCTGCCCTCCTGGCTCTTTGTCACCTAGGGTAGAATAATCCACTCTTTCACCAGACAATGCTTCTGGCTCCAATGTCCCCTCCGTCCTCCCTCCTCCTCCATTTCAACAAATCCCCACCGAACTCATGTGGCCGCGAGATGTAGTCCCAGATGCACGTCTCCAGTCCCCTGCCCAGAACAGTATTTTTCAGCATGCTGTTCAAGGAACATGGAAGCAGTGGAATGAGTTATTCATCCCGTAGTCCTGGCGTCTGACAAATAACGTCGCCTCCTCGAAGGGCCCTTAAAAAACGGGAGGTGTAAACGCATGAGCTGCCACGGGCTGACATCAAAGTTACACAGGGGAGTATTCTGTCTGCCTGGATCATCAAAAAATCGTTAAGGGCCCTTTTCCCTCTGTTCAAAACATCGGCCCCAAAAAGTGCGGGCTGGAATTAAAAAGGGGTAAAAAAACATGCATATCAGATTTGGGGTTGGGGGAGGCCTTTGCGCTGCAACTCGAGGAGGGGGTTTTTTCCTGGTTTTGTACGAAGGGAAAAAAGTGCATGCACAGTTTTCCGGGCCCTTTTTCCCCAGAATGTTTGAAAAATCGGGGGAAAAACTTCAAACCTTTTCCCAAAAACCAGTTTGAAAAAGTCCCGCCATGCAGGGTGCATGGCCCCATCCTCCTCAGTGGCAGCCCCGGAAACCCCCCACTTTTTCCCCCCAAATGCCCCGTCCCCCAGGGTTTCCGATTTGCAGTTGGCGCGGAAAAAAAGCCACACATCGATTTTTTGCTGAAAGGAGGGCGGAGCGGGCGTTCCTCCCCTGTGTGACTGGGGTTCGCCGAGTAAAGGGCCAGGTTAGAACGCTTTAAACCCACTGTGCCCAAACACTTGGGGTATGATGGAGCGTACTTGTGGAGGTGAGAGGGGTGGTGGGGAGGGGGAGGCGGACATTGGCGCAGGAGCCGCGTTTAAACAACGGGAGGGAAAAGTGCCGTCTCCTGCCCCAAGTTCGGGTGTCCGGGGCCCCGGAAGCACATTCCCCCAGGGGGCCGGGAAAGGACATTTTTACTGGCCCTGCCCGGGTAGTTCAGCTCCAAAAAGTCCGCCCCTGCCGTGCACCTTGGTCAAACCAATAAGCTCAAGGCCCTTTCCCCCCTTCTGTTCTCCCATATTATGAAGGGGGTACTGCTTTTTTGGGAAACAAAAAAATTAGGGCTTGGAACTCCCCATCTGGGGTGGGCACAAGCCATTAGTTCTCTAAAAGGGTTGCAGAGACCCCCTTTTAAAAGGGAGGGACGCGGGGAACCCAAACCCAATTTGGATAGGACGGCACTGCTGCCCCTTTAAATTTTTGTTACGCATACTTTTGTTTTCTTTGCAATCGCCTAACTAAACGATTTGCGGGCGCCTTTAAGTAGCGAGGAGCAGGGGGAAAATCTGGAGGGGGAGATGATGTAAAAAGAGAAACAGCTCCCTTCTGCAGAGGTGGGGGAAATTTTGGGACTGGGCCTGAAATTGGCATGCGTCCCGGGGGCCTGCGGCTGCGGGTTGTTTGCGGCGGCAGGATGGACCACCACATCTGACCCAAGTTTCTCCCAGGCCCCCGGATGGTGACCGCATGTTTTGGGACGCAGGGCTGGGTTTCCCAACTTTAAAGCTCCCGGCCCGCTTTCACTTTCTGTTTTACAGATTTACATTTTACCCATATTCGGCTCCCCCCGGTGTCTTAGCAAAGAACGCACACCCCCCCGGGAATCGGTTTTTACCCCAACCTCCGCACTGAGTGAAAATGCCGCCGCCCCTCGCTGACCCCTTTGTGCCGAAATTTTTCCCTTGGCCCCTTTTGAAGTGGGGTTTTTTAAACCCCGTGGCCGCTTGGCCCCCAACCCTCACACTGGGCCCCCTGCGGACTCATGGCCACAAACCCCACTTCCCGGGCTGCCCCCGCGGCCTGCCCACCAAGCTGACCCCCTCTTCCCTTGAGGGATGATGAACCCTTTCCCCCTCACCCGGCCCCCAAGTGCGGCCCGGCACAACATCATCTATTTTGGTTTAAACCCGTCACGCTGCCCTCTTTCCCCGGTTTGGTATGCAGAGGTTTGCCCCCCTCAAAAACAGCCCCTCCCGCCACCCCTCAACATCAAAAACTTTGCCCCCCTACTGCAAAAACCCCCCCGGGGGGGGAATTTTGGGCCCCCTTTTTTCTTCGTGCCAAAGTAGTGCTGACTCCCCCCTCAAATTTTTCTCCTCGTTTAATAGGGCGCTGGGGCCCAGACCACATATTAGATTTGGCTGGGGGAAACCGGAGGGGGACAGAGGGGGGTTGGGGAACAGGGGGAGGGCCACTGACCTGCCCCCCGGGGCCCCATGCCAACAAAGGTTTGTGTCTCCCCTTTCCCACCAAACTCTTGGCGGGGGTTGTCAGTTTGTTAACTGGGAGGAAGTGGGTAAACCTAGTAAACCCAAATTTCAAGAACCTTTGGGTTGCGACAAAAACGGCCCGGTAGTGACAGCGGCAGTTGGGCCCTCCCCGGGTGCCCCCTGCTGGGGCCCTTTCCCTTCTGTGCTGCGACCTGGGCCGGGAATTTTTGGGTCCCACTGCATCGGGGTTTAAGAGCCGCCACCCTCTCGTCGCCCCCCATACTGTTTTTTCCCTTAAAAGTACAGACACTGTTTAAATGAAGAAAACGTAAAATTAAAAAATCCCACACCCTGTTTTTGGGAGGGCCAAAAATAAACCCCAGTAAAAATTTTGGGGAAAACCCTTGGAAAAAAATTTTGCGTTACACAAATGGGCGGGAAAAAATTGGGCCCCTTGTATTTTTGCCTTTTAAAAAAAACTCTGTAAAAAATTTTTTAACTGAATTTTAAAAGCACAAACGGGCTTTATTAACCTTGGATATGAATTTTTTTGCTACAGTTTTTCTTCGTGGCGGTGAAAAAAAAAAGGGTTTCTTTTACTGAGTACAAACTGCAGAAAAAACGTTTAAAATTAACCGGGATTTTAAATTGCGAAAACCAATTGAGCCACCAAAAAACTAGTAGCCTGTTAGCGTTTTTCAATGCGGTGTTTTTTACACCAAAAATAAAAAAAAATTGAAAAAAAACCCTTTATTTGTGAATTATGCTCCCGGAAAAAAATGTATAAATTTTGGTGGGGAAAAATGAGGTTTCTTGGGCACCACAGCTAAAAAACCCAACGCTTTTTAAACCCCCTGGTTTAAAATTTGGGGGAAACAAGAGCCACCCACAAAAAAAAAACCCCTTTGGTGGGTTTGTTACAATGGCGTGTTTTTACGCTAACAACAAGAGAAAAATTGAAATTTAAACCTTCGTTTGTAAATTTAGGGCTACGGGAAAAAAATTGTTTTATTTTTTGGGCGTTAAAAATTTGACGGTTTTCTTTGGGATCCCCACAGCTGAAAAACAATGTTTAATTAACCCCGGGAGGGTAAATTCCCAAAAAACTTTTTGGCCACCCAAACAATAGCTTTGTGGGTTTTTAAAAATGGGGGTTTTTTTTTCCCACTCCCAAAACCCAAGGATAAAATTGTAAAAAACCCTTCGTTTGGGGAAAATTATGCTACAGGAAAAAATGTAAAATTTTTTTTGGCTTTTTGGAAAAATGACGGTTTTTTTTTGGGACCACCACAGCAAAAAAAACAAGGGTTTAAAATTTAACCCCTTGGATGAAAAATTGCTGCCCAAAAAATTTGGGAGCCATCAAAAACTAGTAGCTTTGTACCCTTTGTTAAAATGGGGTGTTTTTTACGCCAAAAAAAAAGGGAGAAAAAATTGTAGTTAACCTTTGCTTTGTAAAATTAGGCAAACGGGAAAAATTTATATATTTTGGCGGGGAAAAAGGGAGGGGTTTTTTTGGGAGTCATCACGCTGAAAAAAACGTTTAAATTTAACCCCCTGGATGAAAATTGCCCCCAAAGATTTGAGCCCCCCACAAATAGTAGCTTCGTACCTTTTTCAAAATGCGGTTTTTTAAACCCCCCACAAAAAACAAGAGTTTAAAATTG
This sequence comes from Phyllomedusa bahiana, assembly GCA_025379985.1. NCBI lineage: Eukaryota > Metazoa > Chordata > Amphibia > Anura > Hylidae > Phyllomedusa > Phyllomedusa bahiana. Next base: position 60,945 of record JAODAL010000441.1, read on the forward strand.
AAATTTAAACCCTTCGCTTTTGAATTAGGCTACGGGAAAAAATGAATATTTTTTGGGGCTTTAAAAAGACGGTTTTTTGGGGATCACCCCCAAGCTGAAAAAACAACGTTTAAATTTAAACCCCTGGATGAAAATTGGGGGCCAAAAAATTTTGAGCCCCCAAAAACTAGTGGTTTGTAGCGTGTTACAATGGCGGGGTTTTTTTTTAACGCTACACAAAAAAAAAGAAAAAAATTTGAATTTAAACCCTTCGGGTAAATTTAAATGCAACGGAAAAATGAAATAATTTTTTGGGGGTTGAAAATAAGGGTTTCTTGGAGTCACTACAGTTTTAATAAAAAACGTTTAAATTTAAACCCCCTGGATGAAAAAATTTGCCCCCAAAGAATTGGGCAGCCAAAAATGAAGGGGCATTTGTATTGTAAAAAAAAAGCGTTTCTTTAATGAAAACAACAGGAACTGGCCCTTTTTTTTTCCCTTGGAAAATTTAATGTTTCCCGGGGAGCAGATAGGGTTTAAATGTATATGGAGCTTTCAGGGACGCCCCTGGACTTCAGATCCAATACCCAAAAAAAAAAATCAAAAAAAGAACGTTTAAAAGAAGCAGTTTTCTGAGACAAACTGAACCCCCCCACAAAAAATTTGCTGTTTTAAAAAACATTTCTTTAGTAACAATCAGCCCCGCGGCAGCACTTTTCCTTTACTGTACGGAGAGGAGTGTTTAGCTCCCAGCGTACGCCCAACCTTATATAGTGCGGTGACGTCACAGAACCCGCCGGGGCTTGATTGGGTTCATCCCCTGCACCTGTCATGCAGGCTATGCCCCTTTTTTCCCCCCTCCCGAGTGCTTTGCCCCATGTAGCGCCATTGGGGCTCGCAGGCCCTTTTAAACAATCCAAAAACACCATTCGTTCACCCAAGTCCCCCAAACCGACTTCCCTTTAGAACCGAAATTATAAATGAAATTCCCCCTTTTAGTTTAATTCGCCCATCCTGTATTATCATTGGCCCCATCTAGACAATATCAAATTTTAAAATTTTGCGAGGACTGGGACAGCCATCTACCCAAGGTAAAAGACCGGGATTAATTCCCTTGGGGAAAAAGTGGGGTGCCCGCAAGCCCTTTGAAGTGGGATTAGGTCTGGAAGAAGCTTACCAAAGGGTATGTAATAGGTAAGGTTATAAAACCCCAGATCAATAAAATGGGGTTATAAGGAATGGCCACAACAAAAAGACAGGTGAGAGCCTTTTTAGGGGATTGTGGGGGGACTATCAGATAATTTATTTAAAACCTTTTCTTTTTAAATAAACAACACCCCTGAAAGGATCCCGGGCATGGCAAAAGTAAGTCCGTTTTCCCGGTTTTTAAAAAATGGGCCCCTACTGAGCCCAAAACCCCCAAATTTAAAAAATAATTTATTTTTACAGACAGATGCGTTTTGTCACAGGACTGGGTACAGTGCTTTCCCAGCAAGTAGACCCAGAAGAGCATCCCATCACATACCTAAGTTGGAAGCTCACGCTCGCTGAAAACAAATACAGCATTGTTGAGCGGGAGTGCCTGGCAATTAAATGGGCCCTTGAGTCCATCAAATTTTTTATTACTGGGGGCCCCCACCTCTAAATTTAAACAAATGGGGCCCCTCCCCCAAAGAAAACCCGTATGTTTTCAAGCAAAGGAAAGAAAACCTTTGAGTCAAGAGGTGGTTTTCCCTTTCTTTTAAAATTTTAAGTTTATAGTAGAAAAACAAGCAGGGAAAACTTTCAGGGGAATAATGATGCTTTTTTTCCCAAAAACAACCGCATGGTAGGAAAAGTGTCTACCCCCCCAGGTTTTAACCCGAAGGGGAGGTATTAAACAGTGGACAGGCGGGAGGGTATTTGGGAAAACTCTCTTTTTGCGGTTTTTGGGGGGGTATTTGGAAAATGTGTGTCACCGGAAAAGGGTCTGGGCCGGGGGAAGGAAGATGGGAAATTTTGTGCGTCAGTAGCACAAGTTACTGACCCCGCTTTTTTTTTTAGTTTAAACAAAAACCAAGCCATTTATCCGGGGCAATCTTTTCCTGGAGTGGGGCCCCCCAAATGATAGGGGGGGGCCACTTCCCCAACACCCAAAGGGGAGGGGGGTTTCAAAACTCCAAAAGAAGCCTGGGGGGCCCCGGGAGGACCCGTGTTTTTGGGCCTCTGGTGGTACTCTGGCATTAAGAGGGAAGCCACACTGGGATCTTTTAGGGCTGGGGTGAGTCAAAAAAGGAACCCAAATTTTGTAAGTGGGCCCCCGAGTTTGGGCTTTTATTTATGCTTTGTGAAATAAACCCCGGCCAAATGCCCGGACTTTAACTTTTGCTTTCCCTTTTCACCCGCTTTGCTGTGGGAAAGGGCCCTGTTGTCTACCTGCTGTGGATTCCCCCTCACAATACTTAGAAAATTGGTGACGTGTTCAGTACTTATTTTACCTGCTGTGTGAGAAAGCAAAACAAAAGCTCCACTTGTTAAGACCTGAAGTCCAATATGGCAGTGCAAAAGATCAAACAGCAAGATATTAGGTTCTGTGTGGTAAGGCGTTAGAAAATCAGTGGTGAACAACTCATGATACAAAAAAAGAGAGATAAGATTCCCTTGTGTTGTTTCCAGTGCTTCTGAAAAGATGAACATTTCCCATATCCATATATATTTTAGTTTACACATGCTCTCATGTATGGCTAGCCTAAAGCAGCAAAGACGCATTCAATTTCCTGGGAAATTGTGTCTGTAACCCTTAGGGTGGAGGGTTAGTTCACTGACCTGCTAGTCAAAGCTGCATTTATACCAACTGTATATTTTAGCACTGTATGAACATTGCTATGACTCATGACTCTTGAATGAGTAAATTAAAATACCATTTTGTGGTTTTCCTACTTACTATGACATGACTTGTAGCAGTAAATAATAAGGAAGGCATATCGCCAATTATTACAGGATTTTGCTTCTTATCAATGTTCCTCATAGCACAGTGTGACAACACAGTGATGGTGCTTGCTTTAATTGATTCTTAGAATAGCCTCATGTTTCTAGGTAACTGGTTGCATATGCCATCACCACTTTGTGTAATTCACATTATTGCTCCCTAGACATTTTGTTAGATCTATTACTAATTCTCTATACAGTGTACAGTACATACATATTAAAGGAGTTGTCCGGCAAACCAAAAAAATTAAATATTGTGCCAATGCCTTTATTATTCTCCCTGTGTGGTAGTTTGTTCTTTCCTGTGATGTATGTAGTCTCCTTTCTCTACAACCGAGCTGCAGCATTTGTAACACTTGTAAACACTTGTAAACTGTGTTAATTTGCGCTTTAAAATTACAGGATTTATTGTTGTGTCCATTTTGCTTCCTCCCAACCTTGCTCTTAGGACATGCCTCTTATGTCCTCCCTCCTTGAGAGCCAGGGCAGTGGCTTGAAGAAAGAGCCAAACCCTTTTGGTCATCTGATCTCCTGGGCTTCATACAGAACTGTTTTTTGTGTGTACAGACTCAAAGAATTACTGAACCTCTTGTCCTCAACAGCTTATATAGAACTGTAGGAAGCCTGCAGAAAAATGAATGAAAGTATATTCTGAAAGTTTTGGAGAGGTATTATTTACTAATATTTTTTCCACTGTACAACACAGTCCTCTCTCTATTATCTTATAAAAGGTCTGCCAATCTACTTGGTGATAGCTTACTTATGATGAACCCATTGAGGCAACATGGATCAGTGTGCTGCACTCTATAAAACAGTAAAAGCATGCTGGAGACATGTATGATTGGGTTTTTCACCCTTTTCTGGTGTAAAATGCGCCTGATGAATGTGTTAGGTGCATTGTTCGTAAGACAGCACTTTACCAGGTGCCTAACATGAGGGGGCGTTGTAGGGTCGTTATGGAGGCATGTCGCACCATATATGAATGTGGTTCAGCAAAACCAGGCACATTACTGCTCGGAAAGGTAGACCTATTTGAATATGTACCAATATGAAGTATAATGACTCTCCAATAATTACCATATAAAGATTTTTATTCCCAAAAATACAGTATAAACGCAACAAATTCAGCTATCACAACTGAAAAAAACCTTAAAAAACATTTAAAAATACAAAATACCCCCCAGTACAAATATTGGTGACACATCCCTCACCCAAAGTTAACAAACAGTAAATTGGAAAGATGCATAATAAATATACACATAACAGATCAAGTGATCAAAAAATATAAAAATGCACCAAACTAAAAAAATTTATGGTATGGTGACTTATACTCATGTTTAGACCAGTTTTTGAATTGGTATTCTATTTGAATGTGGTCTGCCAGAGCCTGAGGAGTCGAAGATTTGCCATTAGGGCACAAAATGTCCCTTAATTTTCAACTTACACCAGTGCAAAAATAAAAAGTAATTTCTGATAATTATCATACTATATAAAATGAAATTATTTAAATGTAATAAAATTTTTTATCATATGAAATAAATATAAAAATATATAATATCCCTTTAAAATGCATTTCAATTTAATAGAATCTAAAACTAGTTTTACATTAACCCCTTACCGACATAGGATGTATCCATATGTCCTGATGCCGGTAAGCGGCTTTGAAGAGTGATCGCGCTACGATCCCGCAACACAGCCACGGGGTGTTAGCGGCTAATTGCAGCTAACACTCGGTGGCTACAGCGCGGGGGGGGATGCCGCCCGACTGCGCTGTTTAAACCCTTAGACGCTGCGGTAAAGATGGCGGCGTCTAAGTGAATGAAGAATGGTGCCGAGCATCGCTGAGTACCAAACGGCTAACATGGCAGCGGGAAGCCTTGCGAAGGTTTCCATCGCTGCCATGTTTTAAATTTCCCCACTTCCGCCCCTAGGCAGGAAGTGGGGAAACCGCCATCTTGGTACGTCCTAATGCACTGTATATGCAATTCATTAGGCTGTAGAAATAATCGCACCCCCTAGTGGTGAAGCGCCCTAGAGGGACTCAAAATCACAGTAAAAAAAAAAATGTTTTAAAGTGTAAAAAAAAAATAAAAAGTATTAATAGTTCAAATCACCTCCCTTTCGCCATTTTTCAAATAAAAAAAATAAAATAATAAAGTTACACGTATTTGGTATCGCCGCGTTCCAAAAAAGTCCAATCTATTAAAATATAACATCATTTATCCCGTATGCTGAACACTGTAGAAGAAAACAAATTGAGTTTTTTTGGTCCTTTCACATCTTATAAAAATTGGAATAAAAGTGATCAAGAAAGTCGCATGCATTCCAAACTGCTAGCAATAAAAAGTACACTTCAGCCCGCAATGCACCCTCACTGACATCTATAGGTGTTAGTACAAAAAAGTTATTGGTTGCACAAAATGGTGCCGTGGCGCAAATTTCTAAAATAGAAAATGTTTGAAATTTTTTACGGCACCCAAACATAATGGAAACCCTACATGTTTGGTATTTCCAGATGCGTATCAACCTGTAGAATACAGATAACATTTTTACCGAAGTGTGAACAGTGTAATTCTATGGTAATAACAATAACACCATTGGAAATGACATCTTGTCCCGCAAAATAAAAGCCCTCATATGTCTATGTAGGTGGAAAAATAAAAAAGTTATGGCTTTCAGAAGGCAAGGAGGAAAAAAATTGAGCCATATTATTATTACCGTCTGTCAGGACGTGGTTAAATAACCCACTGATGTTGTTGTTTAGATTTACCATTTTAAATTTTTGCTACATTAAATTTATTTTTGCTGCTCTCACCCTTTATTCTACATACAGCAAGAGCCAGCACAGCACAGGTATTGCTGGCACCTGTGGTCCACCGAGCAAGATCAGTACCACAGTTTCTATTCTCTAATGATTTTTCTTTTATTTTCATCCTATCTATAGCCTTTATACATATCAGGCGCATTACTAATGCACCTACATTTCGTAATGCACCTAACACATAGGCGAGGCACGATGAACTTTACAAACCATTTATGAACGCACAAAAACCACTTTCATACATTCAGGCATATTATACACTGAAAACAAGACTCGACAATTCACTTTGACGCGCCTTCCTTCATACTTGTCTGCCGAAGAGAAAATAATTCAGAACATATCACTTTTAGAAATCAATAGATCCATACTGTACCTCTGTATGTCTCCTATATGAAGCAATGCCGGGTTTTTCCCACATGAAGTAAACTAGCAGCAAACCCAATGAAACCATACAAAATCAATATATAAAAAGTGGAGACTTTTTATACATTAGACTTTATCAAACTATTGACATTCTTGCAAAGTTTGGACCTTGCAATTCACAAAATGGTTTAAAATGTAAAGTAATGGTCCCCAAAAATCCAAAGTTATTGGGCTAATCTCAACCCTCCCATTGAAATCTAAATCTCCTATTCAGACTTATTTTGTTCTTCCCTCTTCTAAATTTTAAAAACCTGGTCAAGTTTTACCCTGTCCCAACCTGCTCCTTAAATCCAAAGATCCTGGGTTGGTATTAACTCTATTCAATCCTTAAATATGGTGGGAGAGTCGTCCCGACAAGGACGGTTCCACCCTTGAAGACTAACCCTATTAGACCTTAACTCTTAGATATCCAATCAAACAGTCACCTGCATGGGTCCAAAGGTACGCTTATCTTAAATATTTAATCACAAGTCGCCTGCATGGGTCCAAAAATATGGTTATAACCTCAATAATATATCTCCAATGGACCAACACACTTATCAGAAAAATGTCATTAACAGATAAAGCAAAATACAATTGAAACAAGCAAAAAAAAAATTATCTATGCCTGTAACCATATCTATAATAACCTCAGTGAGGTTGGATGGAGAGCGTTTGTGAACAGCTGGAGCTCAGTGAGGTTGGATGGAGAGCGTTTGTGAACAGCTGGAGCTCAGTGAGGTTGGATGGAGAGCGTTTGTGAGCAGCAGTTTTCTTTCCACAGATTCTCGATTGGATTCAGGTCTGGACTGTGACTTGGCCATTCTAACACCTGGATACGTTTATTTGGGAACCTTCCATTGTAGATTTTGCTTTATGTTTGGGATCATTGTCTTGTTGAAAGATAAATCTCCGTCCCAGTCTCAGGTCTTTTGGAAACTCCAACAGGTTTTCTTCCAGAATGGTCCTGTATTTGGCTCCATCCATCTTCCCATCAATTTTAACCATCTTCCTTGTCCCTGCTGAAGAAAAGCCCAAACCATGATGCTGCCCCCACCATGTGTGACAGTGGGGATGGTGTGTTCAGGGTGATGAGCTGTGTTGCTTTTACGCCAAACATATCGTTTTGCATTGTCGCCAAAAAGTTCGATTTTGGTTTCCACTGAGCAGAGCACCTCCTTCCACATATTTGGTGTCTCCCAGGCGGCTTGTGGCAAACTTTAAACAAGACTTTTTATGGATATCTTTGAGAAATGGCTTTCTTCTTGCCACTCTTCCATAAAGGCCAGATTTGTGCAGTGTACGACTGATTGTTGTCCTATGAACAGACTCTCCCACCTCAGCTGTAGATCTCTGCAGTTCATCCAGAGTGATCATGGGCCTCTTGGCTGCATCTCTGATCAGTCTTCTCGTTGTTTGAGTTGACAGTTTCGAGGGACGGCCGGGTCTTGGTAGATTTGCAGTGGTCTGATACTCCTTCCATTTCAATATGATCGCTTGCACAGTACTCCTTGGGATGTTTAAAGTTTGTGAAATCTTTTTGTATCCAAATCCAGCTTTAAACTTCTCCACAACAGTATCACGGACCTGCCTGGTGTGTTCCTTGGTCTTCATGATGCTCTCTGCGCTTTAAACAGAACCCTGAGACTATCACAGAGCAGGTGCATTTATACGGAGACTTGATTACACACAGGGGGATTATATTTATCATCATCAGTCATTTAGGACAACATTGGATCATTCAGAGATCCTCACTGAACTTCTGGAGTGAGTTTGTTGCAGTGAAAGTAAAGGGGCCGAATAATATTGCACGCCCCACTTTACTTTTTTTTTTTTTTTACAAAAGTTTAAAATATCCAATAAATTTTGTTCCACTTCACAATTGTGTCCCACTTGTTGATGATTCTTCACAAAAAAATGAAAATTTTATAACTTTATGTTTGAAGCCTGAAATGTGGCAAATGGTTGAAAAGTTCAGGGAGGCCGAATACTTTCACAAGGAACTGTAAATATGCATAGTCATTAAGCATTCAATATGGCTCTCACTCTCCATACAGCTATCTTCTAGGATATGAGAAATTTTACAGAATTATTAAGAAACAGACAAAAAATGGAGAAGAAATGACATTGTTTTCTTTTTTATGTTATTTGGCTGTTCAGTGGCTTCTAGACTCCCTTTAGATCCAATAGTTCTAGGACCCCCTGCCAGCTGCCAAATTACATCAGATAAATGTATCCAGCCTTCTTCATCTCCAGTGCTCTATACCCCTAGGGGCCGAGGCTTTAGTAAGATTTATTAAAACAAATTATCGTCATCAAAAGACGTTATCTTAGATGAGCTGTATGTGGTTTACAGGCAAAAGCCTCTCGAACAGAGTTTAGCTGTGCTTGTGTCACAGTCAGGGCTCTCTAACTAGGCGTTTGAAGCATAATAGTACCTTAGAGTCAGTGTGAAAGCTCTTGTTAGTTTCAATATCCCATTATTCCTTTTCCAGCTAATTGTTGACACATATTCTGATTCTCCAGGAGAAAAAACATAAGATTGCAAAATGAAGTTGGTCGTCTTGAATGTTTTCAGCTGAACAACATATGATCATATTGTTGTTTTTGGGAAACATTCAAAGTGTACCTAGTTTCAAAACTGAAAATTTAAAAGGGTTCTCTCACCATGCTGTTTCACAGAGCCGCAGCCAGCTTTAGACTTGCACTGATCAGGTTGTGGGAGGATCTATAGCAGTGATTGGCATATTAGCCCTGCTATTCCTAGCTATTTCTGTTACAGTAACATTACTGCAGGAGATTTATAAAATGTACTACACAAGGCTGAAGAGCTCTTAAGAATGAAACTTTCTCATTTAGTTAGTTAATAAACTATGTTTAAAGAGATAAGACTCTGCAGGGAGTGACTTACCGTGGTCAGAACTGACTGACTGACAGCAGCTTAAATGAATCAGATAAAAGACAAATTAGGGAGAGCTGGGAAGAGAGGGTCTGTAACCAGAGAAACTTGTGTACTCTGATAGGAGATAAAATCTTCTTTATCTTCTGAAAAAAAGCAAAATCAGAACAGCAATGTATTTGGTAATAGTCTTCATTTACCTTTGCCTACGTTTCTAAAGCCAATAACTGTGGAGAGAAAACCCCTTTAACTTTTCTTTTGAATCCCTTTGAGTAGTAATAATCTAAAGTGTGATCTAGACGTCTTCCGTTTAGCCATATAAGCTTTTGTTGAGCTTCTTTTTTTGTTATCTGGTCACTGAGAGGGTCCTCCTCTCTCCTTCCCTCTCATGTATTCCGGGTAGCCAATAATAGTAAAAAAAAGCTTCACACTCTTTAGAGGCTTGCTTGCTAAAAACTTTACATGTTTAAACTGGAACATATGTGTATAGTATCGACAGCACTCCTTATTTGATGCAAAATCATAAATTCATTTATTAGAAACTATAAATCATAAGCTCCACAGGGACCATTGTATTAGAACGTGACATGTGATTTGTGATGTTTCGGTCATGTGACCTTATTCATTTAAATGTCACTGTAAAAAGAATAAAATTAACTACATATAAGTAAAATTCAAAATCAAGAGTTATCAAAGATACAGATAGAACATCATACATATAAAATGAATATTTGTACACAATGTATTTCTATATATATAATATTCGTGCAGAAAAACATATATAATATTCGTGCAGGAAAACATATAATCAGGCAATATATATTTGAACAAATGTTGTTTGAAGGAAATCCATGCCAGACTTAAATGCATAGCACAATAACAATATATGGAAAAATCCATGTATCACAAACTGCATACATAACTATGGCCCGTAGATGGAACATATATGCCAAAATGTATAGTACCTATGAAGCAAAAATAGATAAAATGAAGCTATTACACCCTATCACACCCTATCCAAAATAGGAGTTAAACTCAACAAGTTTATAGCAGCAGGAGACTTGAAAATAACCGGAGCCATGGTGAAAATGAGCTGTATGTGTAACAGAGCAGAATGGAAGAGTTTAAGAAGCCAGACTGGTGCCAAAAAGCGCGTCCGTTTGTGTCACCACTTGGCATGTGTGTGCAGTAGCGCACGCGCATTGCACAGTAGAAGCCGAAGACAGAGATTGCCCTAGCGCGCATGCACGAAGCGAATCGCGCATGCCTGATAGGTATGCTGGATATAAGCGGGAGAGACAGTATATAAGAAAAGAGAGGAGATATGTAACAGAAAAATAGAATGCCGGGGGAAAGAGAGGTAGTAAAATGGGGGAAGAATATATATAGAAAGATACTAAGATGGGGAAAGAGTGTATGTGGACACCAACGTGCTACGTGTGTGTCATCACTGGCGCATGCGCATTATTCAGTAAAGACCGAAGAGAGACAACGTTGGATATATAACGGTACCAGATGAAAAAAGGGGGAGAGGAAGATTGTTTTAAAAGGGAAACGCATAAAAAAGTGTTGTGTGAGCGACGTTGACAAAGAAAAAGTGCAATAAAGGGGAAAATGAATAATGGTTCGGGTTCAAAAAATAGAAGGAGAGGGAAAAAGAAAAACTACGTAAGAAAACAAAGTGGAAATAAAAAATGTAGAAAAATAAAACTAAAAAATAAAGGAAAATTATATAAAAGAAAATGGAGTGAAAAAGGAAAAGAAAAGAAAACAGGAACGAGGAAAAAGAAGAAAAAAGAAAGAAAGAAAAGGAAATATAAAGTAAGCAAAGAAAGAGCACAAGAAATGAATACGACGTCTCACCCTAATGATTCATCCTGTTCTAGCAATGCTATATAAGTAGTGTTGAGCGATTTTTATCGACAAAGTTGAAATCGGCAAGGTTTTTATGGTGATCGAAATTTCCAGATCATGCGATAATTAAGGTTAAAATCTGAGCATCATTTTTAAAAAGATGCGCCTTTTCGGCGCTTCCGTAATTTTGGCGGCCAGCAAATCAGATTCAAAATTTAGGCGGGGTGAGTTGTGGGGCGAGTCATGCTGGATGTGTATGGTTGCGATTGGGGGAAAAAAATCAATGCCCCTCGTTTTACATGAACGCTTTTCCTGTTTCAGCCTCGGGGTCTCTCAGCGTCTCATGGGAAGGACCTGCGTTTTCCCTGTGGCCAAACAGTCAGCGAAAATTGTTATTTCTGCAAAGGAAACCCTACTATTGCGTGATCCTTCCAATTTAGTTAGATTAGAATTTGAAATTTTTTGTTTTAGCTAGAAAATTTTAAAGCAGCATCTACCGTGTAAATTCACGGGGGTGGGGGGGGGGGGGGGGCCCGGCGGGCGAACCAAGAAAGCTCTATCTAAAAAAGAACACTGGAAAAAGTTCACAAGATTATGTAGACATTGGGGGGAATATCTTATTATTAACATTTGCTATTGAAAATTTCCTGGATTTTGGGAGCCAAACTTATTTTGGATACACAATTTCTAGAAACTGAGGGCCTTTGTTAGCTGAAAAAAATCCACTTTTTTTTCAGTATAATTTAGATAGGTTTCTTTTCAATTTTACCCCTTACACCTTGACTGTTTATATATCCACCTGCAGTTAAATTCAAAACCGAATCTTGTAGTCAGCAAGGTTGTTTGTTCCAAAAATACCGTGTATGTAGAAAACACAAGTTTCGTTTTTTTGATTTTTCGCACCAGATTGTTCATTTACGCAAACATCTACGTAATCTTAAAACGCCAAAATTATATTCACCAAAGTTTAATTTAAAAATCAAAAAAAAACGTTTTTTTATAAAAAAATAACATTTTGTTTTTTTACTTTTTGCGCCCAGCATTGTTATTTAGCGCATCTACGTAAAAAATTAAAAAAGCAATTCTATTTCACCACAGGGAATTAAAGGTTTCAAAAAATATCGTTTATTATACCAAAAATAACAGTTTCGTGTTTTTTGACTTTTGCGCCACCCAAGTTTTATAGCACATTCGTAAACTTAAAAAAAGCAACCTTATTTACCGGTATTGAAAGGTGCAAAAAATACCGTTTATTAAAACCAAAAAAAATTATGGGTTTTTACTTTTTGGACCCCATTTTTCATTGAGCGATTAAGTAAAATCTTAAAACAGCAAAACTAATTCCCAAGGGTGAAAAGAAATGCAAAAAAACCGTTTTTATTTCCCAAAACATAACAGTTTCGTGTTTTTTGATTTTGCCCAAACCCCCATTGTTCATTACCGGCCATCCAGTAAAATTTTTTAAAGGCAATTTATATTCACCACAGGTGAATTGAAAAAGGGGCAAAAAAAACTGTTATCAAAAGAAAACATAAAAGGGAAAAATATTGCAAAATGACTTTTTTTTGCAAAATCTTTAACATAGTACAATCCCGTTTTTAGCAACCCATTTAATCAATGAAAAAAAGAGAAAAAAAGACATGGTGGGATTCCCTTTCCCATTTTAAAAAAGTGTTTTCTAAATTAAACACTAAAAAAAATTGCATTACAAAATAGCTGGGAAAAAAATTCCCCCGAATTGTCAAAAGGGGGGTACAGGAAACTTAACAGATGTAGGTTATTCAGAGACAGGGTATGGGCCGGGGAAAAGAACAAAAATACAGAGACCATTTCCCCAGCACGTTGAGTAAAATGAGAAAAAAAATGCAAGCAAAAGGGGACCTGGGTGTAACAGGGGCGTTAAACCAGTTTTTTTCCAAGGAAGTCAATTTGGGCCGCACTCTAGGAGGGGGAAGCGCTACCCATTTGATGTTACTGAGGAAGGCTGGAGTTCCACACTTCCGCTTCCCCATTTTTCTTCAGACGACAGTTTTTGTTTTTCTGCCTCAGGGCATTTTAAAAACCGTGTTTAAAGGCGGACGCCCCCGCCTGGGGGTTTACCCCACCCCCGTAACCCGGCCCGGGGCAGCTGGGCACAGGACAGTTTAGTAATGTCCCTTTTAACTAAAATGGTGGTTTAAAGACTCCTTTTTTCCCGGGATTTTTAATTGGGGGTCAGACAGGGGTTAAAGGGCTACTGTGGCCCAGGAAGGGCAGTAATGTCCGTTCAACTAAAATGGTGGGTTTGGAAAAAACTCCTTTTTTTGGCACTTTTTAAACTGGGGTCAGACAGGTTTAATGTCCTTTTTCGGTAAGGACGATATATTAGTGTCCAGTTCAACAAAATGGTGGTTAAAACTCCCTTTTTGGGCACTTTTTAAATCTGGGGGTCATGCAGGTTTTGGGGCTCATAGCGTCCAGGAAGGGATACAAAAGTCCGTTCAAGAAATGAGGTTCAAAACATATGCCTTTGGGCACTTTTTAATTTGTGGGTATGCAGGGTTTTAAAGGGGGCATGCTGTGGTACAAGCGGGGTGTGAATGGGCGTGATTTTTTTTTGTGACTTTTTTAAACCCAAGTGTGTTGCCTAAGAGTAGCACGTATCCATTTGATGTTGTGGATGTTAATTTCGCTTCTCCAGTTTTTGGGTGTTTAATGAAGGTGTTGTTCCCCCCATAGACTGTAATGGTAATCGCTCATAATCGATGCTCACTATCGAAAAACCTTATCGATAGCGGCCGACTATCGACTATCGCTCGATCTCGATAGCCAACGCAATCGCTCAACACTATATATAAGGAAAACAGAAAAACAACAGAAAGTATGTTCCAAATACATGGTCATGTACATATAACAGTGTCAACATTATGAAAACATTATGAAAAGATATAATCTCACTCACAATTTAGACCATATGGGCTAAGTGTATTAAGAGAGTGAATACAGAATGACTCACGTTCATTCAGCAGGCGACTCTGGTCTCCTCCATGCCTGGAGCATTTAACCTGATCCAAAATTTGAAACGTAAGTTGGGAAATATTATGATTGGCTTCTGAGAAATGATGAGGTAAAGGAAGCCATGTCTTGCCGCAACGAATTGTCAATTTGTGACTTGTTAGTCTATCTTTCATTCTTTGAATAGTTTCACCAATTTATAGGAGAGCACAAGGACATTTGAGGGCATTCTCAACGAAAGAACTATCACAAGTAGAATTTCATCTAAGTTCATATCTTTTACCTGTCCTTGGATGCTGGACATATTGTCCTTTGATTACACTGGAGCAGTGTGTACAGTGTAGATGGGGAAATGTCCCTGTCTTTGAACTCATAAAAGTCTGTTGTCGAATATCTCTCTTGAATGAGCCTATATCTGCTCTAATGAGAGAGTCACTAATATTTTTGGGTCGTTTAGTTCAAATTAACACGGGATGTTGGAATTATTAAACTGTTGGGTATTAGTTTTTTTACTCCTACCTGGATTTTTTGTTGAAATCACAACAGCATATAAAGAAAGTAAGGTAAGAAACTGGATTTTTAGCAAATAAATAATGGCATGTTGGGTTCTTGGTTAATTGATCTAGTGTGATACACAAGCAGATCTAAAATGAAGCCCTAGTGAAATCCAAGGATACTCTCTGACTCTTGGGAACATTTTGCATTTTTTAAGTCCATTCAAGTGTAGTTGCTATTTAGCAGAGTTAAGAAAGTAATAGCTGACTGTTACTTGCCTGCAAAAATAAGACTTGACAGAACCCAGAATCACCAATTGGGTTGTATGTCTACCTGGCAAAATTTGTACAAACAGCAACAGGGATCTTAGAATAATTGAGGTTTTACTAATACACTATATGGACAAAAGTAAGTAGCCTCCTGAGTAACAGACTGATATAATCTTTTTGGAAGGCTATCACAATATTTTGTGTGCATGTAAATGTGTGCCTAATAAACCAAAAGTACATTTTTGACCACAAGCACTGATGTCGAACAAAAAGGTATAGCTTGGATTTAGTGTTCCATGTCATCCCATGTCCCATGGTTTGAGAACAGGGCTCTGGGCAGTGCACCCAGGAGGATTGCTAGGGTCCTGAAACATTCAGGGGGGCCTTCTGTGTTACATTTTATCCAATAAGGTGGCGTTCATTCAACATTTTTAACGCCACATTGTGAAATGTGGCATATATTTTTAAGTAGAAAAAAAGCATATGTTCTTGTCATAAATTTTCCGCCTATTCCACATAGTTCCTGTCCATCACCTCGGCAGTACACTGTACAATGAAAATCAGCGCTGACAAATTTGCTTTTTCAAAA
Source organism: Phyllomedusa bahiana (assembly GCA_025379985.1). Lineage (NCBI taxonomy): Eukaryota > Metazoa > Chordata > Amphibia > Anura > Hylidae > Phyllomedusa > Phyllomedusa bahiana. Next base: position 76,214 of record JAODAL010000441.1, read on the forward strand.
TGTATGTGTGATAGTGTAATAACTTATAAATAAGTCATACAGTTACCAAATAATACACCTATACATGGAGCAAATAAAAAAAATACCAAGACCCAATAATATTACTACTTAAGGAGCAAATAATACTGCCAGATCATATCTAAATATGACCAACACATGTGACCACATCAGTTGTACACAATTACCCTGCAGACATAGGATATACAGTAGGCATATAGTCATTACAGTGCGGTTACATCCAGTGATTCACAGGAGACGTCTTCTCTGATGAGTCGTTCACTTTCGTTTTTCTTCTCCATCTTCCACAGACCGCCATGATGACTTCTCCCAGCCATGACTGGTCTCTGAAGAAATGATCACACAAACATTTTAACCCCTTACTGACCTATGACGTATGAGTACGTTATAGCGCTGGTAAGCAGCTTTGAAACAGGATTGCGGTGCGATCCCGTTTCACAGCCGCCGGGTGATTGCAGCTCACAGCCAGCTGTTCTTCTCCCCTGTCGGGACATCTTCGATAAGATCGCTGTGTCCTGATGTGCTATCATTGCAGCGGAGAGACTTGTGAAGTTTCTGAGTTCTGCCATGTTCCCGTTTGCCCCACTTCCGGCCATAGGCTGGAAGTGGGGAAACCGACATCTTTGTACAGTCTAATGCATTGTCTATGCAATGCATTAGACTGTATTAATGATTGCGCCCCCTTGTGGTCTAGCACCATAAGGGGACTCAATGTTAAAGTAAGAAAAATAAATAAATAAAGCAAAAAAAAAAAAAGTATTAAAAGTTCAAATCACCCCCCTTTCCCTATTTTACAAATAAAAAAAAAATAATAAAAAAGTTACACATATTTGGTATCGCTGCATCCGAAAAAGTCAGATCTATAAAAATATAACAGCCATTTATCCCGTACGCTGAACATCGTATAAGAAAAAAAATTCCAAAACGACAAAATTGCGTTTTTTGGACATTTTACGTTGCATAAAAATTGGAGTAAAAGTGATCAAAAAAGTCGCATGCATTCCAAACTGCTAGCATTAAAAAGTACACTTCAGTCCACAAAAAATGCACCTTCACTGACGTCCGTAGGTGTTAGTACAAAAAAGTTATTGGTTGCACAAAATGGGGCAACGGCGCAAATTTAAAAAAAAGAAAATGTTTTTGTTACAAAACATAACGGAAACCCTACATGTTTGGTATTTCCGGATGCATATCAACCTGAAGAATACAGATAACACATCATTTTTACTGAAGAGTAAACTCCATTAAAAAAAAACACCCGCAAACATGGTGCAAGTACGTTATTTTTCACATTTTGCCCCACCCATTTTTTTTCCATTCCCCAGTATATTCTATAGTAATGTGAATAACACCAGTAGAAAGTACATCTTGTCCTGCAAAATAAAAGCCCTCATGTGTCTATGTAGGTGGAAAAATAAAAAAGTTATGGCTTTCAGAAGGCGAGGAGGAAAAAATTTTAGAGCCATATTATTATGACCGTCTGTCAGCAAGGGGTTAAAATCCTCACTTTTCCAGCACCTATACAGGCATATAGTATACAGAAGTAGGTGGTATGGTTAACTACTAAATGGTTAAGAATGTTTGATAATCTTTATTGATAATTTCACTTTTTTCTGCAATAATTGCACTAAGAATATTCTAGAAATGACCTCTATTTCACCCCTGTGTTCGGCTAATAGCATCTGCACATGTCTGTGGATTGTGTATAGTCATGTTGTTTTGCAGAAATGTAATCAGTAGTGTTGAGCGATTTAATCGAGAAAAGATTAAATGGATTTTTACGGTTTTCTCGATCTCGATCAGATCCGATTTTTTCCCCTCAAAATCTGGAAAAAATCACGATAGAGACTTAAGATCACGCCATTTTTGCTGCTTCCTGTACTTTTGGCGACCAGCCAATCAGTGCAGAGCACAGAGGGGGTCAAAAATGTCACTGCTGAGGCGGTAGGGGTCCCTTGGCTGCTAAAATCACATGACCCTGTTTTAAGTATCACTGTATTTCCTGGTGAACACCAATTCGACTACAGTCTGTGAACTGAACACACTGCTATCTCTGCTGTGCTTGTTTCAAAGCAAGCAGACACACCATTTCCCATCGGAAAAGCTGCTAGATAGATTAGTAAGGTTTACGGTACAGCAAGATTAGGGAATCCTAGACAGTAGTAGGTAGTGATTTTGATATTGCTGCTGATTGCATCTTTACCATCTTTATTTTGATTGCCCAAACCTTTATTGATCCAGTTTAGGGGGAACAGTCGGTATACAAGACACCTTTCTTCCATAAGACCACATTTGATAGATATTCCATAGAAAAAATTATATTTCTAATCCTACTTGGTTGTTGCAAAGTATAAGCATTCAAGAACACTCTTGATTTGGTGTCAGGGTTCTTCCATAAGATCGCATTTCATAGATATTCTGTAGAAAAAAATCTTTTTCTATTCCCGCTTGGTTGTTGCAAAGTATAGACATTCAAGAACACTGTTGATCTTGTGCCTCTGTTTTTCCATGAGACCACATTTCTTAGATATTCTGTAGAAACATTTCTATTTCTAATCCTAGTTGGTTGTTGCAAAGTATAAGCATTCAAGAACACTGTTGATTTGGTGTCAGGATTCTTCCGTAAGACCACATTTCATAGATATTCCATAGAAATGCTATTTCCATTAGAAATTCTATTTCTAATCATATTTGCCAGTTGGAAATTATAGGAGTTTAAGAACACTTGTGATATGCTTTCTTTGGAGTACAGTTCTTCAATAAGAAAATGCGAAAATGACGAACACAAGAGGCAAAAGGCGTGGAACCCAATATATGTTCTCCAGACCCTTCCATAAACATGGAGTTGTGCCAGTGGCACCCAGGTTTGCATATGATTTTTCAGAAGTGTTTTTTGTTCAGAACCATACGTTATATTTGGTGTATATTGATTTTAACCTATATGGGGGGAAAGGGTGCCTCCATTTTGATTTTCTGCACCTGCCCACTCTCACAGGCTGTCATAAGAAGTGCAGCTTGCAGGTTGGTTTTTTTTATTTTTTTCTCTCTGGATAAAGGAGGTCGGTTGACCCAGTGAGAGGCCTGGATGTGGCTCTATTGAGAGGTAAAAGATAGTGTAGGACTGCCCTATTTGAGATCATGTTGAAAGTCGTGGGCAGCTTAAACATCTTTTGATCAAAATATGTGAACCGAGAATCTCAAAGTTTTTTTTGTCAACATACATGCACATCTACAAGAAGGGCGACATTGTGCACATTAATGGTATGGGCACCATACAAAAAGGCATGCCACATAAATGCTATCATGGCAAGACTGTCAGGATCTACAATGTTATACAGCATGCTACGGGGTATAATTGTGAACAAGCAGGTCAAGGGTAAAATCGTTGCCAAAAGAATCAACGTCCCTGTGGAGCACATTTGCCACTCCAAGAGCAAAGATAGTTTCCTCCAGCATATCATAGAGAACGAGAGGAAGAAAAAGGAAGCCAAGGAGAAGGGCACCTGGGTGGAACTGGAGCGTCAGCCAGTGTTTCCAAAAGAATCTTACTTCGTCCGCACTCATGTAAAGGAACCTGAACTCCTTGAGCCCATAACCTATGAGTTTATGGCATAATGTGACAATATCCTTTGCAAAATATTCCATTGATTCTTAAGCAGAAGGATGTGATGGTGCTACGTAAGGCTTTTTCGAAATTTATATGGAGGGGCAAGCGCTCTCGTATAGGAAGACATTTCTCAAGTGCTACCCGGGTCTTGACTGTCTCCTAAGGAAGGCTGAAGGTCTTAGCTCACACTTTCGGCATTTGAACCCTGCTTCGGCCCGACTGTCAGCGTTGCAGCGTCAACTGGGCCTCCACGTGAACCATCTGCATTTCTTCATGCAAATTTTACTCTTTGTGTCCATAAAGTCCTTTTTGCTGGTTTTGGGGTCAGGCCACTGTAAAAGACAACAAATGTAAAGGTCATGGTGAGAAAAATCTTATTCCAAATACTGATTTCTTCGTACAAATTTTAGTCTGAGTGTCCAAAAGGTCATTTTTGCTGCTTTTGGGGTCAGACTACTGTAAAAGACACCATTTGTAAATGTCCTATTCAAAAAATTCTTATTTTTCTTATTTCAAATACTCATTTCTTCTTGCTAATTTTATTCTGAGTGTCCAAAAGGTCATTTTTGCTAGTTTTGGGGTCAGGCCCCTGTAAAAGGCACTGTTAGTAAATGTCCTATTCAAATAAATCTTATTTCAAATACTAAATTCTTCTTGCTAATTTTATTCTGAGTGTCCAAAAGGTCGTTTTTACTAGTTTTGGGGTCAGGCCGCTGTAAAAGACACCAATAGTGAAGGTCGTATTGAAAAAAAATCTTATGCCAAATATTCATCTCTTTGTGCAAATTTTATTCTGAGTGTCCAAAAGGTCATTTTTGCTGGTTTTGGGGTAAGGCTACTTTAAAAGGGGTGCCAGGGGTGCCAATAGGGCAGTACTCCTGTAAGGGGCCCTAATCAAAGAGTGATATGTTAAAAATAGGAACTAGTAATGGGTAGGGGTCCCATTTGATTTAGCTGAATGGGGCCCTGAATCGGTTAATAGATGACTGACAGCAGCCCTGGCTACTACTGCACCCCCTATAACTACATCCCTGCTAGCTGAACCTCCATGTTCGCCGTTGGGATGTTCTTGCTGCCATCACATATATGACATGTTCTTGGGCCCTGGTAAAAAAAAGTGATAGGGGGCTCCTGCCAGTTACCATGTGCCATTTCCACTTCTTATGTGTCAAGGGGCCCTGTAGCAGCTGCTACCGCTGTATCTGCTAAAGCTATGCTGTCCTCATCTTTTCAGTTAGCCATTGAAAGGAATGAATTTTAGCCTGTGAATTTTTTTCTGTGACTCTTAGAGCCAAATTGTCTTCACTAAGTTGTACCACATATCCAGTTTACTGTTATAGATGGTAATTCCAGTTTCTTCTCATGGTATAAAAATCGGTATAAAAAAATCAGTATAAAAATCGATATAAAAATTAACCTGATCATCTTCTCCCATTGACTTTAATGGGAATTGGTGATCGATCAAGATCTTAAATCGATCCTATTTTCTTTAAAATCTAGAATCGACTCGATCATGATTTTTTTAGTGATCGCTCATCTCTAGTAGTCAGCAGTAGTCACTTAAAGCTATGGCGGGAAAAACCATGACAACATAAGGCTGGGGGTAGATCAAAAGGATATATAAGTTCAGGTAAACTTAGTTTATGGATCTCTAGAGGAGAGCTTGTCCCTCACTACTAGGGAGTAGTTTCTACCACTGATATCCACCTTCAATCCATCATGCCATCCGCTTTGTCTGCACCCCTCGGGACTCAGGGTCAGCTTTCCTTTTTTCCCCGGGCCCAGGGGAGTAAAACCAGAGAGTGAGGAAAGGATTATCCCACATAAGGAAGTCTCAACTGGACTATCAGGACTTTGGATCCTCAGGATTGTGTGAGGTAATTCTAGTCCCTTCAGACCTCACTCACATTGGGACCCAGTTTGCCTTTGGCCTGGCCCAATACCTTTAACAACTTAGGATTCTCTAGTGCACATGGTAGTCAAGGCAAGCTCCATGTTCGTCTGCTGGAAATTGCACATAAGGGACTTTTTTTGGTTAGGGACCTGTTCTTGCTTTATTTCACCGAGTGGCTGCAACTGGAGGAATTGTATGGTGACCTGAATGCTGTCATCTGTCATGTGTATTCCATCTTGCCGTGGAAGTAAAGATGCCTAAAATATGTTCAACCGTTTACCCTGCATCTCAACTACCACCATAACCTTCACGAGGAGGGGGAGAGGTTTTGGTAAGTAAACCCCACCTGAAAGTTGAAGGTGGGCTAGTGTTTGTCACTACCACTCCACATCCTCCTTTTTCTGTGCCCCCGGGGCCCCCAGGGCCCACCACACTAAAAAAAGGTGACTCACTGTGAACCTCCGAGAAAACCTAGCTCTGGGGGGAAAAGGGGAGGAAGCGGAAGAAGTGAGTACTTTATAAATAAGGCATTTGAAAATTTCTAAACTGCATAACCCCTGTAAATAATCAGTAAAAAATACCCTAACATTTAAGCGTTTCTTTGTCATTTTAAAGAATGCACATTTACTAGGCAAGCAAATATGTGCCTAAGGCAGAATTGTCAGGAGGGGTTAGGTGGCGGGGAAATTGAAATTAACTTCAGGGGCCAATTCAATTTTGGTAAGGGTTTCTATTTTTTACAACCCTATTGTGACAATGTTAAATGACTTGTGAACATGGAGGGAAAAATGATATTAATGTATTCAGCTTACTCAAAACTATTTTAGGTTTTTCTCTTTGTGTCCTGGCAGAGACTAATGGTTAACTAGCTTTGCATTTCTATCCATTTTGCACACGTTTTACCCTCAGCAGTCTCCTGTCCCCTTTATTCTTTCTCTGATTTATCAGAGTTAATGAGTTGATACGAGAAGTGGGAGCATCCAGGGAAAAATAAGGATTGGAGTGAAAAAGGACACAGATATTGTACCCTACACATTACTTCAGGGTAACTGCAAATTACTAATCACAAAATTGGACAAAATGTAAGCACAGTGGGAGGAAAGCAAAGACTAGAACAGAGAGTTGGAAAACAAACACAAAAAATGAAGCCGGGAGGATTTAGAAGAATTGACGAACAATAAGAATAGTAATATTTCTCTAAAAAGTACTTTATTGACAATGTTATTACATAAATGTACCATTGTATAGTTATACCTCCCAACTGCACTGGGTCCAGTGAAATACTCTCAGATTTCAGGAACTGTCCTGTGAGGTCTGCTGCATGTCTAGCTTGTACACGCCAAAAAAAAACACCACCACAACCAAAAAAAATAAAAATTATAAATTTTATTAAACATTTAAAACCAGTAAAAATAACCCCACCTAATACAGAAACTACACTCACCGGCCACTTTATTAGGTACACCTGCCCCCCCCCCTGTCTTTTAACATTTAATTTTCTAATCAGCCAATACTGGCGGAACTCAGTGCATTTGGGCATGTAGACATGGTAAAGGGACAATCTCCTGCAGTTCAAATCGGCATCAGGGGGGAAAAAAGGTGTTTTTTGAGTAACTTTAAGGGGATGGTTGTTGGTGCCAGGGGGCTGGTCTGATATTTCAGAAACTGCGACTCCTGGATTTCACGCACAACCATCTCTGGGTTTACGAGATGGCCCAAAAAAAAAAAAACATCAGTGAGGGGAAGTCCGAGGGGAAAATGCTTGTTGACCCAAGTAAAAGGAGAATGGGCAGACGGGGTTTTGAGCTGATAGAAAGGAAACAGTGATCAAATAGCCACCTGTTACAACCCAAAGGTAGCAAAAGAGCATCTCTGAATGCACAGAGGCAAACTTTGGGCGGGGCTCAGCACAAAGACACACAGGGCCCCCACCCCTTTCACTAAGAAAGGAAATGGGCCCCAATTTCCCCCAAGTCATGGGAAATTGGACAGTGAAGTTTGGGAAAAAACTTTGCCGGGTCTGATGAGTTCGATTTCTGCGCGCATTCGGGGTAGGGTTGAATTGGCATAAACCCAAAGAAAGAGGGATCCCCCCTGCCTTTTTCCCGGGGTTCGGCGGGGGGTGGGTCGGGTTTGGGGGGGAATATTTTCTTGGCACTCTTTGGGGCCCCGGCCAATTTTGGCTTGGAACCCCTTGGTGGATTTGCCAGAAGAATTGGGCAGAGAAGGAAAAAGGGGGCCCAATTTATGCTTGGTTCCAATAAAGTGGCCGGGTGGTTTATTAAACCAAAGAGAAAAACAAGTTAAAAAAAAAAAACAACCTTGGAAATACAGGAGAAAAGAAATGAAAAAAAAAAGGCAAAAAATTAAAAAGGAAAAAAGAAGAAAAGACCCAAGGGGGGCTCCCCTAACCCCTTTCCTTCCTTTTTTATTTTTTTTTTTTTATCCTTTTTTTTTTCTTATCTTATTCCTTTAATTTTTTTTTTTTTTTTTTTTTTTTTTTTTTTTTTTTTTTTTTTTGTTTTTTTTTTTTTTTTTTTTTTTTTTTTTTTTTTTTTGGGGGGGGGGGGGGGGATATATTTTAAACCCTGTAAAGTGATATTGATTGGATCTGGATTAGGTGTTGATTATTTTTTGTATTAGGGGGGTTATTTTTATCTGGTTTTAATTGATTAAAAAATGTAAAAATTTTTATTATTTTGGTTGTGGTGTGTTTTTTTTGGATGTATTTGGGAATTTTCCATACCGTAGTATTAGAAAAAAACTGCAATTTTATATGAAAAAAGGATTTAAAAAAAAAATCACTGCAATAAAAATCCCTTTAAAACATAACTTTACTTGATTACAAAAAAATATCTAAACACCCCTAATATTAACACCACATACCTAATGATATTGCTACCGTGTACTATCCGCATGGAGTATTGCCCTGATAAAGAGCGGCTCCGCTTTATTGACAGACCGTATCACTACATGCGTGCATAAACACCTTTATATCCCAGTTATCCCTAATACAAGAAACACTGCAATTGTTATATGAACAAAGGATTTAAAACAAAAAATCACTGCAAATAATAATCCCTGTTAAAACCATAACCTTTACGTAGATTATCTAAAAAAATATTAAAAAACCCTATAATTAAACCACATACCTAGTGATATTGCATACGTGTACTATCCGTCAGTGGGAGTAATCGCCCTGATAAAGAGCGGCTCGTTTATTGACAGCCCGTATCACTACATGCGTGCATAAACACCTTTATATCCCAGTTATCCCAACGCGTTTCCCCCATTTTGTTTCGGGGTTTCATAAGGGGATTCAAAAACTCTTACTGTGGAACAAGATTACACTATATAAAAACGCATAAAACTACAACTCATACATTCACCATTAAGGTTAGATGATAGACTGATAAATTAGCTTGAGGTGTGCTAGGTATAAACCGATGAGTCCTGCAAACTCCTTGGTATGTTGGCACCCAAGATAGTGGGGGATCAGGTCCTTTTTTCCCTATTCTTGGGTGCCAACATACCAAGGGCTGCGGACCATGTTTTTATCCCTAGCAGCACTCAAGAAAGTTCAGTCTATCTTTTAAACCCTTAATGGTAAATGTATGGTTGTAGTATATGGTTGTATATAGTGTAATTTGTTCACTAATTTTGTTTTTTACCCTGATGAACCCAAAAATACGGGGGAAAAAAGCGTTGGGATAAAGGGGGAAAAAAAAGGTGTTTTGCACGATGTAGTGATACGGTCGTAAATAAGCGGAGCCGCTTTTTTCAGGGCGATTACCCCATGACGGATAGTACATGGATGAAATATCATTAGGTAGTGGGTTAATTATGGGGGTGTTTAGATATTATTTTATAATCTAGAAGGTTATGTTTTAACGGGGTTTATTATTTCAGTGATTTTTTTTTTTAAACCCTTTGTTCATTAACAATTGCAGTGTTTTTGTATTGGGGAAAACTGGGTTAAGGTGTTTATGCAGATGAGTGATCGGTCTGTCAAAAAAGGGGAGCGCCTTTATCGGGGCATTACCCCCCAGACGGATAGTACAGGTAGCAATATCATTAGGTTGTGGTTTTAAATATATAGGGGGTGTTGTATTTTAGATTCTAAGAAAGGTTTGTTTTAACGGGAACAATATATTACTTTAGATATATTGCCCATTTTTTCATATAGGTGTTTCATGTCTAGCTTGGTATCGGACTGGCCAACCAGAAGATCCTTTAGTGAACAAGACTCTGATATTTAAAAGCACTGCTGAAAAATGTATGGGGAGTTATTTGGGGCTCAGTTCTATGTGATAATAAACTGCAACTCTCAGCTGACACATCTAAAGACTTGTCCACATGTCCTGTGAACCTAGGACATGTGGACAAGTCTTCAGGTTGCATTTTGTAGAGTCAGCTGGTTGATTTGAAACAAATCCACTGTCTATGTGTACCACCCTGAATTACCTATAACCCTGTATAACTCCCCATTACTACTGGGTTTAAAATTTATGTGGGTTCCCCCCCCTTCTCATCAACATCACACATATTTCTCCAGAAAACTTTTTAAAAAGATCGGCATTTTTCCATACTGTATGAGAAGTGCAAGAGTTCCCGGGGCAATTGTACCCCCCCAACCCCGCTGGGTATGATGGCTTGGTCCGCATGTCAGGTCGGCACAGTCGTGCTTCAGCCCTATACTCAGCTCTCTGCGCTCCTGCTTCCCTGCCTGCTGGTGTGCTCATCCCCACTCTCTAGGGTGCGCACGCAGTGAAGTTTAAACAGCCAGTGTGCCGTTAATTGGCTAACTGCTGGGCGCTGACCCTTTATCTTCTGTTCACTTCCTGCACTTCCTGTTGGATCTGTTGTACCATGCCTCTAGAGAAAGCATTGTTCCAAGTTCCTAGTCTCTGCTGTATTCCAGACCCCTTGCGTCCATCCACTGACCACGTTCGCCTGCTGCCTGCCCTGACCTTTCTGCCTGTCTCTGACTTTCAGTAGGCACTAAGTATTCCATAGGTGGTATTCTCTGGGCATCCACCATACACACATTCATCCACCAGACAGAATGTGAAACAAGAAAGCACTAATTCTATAGAGTCCAATGGTAACATGCAATATATTACACCAATCACCATGCAGTGTTGCACATGAAGATCTTAGGAATGTATGCAGCTGCTTGACCATGGAAACCCATGTTATGAACCTGCAGATTCACAATATTTGATGTTACTTCCAGAGGCAGTTTAGTACTCTATAGTGATTTTTGGATGGCATACACTTCAGTACTTAGTGGCCCTGTCAAACAGTTTGTGTGGCCTACTGCTTCATGACTGGATATTGGTACTTCTAGACACTTCCAATTCACAATAATAGCTTTATAGTCATCTGGGGAAGACCTAGAAGATCAGATTTTTGAAATGGACTTATGGCAAAGGTAGCATCCTATGACAGTCACCAAGCTTTTAAGTATGACCCATACTAATACCAATGATTGTCTAGAAAGATGGCATAGTGGTGAGTGTCATCTGTTAGCAATGGGCATACTCTACTCAATAATTAGGATATCTCCATTTTTTTCATTGAAGAGTGACTGCACATGTGCAGCCTCTTCACCCCATCAAGACTGGTTACCAGGGCCCTCTCTTAGGGCGCATCCCCACGCATAGGACAAATACCGGCCGGTTTGCCGGCCGGTATTTGTCCTGTTTTGCGGCCGTCCCCACGGCCGCAGGGGGATGGCTTTTCTCCGTGATGAGCGGAGAAGAGCCCTCCCCCTCCCATTGAGCGGGGGTTTGCTGCACGGGTTTTCCATAGAGCACAATTGTGCTCATTTTCGGCCAGTTTTTCAGACGGGCTGAAAAACCGCAAACCGGCTGAAAAAACGGCCGAAAACCCTTGCCGTGGGAACATGCCCTTAGAGTTCCAGAGACTGTGTCAATCAATCACACTTTTATGGCTTATCTAACAAACATGACATAAAGGCGTTGAGCAAACAACCAATTTGGAAGGGAAATTCAGTCACAATTAAATGACATTCCCTGCAAAAGGTCATTTAAACCAAATGCAGTTTTCTACATATATTGTATAAATGTTTAAGTAACAAATTTCCGAGCTGTAACAAAGGTGTCTACACTGTGTATAGAGCCCTTTCAGACTTCACCAAAATAACCTCACATGTGTCTATGACACATCAGAAGGTTATAAATTGGTATAATTTCTCTTGTATCATTAAAGGGGATGTACAACCCCCTGACAAAAGTTACAGATAACCTCAGATGGTATAAAATCACGAAAACCGAAAAATTTACTTACTGCCAATTCAGCATTGAAGCTCTGGGGGTTGCTCCTGGGTTTGTTTGATTTCAGTTATCATATGATCACTGCCGTCAATCAGTCCTCTTAATGGTCATGTATCTTTCCACTGACATCAGTGCTCATGCACTGTTGATGTACTGAGCAGTGATGTCAGTGCAGCAGCACGTGGCCACAGACGGTTGCAGCAGTCATCTACCAACCGGAAGTAAACAAACAACAGATCGATAAATGCAGCTTCGATGGGGGGAATTATAAAGGGGAGTTTTTTTTAATTTTTTAAAAATTTTGGGTTAATTTTACTTTCTCTGGAAATGATCCTCTTTGTTTCACTCTTTGCTGCCTTTATTTGTCTTTTATTTATTTTTCTCTTTGTACATTTTAATGCTTCGTCACTGCCATCCTGCTTCAGTAGCTTAAATGCTTTCTTTTTATCATTTATTGTGCTCCTTACAGTTTTATTTAACTGCATTGGTTTTCTCCAATATAAGGTGTGTACTGTTCACAGAAACTATTAAGGATGCTTTTAAAAATGGCCCATTTAGCTTCTGTAATTTTAGTTTTAAAAACATTGTCCTGGTTCGTGCCATTTAAAGTAATCTCTTAGCTGATGAACACTGGACTTACTTTAGTATATTTTTTATCTCCTCTACTAAATATTTTATTAATGGATAAATAAAAACTTATTATGTCATGGTCATTATTACATAGGCGACCCCCCCCCCTCCCCACCCTGTGCTTTTGCTATCTTTTGATATTCTGTCCAGCTTATTAGTTAAGATTAGGTCAGGAAGTGATCCTTATTCTTATGTTGGGTACTGCACTAGTTGATATATGAGTGCAACTGTGGGTCAGCTATGAGCATAAGAGCAATATATAAGACAAAACTTCTGGGGACAACCTCAACACATGCCAGGTAACTGAGGATAATTACCTAACACCCTCATCTACTATGATACCAGGGCAATAGGCCATGGCATAGCTATAGGGTCGAATCGGTCGCACTTGCAACTGGGCACCTGAACCAGGGGGCCCATATACCCCTCAGCACATAGCTACATTGCTTTGTCACATAGACTCAGCAATGCAGCGATCGCACCCACCGCCTTCACTCTGCAGGCAGAGCAGAGGTCAAAACTAGCACTGATCCAGGTCATTTAGCCCCCAAATGCTGCCTGTACTTGGCTTGTACTAGGCCACCAATTTCAGACTTAGATAAATGATGTTTCGGTGGAGGAATGGGAAGAGGTATTATTTTCTTTATTTTTAATAGTGGGCTCTATATTCCTACCAACTGGGGTGAACCTATGTATCAACCAATCTACCGGGGGATCCTAGGTACCTACCTACTGGGTGGCTCTATAAACCTGATTAACGGGGGGATCCTGTATACTTACCTACTTGGGGGACCCTATACACCTACCTACTGGGGAAACCTATATACTTCCCTACCGAGGGGACTTTATGTACCTTGTTAGCTATTGAGCAGGCCTAAATAATAACCTAATGTGAGACTATATACCTCTCTACCTACTATTACAATACTTAGAGGGTAAAAGTACAGACAAAGAAACAAACATTGCACAGTAAAAATCTACTTACAGATCAGACCAATAGTGTGAGGGCCCTGCTCTCAGGAGTTTAGAATCTATGTGAGAATAGGAGTGAGACAAAAGGTTAGAAATGCTTAGTTTACACAATGGTCCAGGCAGGTTTTATAAATACAGGGTTATTTAACTAAAAGTGGATGAACCTGTTACCCAGACAGTTCATCTATATACAGACAGGACAAGTACTGTATATACAGATAAGTGTCTGTGAGTGCCAGAAGTGTGTGACAGAGCGGTGGGTTAGCAATTAGGGATATTGGTAGGCCTGCCTAAGAAGATGTTGAGATTTATGAGTAGACCTGATCAGCATGTCCCAGAGAACTGGTGAAATCTTGGAGACTGGCGTGGCAGGTTAAGATGATTGAGGCATGTACTCTAAGATATTCAGCTGTGCGGAGAGAACATGTAGGGTGGTAGACAAAGATGAGGGTGGAGATGTAGTGGTGTGCATCGCTGTGGTGAGCTACAGCTAAGGAGTTACAGAAGACAAGACGAGCAAGCATAAGAGAAACAATAAGAGTTGTTTCCACAGTGAGAAACGGACGGATTCTGGAGATGTTCTTGAGGTGCAGGTGACAGGAACAGGCAAAGGATTGAATATAGGGAGTGAAGGACAGGTCAGAATCTAGTACAACCCCAAGACCGCGGGCCTGCTGCCTAGGAGTTATGGTGGTGCCACACACTGAGACAGAAATAGCAGGATGGGGTTGGTTTAAGATGGGGGGAATGACAAGAAGTTCAGTTTTAGTGAGGTTTAGTTTGAGATAAAAATAGGACATAATGTCAGAGACAGAGGACTAACAGTGACTGGTGTTTTATAGGAGAGCAGAAGTGATGTCACGGGAAGAGGTGTATAACTGAGTGTCATCAGTGTATCACAAGGCATTATGGGAAAAAAGCTGAAAGCTCAAACGCCCTATAGTGGATGTAAGAAATTCTCAATTTTCTTGTGACTCATTGAGTCTTAAGAAAGCAAAAGAGATGTGAGCCAAGCCAGTCTTATGCATTTGCAATCGGCTGCTTTGGGGGTTTTGCCCCTCCTCAGTGCAGAGCAGAGCTTAATGGCTGGCTGGGTGGGAGGCAATGAGTGGCTTAGAAAGGGGAATATCTCTCCTACTCTCCAGTAATATATGTAGATACCTAGTGGGGTGCAAAAAGGCAATTTCAAAATCTCCCACAGCTATATGGTACTCTCCCCAAGGAGAGATATTACCCTTTCTATGTCATCAGCGTAGAGATGGTAGTGATAGCCAAATCTGCTGTTGATTTAATCAATGGGGGCAGTGTAGAGTGAAATGAGGAGAGGACCTAGAACTGATCCCTGAGGAACCCTAACAGCAAAAGGGAGAGGAGAAGAAATAGAACCTTCAAATGAGGCACTGAAGGAGCGGTTAGAAAGGTAAGATGAGAACCAAGAGAGAGCGGTGTCCTGGAGGTGCTGAGCATGCTGAGGAGAAGATGATGATCTACAGTGTCAAATGCTGCAGAGAGATCCAGAAGAACCAACAACGAGTATTTGCCCTGAGATTTAGCTGTGAGGAGTTTATTTAAAACTTTAGCTAGAGCAGTTTCAGTGGAGTGTAGAGTGCGGATAACTGATTGTAGAGGGGCAAGAAGAGAACTAGCAGAGAGATAGCGGATTAGACAAGACTAGACCATGCGTTTCAGAAGTTTAGAGAAGAAGGGAAGTTTAGAGACTGGTCGGTAGCTAGCAGGGCAGGACAGGTCCAGAGAGGGCTTTTTAGTAGAGGAGTTATAACAGCGTGTTAGAAGGAGAATAGAAAGATCCCAGTGGAGAGAGAGGTTGAAGATTGGAGTTGGCTGTGAGATGACAGTTTGAGAAATGGACTATACAAGGTGGGAGGGAATGGAGTCAGTGGAGTAGGTGGTGGGGCGAATAGACAAGAGAAGCCCGGATACTTCTTTCTCTGTCGTTGGGTCAAGAGCTGAGAGCAGACTAGAGGACGTGTGGAGAGGGACAGGATGGGTATTACTTTAAGACTGAGATATGATATTTTTCCAGATACGGCTGATTTTTTTCTTTGAAGTGAGTGGCCAGTGACCGGGGTCTGAGCTTTAGGCCTGAGGAGGGAGTGCAAAGATTCAAACAGTCGTTTTGAGTTGTTGTGTAATGTTGAGATGAGGGAGGTGAAATATTCTTGTTTGGCGCAGTGAAGGGCAGCGTGAAAAGTCCTGAGCATGAATTTGTAGTCTGCAGATAGCTTTGACTTTCTCCACAGACGTTCAGCACACCTGGAACAGCGCTGCAGAAAGCGAGCTTGAGGTGTGTGCCAAAGCTGCCGACGTCTGACTCTTGTGATGCGGGATTTAAATAGTGGCAATATGTCCAGGGTGGTTGAGAGAGTTTCATTATAGTGTTTAACAGCCTGGTCAGGACAAGAGACACAGGAGATTGCGGACAGTGAGGACTATATAGTGGCTATGGATTCCTGAGTGTTTATGGAACACAGGTTTCTAAATGTGTGATGGGTAGGTGTGTCCAGAGAAGGCTGAAAATTAGTGATAGTGTAGGATTTAAGGTTATGATCAGAGAGTGCATATGGAGAATTGATAAAGTTAGAAATTGAGCAGAGGCGACAGAAGACCAGATGAAGAGAGTTCCCATCTTTGTGGGTGGGAAAATCTGTAAATTGTGAGGGGCAAAGGGAAAATGTTAGGAAAAGAATCTGACAGAAGGAGACATGGGGTAATAAATGGGGATGTTGAAATCACCCATGATTAGAGTGGGTTCTTAAGTAGAGAGGAAGTAAGGGAGCCATGCAGCGCCATGATCAAGAGGATGAGCAAGGGGGTCTGCCACTCTTGCAGACAATGGCCAAAAGAGTCTGAGTGTGTGGATCTCAAAGGAGGGGAAAGTGAGGGAGGGTGCGGGAGGAATGACTTGGTACGTGCAGTATGGAGAAAGAAGTATGCCGACTCCTCCACCCTGCCTGTTCTCAAGTCTGGAGTTGTATTTGAAGTGCAGGCCACCATAGGTGAGAGGAGAGCAACAGGAGAAGCAGATTAATTTTAGAAACAATCATAGTTTTAATTTTACAATGTCAAATGTTGCTCCAGTTTACAATCCACAAAAGCTAATGATTTTCCCAGATTTTTTTTCCACAGGTCTGCTTGATATCAATGAACAGAGGCAAATATGCAGGATCCTAGCAAGCAATACCCCCATCATCAACAGCCTCATCCTCTTCAAACATGTAAAGTCTGAGACAAATATGAGGAACACTGCAAAAGTTTCTTGAGATACTGGCATCTTCTATAGGTACTGCTTATCGACAGCTTATTTTGCTAAGGACTGCAATATGATTGTTTACTACACAGAAATACATAGATCACAACTCAGCTTTACAAACTTTTCTAGGTCCATTGCATTCACAAAATGCTTCAAAAGACAGCAAGCATGGCAGTAAGAATGTGGAGCTCTGCTGGAAATGCACCTGTATTTTGGACTACATTTGCCCTGAAGAACTCTACGGCCCTGTCACATTCCATTGGGATAAATTTCTTGCAGTATGGGTGCTATGAACAGGGATCACAAACGCTATAAATAACAGAGGCAAGCACCGCCTACGTCTTTAAAACTTGTTCAGTGGGAAGAAAGGATACTAGCTACTAAATTAAGTCCTTAAATGGACAGACATGCCTTCTCTAGCCTACAATAATTGAATGCAACCAAATTCCTAACAATAGATATTAAATTCCTACACCAGATGTAGTAATCCACCATGCGCACTTATAACGTATGGCACACATTGATCATTAGGACCACATTATGCTTCTCCATATAAAGAAATCTTAAACGTTATCCTTCTCTCCCCGATAAACCTTACAAATTGCAGGTGAGACCCGTTGGAGTGGATTTACTGGAGTTTTATTTTGGCTCCTCCTGTCAAATCACTGGAACTAAGCTAAGTTTGGCTACTCTCATTATAAGTCTGAGAAGTATCACTTATATCTTGGTATATTTAGCCTTGTTTGTTTTTCCTGATATCTTTACTTCATACCTACTGTTTTTAAAAATTGTTTTTCCCTGTTATACCATTAATAGGGGGTTTTTTTTAGAGTTTGGGGAGGGGGGCCCGGGTTTGGGGGCCCCCGCTCAGGCCTTGCTTAGGTAGGGTCTGGTGAGTAGGGTACATCAGGGGAAGTTTTATGTCTTTGCTGTATTTTTAATTATGGTCATAATAAAGTATATTTTAAAATAGGATTCCTTCTCCCTAAATTTTAATCTTAAAAGCTCCCCAAAGTCAGATCAACGGCCCCAAAAACGCTCACGTGCCCAAAGGTATGTGTAACTTTGGGGGGGTATGGAGGGACGGACCCCCCCACTTTTTCGGGGTGGGGAGGCCCCCCCCACTTTTTAAAAGCCATTTCAATAAGAAAAATCCAAAAAACATTTGGGGGGGGACAGAGTGGGCATGCAGAGTAGAGCATTGCTGATTTTTTAGAGTAGGAATCAGCGGGGGATGCTTCACCAACAGAATGCTCTCCAGCCCCAGACACTCTGTACGGGGCTGATCTTTCCCTCCCTTGTATACCACTTCCCCATCTCACCCTCATCACGAAGAAGGGAACTTTTGCCGTTTGCCCTGCACCAGACTCGGGACACAATAAGGAAGGGACAAGGTGCCAGGCTTTGGGTGCATGTAATAGGGTATGTATTTAAAAAGGGAATGTGTAAATACTGTAAAGCCTGTGTCTACCAGCACTTCTTCACTGCACTTATCTGCAGGGAAAAAATGAAATGAATGGGCGGCCCCGCAGTATTTTAGTGTATGGACTCCCACACGTACTTTAAAACCCCCAGCATATACAGAGCGAACATGCCCCCCCACATACGCCCTAAAACCCTTTAAAGGGTACATTCACACGGAAGATATAAAGCTGATTCGGAGCGATTCGGTGGGGATTTCCCTCGAACCGCCTCCAATCCGGCGGAAACTGTTTTACTTAAACCCTAAAAAAATCAGCGTTTTTGTTTAAGACACTGATTTACTTAGTATTTTGGGTGTGTACTGTCAGCCCCCTACAAAGTATTCTTCAAGGCTTTCCACACTAACATACTAAAGAAGGGAGGCAAAATCTGCGGGGGCGTCGGGGGTCATTTGATCATCAGAATTCGCTTTGCAAGTCCCAAAATTTCCACAAGCAAACGACACTGCCATGCCGAAAAAACCGTCAGTAAAACCCCCCCAAAGGGTTGTAGTGTGTCCTGTTCAATTATATATTATATATATATAATTATATATATATATAAATATATTATATGTCCCCAAAAACAATTTCGGGGGTACCTTGTCTAATGTATCTTTGGGTACAGTGTGTAATGTGGTAATCTCTGGGATCGTAATAATGCAGTAATAACGGGGTACATGTGCAAACTAATCTTTTGGGGTAAGGGGATAAGTAGTAATCTCTAGGGTAAATAGTAAGTAACTCGGGGTTAAAGGGTAATGTAATCTCGGGGGTACAGTGTAAAGTAATCCTAGGGACAGTGAGTAATTTTTAAATTCTGGGCCGGTGTAATGTAATCTCTGAATACGGGGTTTTAATGTAATCTCTCATGAATGGGGAATATAATCTCTGTTGTACACGTGTAATGTAATTCATTTCTGGTTTCAGTGTGTAATGAATACTTTTTTTGCGGTAAAAATTATTTTAATTTCTTAGTACAATGTGCTATCTTTTTAAAGGTGCAGTTAGAAATTTAAATTTTCTGGGGCACCATGTGTAAATATTTCATTTCTGGGGGCAGTGAATGAGTCTTTCTGGTTATGGATGCAATAAAAAATTTTGGGGTACAGTAGGGACAAAAAAGATTTTTGGAGGAACATGAGTTTGGGGTTTTTATTTTCCGCATTCGTTGTGTATATAACTTTTTAATGGAGTGGTGATGGGGGAGGGGCGGGGTTAAGCAAAATTTTTGCTGAAATGCACAACATTTTTTTTTTAAATAAGGGGGAAATAAAGGGGGGCTGGTTCGGTTTCATTCCCAGGGCTGTTTTTTAGTCCCAGTCCGGGCTTTAAACTTCAGTAATTAGAGACCCACTCAAAACCTTACGGATTAAAAAAAAAAGTGTTTTGCCAAAAGGGATCCCCTGGACCTGTTGCGGGAGCTCACAGCGCTCCCCCAGACCTCCTAGCTGGGTTAGAGGGGGGCACTTCACTGCAGGGAGAGGAAGGGAGAGAAGGGAAGGGAGGGAAAGTGAAAGGGAAGACGAGTGAAGGAGGGAGGGAGAGGAAGATAGGGGATGAGAGGGAAAATTGCTCCCCCCTACTTATTGAACCAAAGGTACGACCCTGCCCAAAGGGTAGACCCACAATGGGCCAAAATAGGAAATATCTGGGATGTTTTACCTCCCTGTTATGTGTCAAGCATACTTACAAATACATTATTAGCAAATAGTCACCCCATCTTATCTCTTTTGATACCATGCCAAACTTGTAACAATGATAAGAATCAGTAGAGTGTACCACCTTTCAGATAACAAGACAATATGACAAAGGACTATGGTTGAAGCTGACCCTGAGTCACACCTCTATTTTTCAGGACCCACAGGCAGCATCTGCCTGATAATAGAGAGTGCGTGCTAAAATATCTCTTTTACAGCACAATCTACAATTGTGTTTTTATTGTGTAAAACAATATTTATGCAATGCTATCTTCCGATAACTTTTTTTATTTTTCTGTATACAGAGCTGTGTATGGGCTTATTCTTTGCGGGGCGAACTGAAGTTATAATTGGTACCACTTGAGCATTTGTATGACTTTTTGATTGCTTTTTTTTCCAATAACCTCAATTCAGTGATTTTTTACGACGTTCACTGTGCGGCTTAATTAACATGACAAATTTGAAGTTGTTCGCCCAGGCGAAACCAAATTTTAACTTTATTTATTTTTGATCTTTTTTGGGACGATTGGTGCATGTAAAAGGGCAAAGAGTGATGTATGTGTTTTTATTTTATTTTTCGTGTTTGTGTTTTACTGTGTTTCACTTTACAATAGAAATCAATACACAGCTTATTGCTGTGTACTGGCTTCTATGGCAACTGTCACTCACAGTGCACTGCCGGGCATGGTAACCACGAAGCCCGGGAAGGGTATTGTATTGGTAAGAGAAGAGACGCAGAACAACCGTCCTTTCGAAATCCCTTATTATCGGACCTGGCGGTCCCCCAATAGCCTAAGGTTTACTCCCCCCCCCCCTCTGGCGGGGGCTGATGACCCGCGCCCGATGCTCGGGTGTCCTGAATTTCCAGCGACATACTCACGACGTGCAAAACCCCGGGAAAACATATCAAAGCCTTCTTACTTTAAAGGTGGGTTAACCCCCAAACGACCTAACGTAGGTTTGCGCCCAAAGGGCATTAAGGGGTTTAATTTAGAAACACGACACACAGCCATACCACGCTCAATGGCTGCAAAAATAACCGCCTAGGGAGGCAATAAATCCCAGTCTACGGGGAGAAATTGCACAGGCCTTGGCATTTTTTTAAAAAACCCCCCTTTTTTTTTTTAAAAAAAAAATTCTTGGGTTTGAAGACAAGTTGGGGGTTTACTTCCCGTTTGCTTTGCTTCCAACTTTATTTAGGAAGGTTTTGGTGACCAAGCAAAGGGCCTATGATTTGTGAGAGTATGACAGTATATCATAAGAATAAGATGACCCATTTTGATTAACTTGGATTTGATAATACCAGATCAAAGATGATTGCTAGAGATTGACTAGAGATCAGGCAGTTAGAACAGGATCTCTTACAGATAACACTGTGATCAGGCTTTTGCAGCTTGCTACAGTGAAATAAAGAAGCTGCAGAAGCCAAATTTTTAATCCCAAAGCATATCTGTTTAATTAAAAAACTCCCTTAAAGGGTTTTTAGCTTGAATGCATTTCATGCTTGGTTTGTCCTGCTTCAGCTTTCAGTGTGTTTAGATTTGTTTCATTTTTTTGATTTGTTTGTTTTTTATTTGATTTGTTTGAACTGCATATCATGTGATCTCATGACTCACTCCCCAAGTGACCCTCCAGACAGTGTTTCTCAACTCCCCGTTCTCAAGACCCACCAACCGCCAATTTTCAGATTTCCTCAGTATTTTACAGCTGATATAATTATTGACAGTGAATTCTGCACAGGTTATATCATTATCATCAGTGCATTCTGTGGAAGATCCAGAAAACATCACCTAGGGGAACCTATATTCAAATCCCTGCAGAAACCAAACACGTGGATTTTGTTTTCTCAATGCACATACCTGACTGAGAGATTTCTTTTATTTATCTGCACTGTATGACTAATTACTAAGGAGTATAGAGGACAGGAGTATAATGAGAGCACCCAGGGTTGAACTCTCGCTCAGCAATAATGTGTGTGATTATTGGGCAGAGAGGAGAGGTGATGTCTTAGCTTTTGGGGAAACGGGGCGGAACTCTCATCACTGGTCTATTCAAAGAGATACTGAAAACCCTTTTGAATCACTAAGGGAGCGCAAAAACAACAATGGTGCAAATTTCAAAAAATGATGAAAGGTGAAAATTTTATTATTTAATTGTAAGCTTTCCCCACAAATTTTTTTCATGTAAAAACCCTTAAAAGGTGTTGTTTCTTGTCTACAAGACAGAGCTTGTTTACATTTTTTACTGACAAAAACCCTTTAACCCCCTTTAACTACTTTTTTAAAAACATCCATAAAATTTTCCCCCTTACAAAATACAGGAATTCAGAGCTGAAATGTCAGTCACTGCGTAGAACCCCTCACAGCCTGAACAAGAAGTGTGAGTCTGAAGTTGATTGTGGCTCTGTAAAAAGGCATGATGAGACAACCCCTTTAAAGTAAGCTCCCCTCAAACTACAATCAAACACAACTTTGATCTGGTATGATTTTTGTATATGTCATTTATACCGCACAGTGACCGCTGTAAAAATAAAATTAAAAACACTTCAATGATTGCTGTATTTTGTTCAAACCGCCTCACAAAAACCTTTAAAAAAAAGGGGGATCAAACCTTATTTTAACCCCAAGGTACTAATAAAAACATCAACTCATACTCCAAAAAACAATCCCCTACAAAGCTCCGTACACAGCAAAGTAAAAAAGTTTTTTGCGTCAACTATGATGACATAAAAACAACTTTTTTTAAATTAATTTTATGTGTAAAAAAGTAATAAAAAATAAAAAAATAATAAAATGTATAATTACTGTAATTGTACCGAACCACATAGTAAAGTTATCATGTACTTTATACCGTACGGCAAACGCTGGAAAATTGAAGCCCAAAAAAACCAATGGAGGAACTGCATTTTTCTCCCATTTTCATGGCCAATGCTAAAAAAAACTATGGAACACCTGTTTGCCCATAATGCGCAATACACTCTTAGATGAGATCCATGAGGGGTGTTGAATCCAAAATGGTGCGACTTCTGGAAGGTTTCACCTCCTCTGGTACTTTGGGGGCTTTGCAAATGTGACATGGCATCCACCAAAATCTGCGTTCCAAAAGCCAAATCGTGCTCCCTTACTTGTACACCCTACCATGTGCCAAAATAGCAGTTTAAACCTGCATATATGGTATTGCTGAACTTGGAAGAAATTGTGTAATAAATTTTGGGGTGTTTTTTTCAAGGATTCCTTGTAAAAATTAAACCTTTTAAGCTAAAATTGCAGATAGTTGAATTTTTTTTTTCTAATTTTCACAGCCTAATTCTAAAAATGTTTGTGAAACTCCTGTTGGGTCAATATACTCACTATACTCCTGGATATATTCCTTAAGGGGTGTAGTTTCCAATGTGGGGTCTTTTTAGGGGTATTTATTAAGTTTAGCACCTTAGGGTATCTGCAAACCTGAAATGGAGCCTGAATAAAATTGTATTGAAAATGAGAACTCAAAGTCTGGTAGGTGCTCCTCCTATTGTGAGGCTTGTGGTTGAGTCGAATAGTGCACTAGGAAAATGGCAGAATCTGGGGGATCAATATTAAGTTGCATTCACCTGGTCACATCTACCGTGTTTCAGTGAATAATGGATAAAAATTTAAAATCTGCAAAATAAAGTGAAATTTTGAAATTTCACCTCCACTTTGCTTTAATTTCTGTGAAATACCTAAAGAGTTAACAAACTTCCTAAACACTGTTGTAAATACTTTAAGGGGTCTAGTTTCTTAGATTAAATCATTTATGGGGGTATGTAACATGCAGGCCCCCAAAGCCACGTCTGAACTGGACTGGGCCCTAAAAAAATGTATATTGCAGATTTTCTTGAAAATGTGAGAAATTACTACTAAAAATTTCTAATCCCCCTAATATCGTAAAAAATAAAAAGACAAATAAAGATGCCAACCTATAGTGGACATATGGTAGATGCTAGTTATAAACTATTTTGTGGTGAATAATTATGTCTTGCATGCAGAAATTTTAGAACTTTGAAAATGACAAATTTTTCACAATTTTCACAAAAGTTTGATATTTTTCACAAACAAACAAGGATTGTATGGACCAAAATTTCTTTCTAACTTAAAGCACAATGTGTCACATGGCAGTGTCAGGAAGGACAAAACTGGCTGGGTCCTTAAGGGGTTAAATAGTGTCCAATTTCTTGTAATTTTTTTGTTTTCGTAAATTGCTAGTAAAGTGAATATGGTTCAGTGAGCAGCCATGACGTCTTTTTTGAGCTCGCGTATTTTGGCCAAAATTTCAACTAATCCCACATGCTTGATATTTTTTCAGTATGTAATTTTGCTCAGTAATACTGTGGAGCAGGGGGTTTCAGTATTATATGTTGGGCACTTGAAATATACAAGGCAACACGCTCAAATGAATAATATGGGCGTCATCAATTAGTTGTAAACCAGCATGGTATACCACACATAACTGTATAACTGGCACTCTACATAAGCATTATCTATGAGCAATTGTAATACTAGCAATCACCCCCCTCATGCATAGTAGGCGTGTGAGTGGTTGTTCATTAGTATTTTTGCATTTGAGCAATCTCCCCTGATCTGCATACTGGTGTGAACTGGTTCTTAAGTAATACGAAGCTATGTAAGCAATTACTAAGCAATTGTAATCTTTATGGATAGTTGTGTGAGCGATTATTCATCAATATTCTGCACCTGTGCAGCTTCTCCCATGTAGCACTGGGAATTTTATTGCCTCTTATCAGGAATGATTTATTGTCCAGTCATTTTAGCTGTGAGTATGACAATGTGTCTGTGTTTTTAATTTTACTTCTTCCTTGTAAAGACTTAATTGGTGACATCCAGTAGCATCATGCTTTCTTGTTTACTCTGCATGGGGCATAGATGATCCATTTGTTAATTGGGGAGTAACTTGGTTTATACCATATGCAGGTCAGACGACACACATGCCACCGGGTAACTAGTAGCAAAGACAGAAAAAGTTTCTTTCCCCTTTAAGACATGAAAAAGAGAAAATATTTTATTTACACATTTACTATAAAAAAGTGGCATTTTACTAAATGGGAATGGATTGTATAGGATTATCTGGCAGAAGAGTGCCATGACTATCCATTGGTTGCATCTGGCCATGGTAGCTAAGCTTCAATGAAGTGAATAGGACTGAGCTGCAATAGCACTTACAACCTGTGAACTGTCATGGCATTGTTTTTTGATGAAAGCAGACATTTTTTTCTAATTCTGTAAGAATCTGTAACATAACTCATACTCAATTGTTCT
Source organism: Phyllomedusa bahiana (assembly GCA_025379985.1). Lineage (NCBI taxonomy): Eukaryota > Metazoa > Chordata > Amphibia > Anura > Hylidae > Phyllomedusa > Phyllomedusa bahiana. The sequence goes on from JAODAL010000441.1 coordinate 101,362, forward strand.
AGCCTAAATTAGTGACTTGAGCCATGTGGCTGCACAGTCATTGAGCTGCACGACCATACGCTGGGACTTCTTGTTCCACAGCTGCTGGATAGCAGACCTTTCTATTTCTAGCCTAGGACTTGGCATTTAAATAACATTTTTACATCATTGATTTCAGTTCACACCACGATCAGCAACAGAGAGCCCATAAATGAGCTATTACTTCAGTTTCTTAATGGGATGAAGCATAATCCTTCCATTGATCCTTGCTCCAGTGTTCTCAATGACTCCAAATAAGGTTGGGAATTCAATCCCTGCTGGATACAATAAGTCAATTTTTTTTTCTTTTTGGAATCTTTGTTTGAAGTACGATGAAGAAATCAATGAGTTAGTTATTCTGATTAATACGCCATTGCCACCTTATGAATGGGAATAGAGTAGTACAATGTAGCTTGATTTCCCGTGAATGCTCTTAATACTGACTGGCATCACTGGCACAACAGAATCTTCGGAGATTGAAGCATTGTCAATAGAAGGACGAGAATTATTCTCTAATACATAACGGTTGGAAGAATGCTGACAATTATCAAATGTTCCATACAAGATTTGTACCAATTTTATATAATTAAGAATTTGTGTCAAATAAAGTTGACTATGAGCTTGCAAAAAAAAAGAAAAAAGAAAAAAAAAGCATTTGCAGGGATTTATTCTAGATGTGTATGAATATTAGAAACATTGGCATATTTTTATAAAGGTGATGAGATGTTACTTTAACTAGTTTTAGATATTCAAAGATTTGTCCATGATTAACAAATAAATATCTGCTTTTTCCAAAAAATGGTGCCACCCTTACTCATGGAGCATGCCTGGTAATGCATCTCATCTCCATTGAAGTAAACAGGACAGAGCTGCAAAACCAGGCACAGCCTATATACTTGGGTGGCACTGTTTCTATAAAAAGTAGGCCCATTTTTTGTAATGCCAGACAAAGGGCCACATGTATGTAAACTGTCTAGGTCTAATTAGTGCCCCTTTCATTTCATATAGTGCTCTGGAAGAATGAGAGGGGCGCTCTGATTGGTTGTTATGGGCAACAAAGTGAGTTTTAGACCTAGACAGTTTTCATACATTTGGACTAAAGTCTTTAACCATAGTTGTCTTAGTGCTTTTCAGTATGGTGACTAAAATAAGCTGGTGAGTTAATTGCTTTGCAATTGGGCTTCAATTGTCTGCCCTATCCCACCATAAGGCTGGAATCACACATACAGTTTTTGATGCAGCTTTTGATTTTGATTGCTTTTGGTTGCAAAAGTATCCCTTGAACTGTTTCTTATTTTTAAAAGTTACAGCCAAAACTTAAGACTGAACTTTGACTGGGCAATCTTAACACATAAATATGCTTTGATGTAAACCATTCCGTTGTAGCTTTGGCTGTATGTTTAGGGTTGTTGTCCTTCTGGAAGGTGAACCTATGCCCTAGTCTCAAGTCTTTAGCGGCCTCTAATAGGTTTTTTTCCCAGATTGTCCAATAGTTAGCTCCATCCATCTTTCCACATCTCTGACCAGCTTCCCAATCCCTGCTGAAGCAAAGCCTCTCCCTGGAAATATGATATGCAGTATTGGCTTTCCTCCACACATAGTGTTTCCACATGTTTTTGTGTTCCTTACATACCTTTTTGCAAGCTGCAAACATGACTTCTTGTGGCTTGTTTTCAAAAAAGGCTTTCTTCTTGCCACTCTTCCATGAAGGCCAGATTTGTGGAGTAAATGACTAATAGTTGTCCTGAAGACAGTTTCTCCTACCTGAGCTGTGGATCTCTGCAGCTTCTCCAGAGTGACCCTGGGCCTCCTGGCTGCTTCCCTAATTAGTGCTTTCCTTGTATGGGCTGTCAGTTTAGGTGGGTGTCCATGTCTTGGTAGGTTAGCAGTTGTGCTATACTCCTTTCATTTAGAGAAAATGGATTGAATAGTGCACCCTGAGATGTTCAGAGGTTGGACTATTTTTTTTATAACCTAATCCTACAATACACATTGCCACAACTTTATCTTTGAGCTGTCTGGTGTGTTCCTTGATTTTCATGATGCTGTTTGTTCAATAATGTTCTCTAAGAAACCTCTGAGTTCTTCACAAAACAGTTGTAGTTATACTGAGAGTAAATTACATAGAGATGTAATCAGGTGACTTCTAAAGGAAATTGGTCACACTGCAATTTATTTAGGGTTATCCGAGTACTGGGGTCTGAACACATAGGCATGTCACACTTTTCAGTTTTTTAATTTGAAATAGTTCGGAAGAACACATATCATTTATCACTTCACAAATACTTGCTAGTTTGTGTTGCTCTATCACATTAAATATCAATAAAATACTTGCTAGTTTGTGGCTGTAACATTAAAAAATGAGGAACAGTTCAATGGGTATACAGAATATTTTTGCAACCCGCTGTTTATGCCTAATATTTTGTACAGTGGGCGTGGCATACAATTTTGTTGACTTCTTCAAAATGATAACCAGTTGTAAATGGTGTACCCCAAGGCTCAGTACAGAGTGCTCTTTTATTAAATTTATTTAAAGGAGTAATCTCCCTACAGAGTTTCATAGGATGCATGAATGAAATACTCTGTTACTTCCTGGTTCAGACTTACTGTGATTTGCATACAGCTCCATGGTGTATTCAACTCTATGTTTTCAGTTGCTAATTAGTTCAGATGAGCTCAGAAGCTTCTCAGAAACTGCTAGCAGGAGTTTTTATCTGATCCCTCAAACAAAAACCCTAATTAGAGCTGTTTACTTTAGATAAATCAAGCTTTTTACTGCCCAGCAGCACAGAGGCTGCCGAGACCTGCAGTGACCTGTGTGATGACTTCACTCACTGCTATCACATAGAACAAACAGCAGGGGGGGAGAGATGTTTACAGGTCAGTTACTGAGGGAACTTAAATAGCCAGGGAGGTGATTAATTCACTTGTATCTCCTTAACAAAAACAGATGAACAAAGGAATATATTTGGAAAATGTCTTTATTTTGTGTTCCCTATAATTTGAAAGCTATTCTTTGTAGCGAGACAACCCCTTTAAGAATGATATAGGGGAGGGGATTAATAGCACTGTATCTATTTTACACATGATACCAAGCTATATAGTGAGGTGCCAGCTATGGAAGATGTTCATAAGTTGCAAGCAGATCTGGACACACTGAGTGTTTGGGCATCCACTTGGCAAATGAGATACAATTTGGATAAATGTAAGGTTCTGCAGCTGGGTAATAATAATCTATATGCACCATATGTCATAGGCAGTAAAAAACTGGGAGATTCGCTTGTTGAGAAGGATCTGTAAGATTTGTAGATCATAGATTACGGAACAGCATGCAATGTCAGTCAGCAGCGCTCTAAAGCTGGCAGGATATTGGCTTGTATTAAAAGAGGCACAGACTCGTGGGACAGGGATGCAATATTACCGTTGTATAAAGCACTGGTGCGACCTCACTTAGAATATGCTGTTTAGTTTTGAGCTCCAGTTCATAGAAAGGATGTAATGGAGCTAGAGAAAATGCAAAGATGAGCAACCAAGCTAATAATGGAATAAAACATCTTCGTTATGAGGAAAGGTTAAAATAATTTAATTTATATAGGCTTGAGAAAAGATGGCTCCAGAGAGACATAATTAATTTATATAACTATATAAATAACCCCTACAAAAAGTATGGGGAAAAGCTGTTTCATGTAAAACCTCATGTTATTTCATGTCAAAAGACAAGCTGAAAGTACAAAAATAGAACAAAAGCACTCCCTTGTGCAGAAATAGATTAAAAAAATATGCAATATAAGTATATTTAAAACTGCTCACCTTTGTGAGTTGTACTAACAAGTGGTACAATGCACTGGACCACTTGAATCCCAATTACAACTGCTGCCGTGTCGGACTCAGACACTGGAAAGCCTCGCTTCCACGGATCTTCCTGGACTGTATATGTTGATTCGATTCCTGAAACAAATCTTTCAAATCCGCATACCAGCGCAGTGTTGAGCAAAAGGAATATACTAGGCACTCAAAGCTTTGTTTAAAAGAGTACCTTTTTATTCCTAAAATATTAAAATATAGCGACACGTTTCTAGCACTTCCTTAGCACTTTTCATCAGGCTTCATATACCAAACACACTCACACCAGAAATAAATACCTCCCAGAAAAGGCAGTTCAGGCTCAAAAGGAGATGGGCGGTTACAAAGTTGCGAACTTCACATACAATATCCATCTAGTATGAATACACAGTAAGCAGACTGCACTAAATGTTATTCTAATATCACACAAATTCCCTAGCAGAATAAAACTTACAATTCCATAAAGAACATAATAGATACATTAAAATATACTACCTGGGAATAAATATTTTTAAGAAATGTATGACATATACTTGAAAACCTGTATAAAAAGCTATATAGAGATAGATGCTTGGGATCTGAGAGGAAAAAAATAAAAAAAAATTGTAACAAAAAATGCAATTTTTTTTATTTTGTTAAATAAATGGTAAACACAAAATCGTTATGAGTAAGGGTGGTCATACACCCGAAACGCGTTAACCGCACCTAGTTATTGCTCCAGGGGGATGTTACCTGTATTTTACTTTTGATGTTTACATAAAGCCTTTGGAATTTTAAGGCCGGACTTGCGTCCATTGCTGCTGTATCAACTTCTCTGTAAATTTAAACACAAAATTGCCATCTTATGCAATATCCCTCCATTATAAATACACAAAAATTATATAATATATTGAGAAAAAAAGTGATTTTTTTTTACATTTATAAATTCTTGAGCTTCATTTAAACCCCTTTGAAAAAGGGTATTTAACCTAAAGATCCAAAACATCTCCCTATTGGCAAGAACTTGGAGCATATTTGCGGTACCTATCTTTATATGCGCTATAGGCTGGACCACATACGATGGAATTTTCCCGCTATGCATCTCATTATAATGCTGTGGAAGGCAATAAATAAGATGGTTGTGTCTGGTGTTAAATCTATGATTGTTCATCCTTTTTAAAAGTTTGTTGGTTTTGATGGTATTGCAAGTAAGGTAAGATCTGACATTAAAAATTTCACCTGTTGTGGAAGATTTAAACATAGTAGAAGGATAGATTTCCTTGCAGAATATGCATGTGGGGAAAATGACATCTAAAAACTCCTTAAAGTTGATTCTTCTCAGATTCCCTTTTATCTAACCTATGTTATCTTAATCTCAATGGAGCAAGAGAATTTATTAGAATTTTAGCTCGCCTATAAGTAAAAATAGGTTTGTCAGGAATTATCGACTGCAAAAATGGGTCTTATTCTAAAATACCCAATGTTTTATTTTAAATATTTTGTATATCTTTAAATTGGTGTTGTAGGTAGTAATAAAACTGGAATGCTGATATTTTCTCTGTTCTTTTTTTAAATTTGCCCCCTTCTAAACAATCCATCGAAGTCATTTTATAAGCTTTATTACGTGCTTCTTCTATTAGACCAATAGGATAATCTTTTTCTTTGAATTATTCCATTATTCTATCAGATTGAACCTTAAAAGCGTCACTGGAGCTACAATTTTTATGCACTCTGCGAAATTGCCCATAGGGGATGTTCCTTATCCATTTTCTATAATGATTGTTCTGAAAGTGCAACTAGTTGTTCGAATCAACCTCCTTAAAATTGGTTTTGGAAGATATTTTTTGATTTTGATGGTATAAAACTAGATCTAAAAAAACTATTTCTTGAGGGTCTATTGTAAGAGTAAAACAGATACCCCAAGTGTTTCAATTAAAAAATGATAAGAAATTTTGAGCTTCAACTAAATAACCCTTCCAAATTAACAATAAGTCATCAATGAACCTCTTAAAATACATTATTTTTTCAAAAAAGAGATTATAGTCTGATTGAATATGTAATACTTCAAAAGCACCCATATATAAATTCGCATATGATGGGGCAACCCGAGTCCCCATCGCAGTCCCTCTTTTTTGATGGTAGTGAACCTCTCCATATTGAAAAAAAAATTATTTTTAAAAATAATTTCTAGTCCTTTTAATACACATTCTTTTTTTGAAACTGCAAGGATCATCTAAAAATAATTTGACCGCCTCCAAGCCAAGCTCATGAGGGATATTAGAATGCAAAGCGACCACATCAAATGTTAAAAAGAAATATCCATCTTTCCAATTTGTTCCAACTAAATCCCATAAAACCATGTCTGAGTCTTTCAAATAACTTTTTAAAATTTTCACAAAATTTTTTACATTTTTTTTACAATTTTCACAGAAGGTTGCAAATAGAGATCAACATATTTAGATAAATTGGACAAAACTGAATTTATCCCCAAAATTATTGGTTGTCCATGTGGGTTCAAAACAGCTTTGTAGACCTTTGGTAAATGATACAATAATGCAATAGAAGGTCCAATTATTGTTAAAAATTTTAATTTTTTTTTACTAATAGTATTTTCTGAAAATGATTCCCTCAAAAATTTTTGAAAATCTACCTGTAAGTGATAATGGACTTCTTCAGGTACTACCTCATAATATTGTTCATCGGACAAGATTTGCAGGGCTTCCTTATTATAATCAGAGAAGTCCTGTACCACTATTGCCCCTCCTTTATCCGCATTGCAGATCACTATGGTTTGATTTTTCATCAAGGAGCTTAAAACTTTTCTTTCAGATCTAGAAAAGTTATTTCTCAAGGGATATTTTGCCTTCAGATTTTCAATCGTTTGTTTTAAAAAAATCTTCTTAACGTTAATTTCCTCACAAAATGCTGTAAATCTTTTTATACTGTGAAATGATCAACAGTATCATCTGGGCAAAAAGTCAAACCTTTTCTCAAAATATTCAATTCCTCAACATTCAAAGTCTTGCTTGATAAATTAAAAAAAAATATATTCTCTTTCATGTTTCTATTTTTAAATTTTTGTCTTTTTTTATGAAAAAATTGTCTAGAGTGAGCTCTCCTACTTCATTTCCCCCTACATCCTCTCCTAAGATTTTTTGTGTTTTTACCACTGGTGTTATCATCAAGGTTGGGACCAGAACCTCCTCTGTTTGTTGACAAATTGTGAGGTTCGGATTCTTCTCTAAAAAGACTCAGAGGTATCTTGTGAAGGTAAAATTTGTGATAGTGGAACTTGTGAAGTCTCATTTTCTAAATGAATTAATACTTTTTTTGATGAAATAATCACTTTTGGTGACAAAGTTATAGAGCTTTTTTGAGTGGAGTTTTTTGCTGAAAAAATAAAAACCTTATCTAGTGATGGTGAGGGGTTTAAAAAAACCTTCTCGTGTAGAAATCTGAGAGGACAGTGTGACTGGTGGCAATTTTGAGGAATACGTTTTTTTTGTTGTTCATTGAAACTTCCTTTTTCCAACTGTTGTTGAAATTTATTTAAAGATTTTAATAAATTATTATGGTTCTGATTATCTGCATTTTTTGCATTATTTTCCTCATTTAAAACAGAAATTTCTTGCTGCCTCAAACCATTATTTCCTTTTCCTTTCATTTGTATTTTCATTATAAATAACTTTAATTTCCCTTTCCCGGATAAACTTATGTATTTTTCTATTGATGGTATCTAACTCTGTTTTACGTAAATTATTTATAATTTTTTTGCTTAATGGACCTAAATTCTGGATAATGCCTGTATTCTTTGAATAAAATAACCTGCTGGTCTATAGAATTTGAAGTGACCTCTGACATCTTATGTCTTTTTTCAATTAGTAAATCTATGAGTCTAAGGGAACATTCATCAAGAGTTTTATCCCATAATTTCTCAAACTCTATATCAGTCTCTACATAAAAAGATAATTTAACAATTTTTAACCCTAGAAACGCGTCGCTATATTTTAATATTTTAGAAATAAAAAGGTACTCTTTTAAACAAAGCTCTGAGTGCCTAGTATATTCCTTTTGTTCGACACTGCGCTGGTATGCGGATTTAAAAGATTAGTTTCAGGAATCTAATCAACATGTCAAAAGACAAGGGGATACTCCCTTCGTCTGGAGAAAAAAAAAGGTTCTATCTCCAGAAGAGAAAATTATTATTCATCATGAGAACTGTGAATCTGTGGAATAATCTGTCCCAGGAGCTGGTCACAGCAAGAACAGGTGAGGGCTACGAGAATGGATGTAGGATGAGGTATGGAGATATGGCTATATATGAATGCAACTGGAGGTCTGTGGACAAAAGGAATGTTGCAGAACACAGAGGAGATTGAGCCGGCTGCTCTCTTAGCCATATCTCCATACCTCATCCTACACTAGTAAATGTATCCGCTACTATTGGTACTTTCCATACCCTACTCTATATTATCTTTCTTCCTACTGACCATTGTGATCCTTTATGAATAAGGTCTACTTCTGATCACATTACCCTATATACCATCTTATTTTGGATGGAATGTAACATACTGTAAATATATATTGTACCAATTCCTGACAAACACTATATTGTATATACACATGTAAACAACTTTCTCACGATAAATAAACTTTTTGAAGCATTATTGAGTACTGTGGATTTGTAATATTATATCACTAGAATTGTCTCACCATGCTTTTTCTCAGAGCCACAGGCAACATATCAGCTCTGAATTCCAAGCTCTTCTAATTGCACTGACATTAGTGAAGGAGATGTAATCTATGGTGTAGAGCGCTTCAGAGCTCAAAGTAAACAATCAAAAGTAATTAATCTCCTTTGTTTGTCAGAGATAATACACTCTGTTCTCAAGCTGCTGACAGTCCTGTGGGGAAGTCACTCCCTGCTATCAGATAAGGCAAAGAGCAGAGAGAGAAGAGGAGAGCAGGACGGTAACCAGAGAACCCTGTGTGCATCAGAACAGATAAAATATCTCTTAACTCCTCTTCATGGAAAAATCAAAAGAGGAATGTATTTGAAAAAAGTCTTGATTTAATGTTCTTTACATGTTGAAAGCTAATCTTTGTAGTGAGACAACTCTTTTAAGAATAGACACAACTAATGGTCTTTAGAGTTGTTTATGTCACAATTTTTCTGTATGCCAGTACAACCTGGATTGCCTATCATTGCCACTGGAAGACTCTTTAGTGATTCCATCACCACATCAGATCCAGCACCTTTACCCAGGCTAAAATGATTAGTATAGAAGGCATAAACTTTCAAAACAAATTCTGCAGGGCCACAATGCCTCATGTCTATCTTACCAGTCAAGTTCTCTACTCCAATCTAGGCCGAGGCCTGAGAACCCAGGATAGCACGATAAAAGACCTACCTTAAAGAGGGCCAGATTGACATTGCTAACTAGGAAGCCCAGGCCACAGATGGACCTATCAGGTGGCTGTGAATTTTGAGAGCATCCGCCTCTCCAATGAGGTAGACAAATACCATCAATGAAGATTGAGAGAGGAGAACCCAGATTTACCACAGCAACTCCCATATGGAACCTCTTGTCCCCACGGTCTGAACATCTGTGATATGAAGAGTAGATTTCTCAGCCATATTAGAACGCATCAATAATCTTGATCATTTTTGTTTCAAGAGACCACCCATGATGTTATGCGTTTTGAATACCTACAATTTAAATAGCCACATTAAATCTATCTTTATCCCACTACTTTGGTTTGTAGACTGGTGAGTTTACTTAAAAGTTCCACACCTCCTTTCGTCCTACTTCTATGATTATTCAGTAACAGCTTACCATTGCATCGATGAGAAATACACAACATATATGACAGTACAGATATTACTTAGAAAAAGACATCACAATTTTATTGGACGCTCCATTGCAAGACATTTCTTCAGAATACAAACGGCTTTGCCCCTTCCCCAAGAACATTTATAGCAATAAATAAAGACAGGTTCATTATAAAGAGGACAAGACCACATCACCTGTACTTTGGGGGTTGCTGCAAGGAGCAACAGAACACTGCTTAAAGAAGGGAGCATTCTCTCATAGTAATATGTGAATGCAGAGATTCATCATCTCTACCAGTGGATCCATCACAGAGGCGGTTCATGGGCATGATAAGACACAAATGTCCTTAGAAAATGGCTGGAGTTCTGCATTCACGTATATGGAGATATTCGAGCTTTTTTTGAGGAATCAAAAAAAAAAAAAAAACTTTGCTGTCTTTGATTTTTCTTGTCTGAGTTTGTCAGGTCACAAAGTGATGTATATAGCGTCTATGTAGTAGAAGAGAACATTAAAGCAGAGAAGGAATGAAAAGAGATCCCGGAAAAAAGAGTAGAGTTGGTTAGTGGTAAATACAGTCAGAAAAGGCATTGTTCTTTGATGTGCTCTTAAAGACGCTGCTGCTCAATTTCTCTCCATCCAAATGTGCACTTGTAAGTGTGGAAACCCAATCTGTGCAAAGAGTCTCTTCCTGATCAGCAGCAGCCACTATCCACCCTCCCACCCCATGTAGAAGTCTTTCAGGCCACACAGGGACTGCATAGGATCAGGTTATCTTCTCACACCTCCCTTATCCCCAAAATGATAGGATCAGAAGGACTTCAGGTATTCCTAGGCAACTTCATAAACATACTGCTATTGGTCCTGCAATGGGAGAGAAAACAAAAATCTTAGACACGTGATAATGAAGGATTAGAATTAAGAAAACCTGTCAGGTGGTTTATGGTACCCCATCTGAGGGCAGGATGGCATAGAGGAGAAAAGCTGAGCTCTGTGATACGTACAGTTTAAACCACTGTATTAAAAGACACATCTGAATGTTTTTCTCATTATCTAACATGAAATCAGAATAAACCTTACCTGTTTTAGGTCAATTAGGATTACCAAAATGATTTATATTTGCCAAATGCCAGCATAATAAGAGAGAGAGAAATTTTAAGGCATTTTTATTACTTTCTGCAAATTCAAACGTTTACAAAATTTTATTCATATTTGGTAGCATTTCCCTTAAATTATATAATATGGGTCAAATGTTTTGGATATCCTTCCACAAGCTTCTCACAATAGTTGGTAGGCATTTTGGCCCATTCCTCCTGGTGTAACTGAGTCATGTTTGTAGGTTGCTGTAAGGGTTTAGTGGATTTGCTGGACCATCGCAAGCGATGATAGTTAAGCCACACCAGGGAGCAGAGTCTAAGTAGCCCCCGGTATTCACCAGAGCCCGCCGCAAAGCGGGATGGACTCGCTGCGGCGTGAGACTATCATGTCGCTACCCCTGACGTGACTTGCTTGCGATGGCGGCCGGGGTAATGCATGGTACAGAATTGTAATCCGGAGACGTAGTCGGGGACAGGTAAAAGGTCAGGACGGGCGGCAGAGATTCATGGTCAGAGATAGGCAGACGGTCAGGGCAGGCAGCAAACGGGCAAGGTCAGGAAACGTAGCGGAACGGACTGGTACACGGGTGATCTATACGGACTTCAACACTCTCTAAAGACACTGAACGCACACCACATGCAACAAAAAGGCTCAGGTAGGGAGTGTAGGGAGGAGCAGGCTTATAAACACACAGGTGGAAGGGGATTGGTAGAGCAAGCCCAACCCCGCTGTCCACTGTGGGAATAAATGAGTGGAAGATTTGGCCGCCGCCCTCTATAGAGAAACAAGGAGTCAATGCAGCAGCCAAGATGGAGGAGCAGCATGGCCAGCATGGGAAAAACCGCACAGCAACCACAGGCGGGCAAGCAGCGCCGCCAGGAATGCACACAGCGACAGCAGAGGCCGCGACGAAGGACAGGAACGCGGCACGGACCGTGACAGTTGCCTTGCTTGTATCTGCCTTTTCAACTTTGCCCATAAATTTTCAATAGGATTGAGATCAGCGCTTTGTGATGGTAACTCCAAAACATTGACTTGGTTATTCTTAAGCCACTTTGTAACCAGTTTGGCAGTATGCTTCGGGTCATTGTCCATTTGGAAGACCCATTTCCAGCCAAGCTTTAACTTCCTGGCTGATGTCTTGAGATGTTGCTTCAGTATTTCCACATAATCTTCTTTCCTCATAACACCATCTATTTTGTGAAGTGCACCAGTCCCTACTGCAGCAAAACAACCACACAACACAATGCTGATAACCCCCCATGCTTCACAGTTGAGATTGTGTTCTTAGGCTTCCAAGCATCTCCCTTTTTCCTCCAACTGTAATGATGGTAATTATGTCCAAACAGTTCAATTTTAGTTTCGTTAGACCATGGGACACGTCTCAAAAAATGTAGGTCTTTGTTCCTGTGTGCATTTGCAAACATTAAACTTTTATATGTTTCTTTTGGAGTAATGACTTCTTCCTGGCAGAGTGGCTTTTCAGCCCATGTTGATACAGTATTTTCACTGTGGATAATGACACAATTTTACCAGCTTCCACTAGCATCTTCACAAGGTCTTTTGCTTTTGTTCTTGAGTTGATATGCACATGTCAGACCAAAGCATATTCATCTCTGAGACACAGAACCTGTCTCATTCCTGAGCGGTATGATGGCTGGACATTCCAATGTTATTTGTATTTGCATATAGTTGTTTGTACAGATGAACGAGGCACCTTCAGGTCTCTGGAAATTGCAGCCAAGCATGATCCAGACTTGTGCAAGTCCACAATGCTCTTCCTGATATCTCGGCTGATTTTTTTTAGACTTTCCCATGATGTTACACACGAAAGCAGTGCATTTCTGGTGTGATTAAAATATATCCACAGGTCTCTAATTAACTCACATGTTGCCAATAACATGACATCATCATATGGGCTGTCCCTAATTGTTTAAATCACAGTAATCCTAGTGTATGTAAACTTTTGACTTTGCAGAAAGTAATAAAAATGCCTTAAAATTCTCTCTCATTATTCTGGCAAATATAAATAACTTTGGTAATCCTAAAATGGGTAAGGTTTATTCTGATTTCATGTCAGATAGGAGAGACAAATATGCATACGTGTCTTTTTATATAGTGTATGTAACTTCTGGTTTCAACTGTACGTTTCTAAGGTTTGGAGCCAGTAAAATCAGAAAAGAAAATCAAAACAAAGTGAAACAACTGCTTACCCCATCCACATACAGTGATTGACAACTCTGTTCACATACTAATACAGGGAAAGCTGTCAATCACTGTATGTGGGCAGGGTAAGCAGTACTCCATTGTCTCTTAAGGTGTCCAGTCAGTATTTTCTCTGCTTTTTACTCAGAAATTCTGCAACAAATCATAAAATCCATGTATCACTGAGCTCAGCTTCTCTCCTCTATCATAAAACTCTATATCACAGAGCTCAGCTTCCCTCCTCTATCATATAACCCTATATATCACAGAGCTCAGCTTCTCTACCATATACCTCTATATATCACTGAGCTCAGCTTCTCTCCTCTATCATATAACTCTATATCACAGAGCTCAGCTTCTCTCCTCTATCATATAACCCTATATATCACAGAGCTCAGCTTATCTCCTCTATCATATAACCCTATATAACACAGAGCTCAGCTTTTCTCCTCTATTATATAATATATACATCACAGAGCTCAGCTTCTCTTCTCTGTCATATAACACTATATATACCAGAGCTCAACTCCTCTCTTCTTTCATATAACCCTATATATCACAGAGCACAGCTCCTCTCCTCTATCATATAACCCTATATATCACAGAGCTCAGATTCTCTCCTCTATCTTATAATCCTATATATCAGAGCTCAGCTTCTCTCCTCTATCATATAACCCTATATATCACAGAGCTCAGCTCATCTCCTCTATCATATAACCCTATATATCACAGAGCTCAGCTTCTCTCCTCTATCATATAATCCTATATATCAGAGCTCAGCTTCTCTCCTCTATCATATAATCCTACATATCACAGAGCTCAGCTTCTCTCAATATATCATATAATCCTATATATCACAGTTCAGCTTATTTCCTCTGTCCTATAACTTTTTTCCCTATAGTCCTATAACTTTTTTGTCCTATAGCTTTTTTCCCTTTTGGGTTTGTAACGCCATATAGCATTTCCCTATCCCTTTTCAACATTTGTATCCACCGGTGGAGTAGAAGTGCAACTCTCCTGACCGAGACTGAGGAAATTGGAGCGACACAGACCCAAACGGAGTTATCAATTATAATACAGGTTGTATGGTCATTAGTACAACCTGAGCAGGTGAGCATAAAATCTCACACTTTCACTTGAAATATATATTGGTTAAATTTGCCGCATTAGGATTGCGCTTCCTGGCTTTTTCCTCTTTATTTTGTTTTTACAGCACCCCCTTTACTATATAACCCTATATATCACAGGTTTATGACCTCTTGCTTTTCTAAGGTTAGGAGAGGACACCAATGCAAAATTATCATCCCTAATATCGCTAACCTCTTGCATGTCAAAGGGATGTGTGGATCACCAGTGCATCCTCTGTACTGCACTTTAGCCATGCTCTTGACTGTAACCATGTAATGCATGGATTTCTTTTGGAGCCATTCACAAGGCATTATGGGTACATCTCTATAGGTTACCTTAGGATGTAGTCCATTCTGTGTGAACGGCCTCATACCAATAACACAAAGCTACCCAGACTGATACTTTAACATAGCTGCAGCAGCTCCATAAAGATCTTTGGAGCAAACATAGTCCTATGTGGACTAGGTTTTCTCTATTTCCTGGCAGTTTTTTTTCCCTGTGAGACTCAAAAGGTTGTTCCACCACACTTTTGTGTCCTGCACAGGAAGCGTATGCGGCTGAGAAATATAGCAAAGTCTACATAGGACTTTATTCACTCAATCAATCTCTATGGGGCTTCAACGGCTACGTTGCGGTATCTATTAGGGTACACTTTTCATGGTAACCTTAGGGATACCTTGGACGTAGTCCATAACGCTGGTTGAACAGCCTCATACCAATAACACAAGTTTCCTATATGAATAAGTTAGTAAGCAGATAAAGCTCTAAGAAGTTCAGTAAGACCCTTTGGGAATTAGTTTTCATAACTAGATGTCAACAGATATCCTGATGTGTGGGCAGAGAAGATGGGAGAAGATGTAGTAGATAACAACTTACAGCTAAATATAAAAGACCCAACATATTTAGATGTGTGGGAGAATATGAGATCACTAGACCAGTGAGAGCATGTAAATACTTACAGAAAATCTGTACATTCTACTGCAGGTAAATATGGTTGTAGAAACCAGATGCAAACCCCCTTCCCACACACAAGATGTTGTTACAACGTGACTGGAGCTGTGTACGATCTTGAATTTGGATGGATACTAAGGCGCTTACTTTTACTTTTCATTGCCCAGAGGACATTGTATTTTTTCTTTTTCACTAGCTGTAGCAGCAGCCTGTCACTCACCAGTGCCTCCACCATGTTTGCCTTGTTATTCCGCAGGGTTTTCACGGTGTGAAACACATCAATAATATTTTGCTGCTGGATCATCTCGCACACACTACAGATAGCACAGAATGTTCCACTGCGACCTCCTCCATTCCTGAGGGAGAAAATAATATGTTTGACACAAAGACCTTTCACAAGACATTTGCAGTGCTAGAGACAACATTACAATCCCAATGTAGCTAAAAAAAGGCATGTACTGGGGGAGGTAGATTGTGAGAAAATACCCTAAGATAATTTCTAAGAGAGCAAAAATGTATCCAGAAAAGGCTGTGTGATTAGATTCCAACTTTTGGTACACGAAATCCCCAATAATGTCTAGCGCACTGATTTGTGTCTGTAAAGAGTTAACGATTAAATTGGAATATATATATATATATATATATATATATATATATATTATATCTCAATTAAAACCAGAAACTGATACAGCAGAAACTGATACTGATACAGCAAGAGTGTGAGGGCTCAGCCCACAAATTATGGAATGAAGACGACGCAAAAAATACAATGTCCTTGTCACGGTCCTACGACTTGCCATTTGATCCTGGCAGTGGTTGTGCTGTTGATAGTCAAGCGCTTTCTGTGCCTTCCAGCAGGATAACAATTAAGAGATTGGCTTCAACTAGCACAGCTGTTCGGCTTTACCCTCACAGTGGGAACTATTTAGTCCAGGCTATTGTTTCCCTCAGGGCCTGAGATTCTGTTGTGCATGGTTTGTTCCTGCAAAGTTCTCTGGCCTTCTGGACTTCTGGTTGTTTTCCTGCCTGCTGAACTTCTGTATCTGCCTGATGGACATTTATTCTTGGATCCTGCCCACTGGACACACATTCCTGGTCCCCTGCTGTTTTCAGGTTCCCTTACATCCCCTTGGATTAAACATTATTTTTACTCAATTATTTCTAGACTGTTTCTGTTTTGCGTGTTTATTTATTTCTATGAAATAAAGTTATTTTCTGAAGAAAATATTACAAAATCTCAGGCCTAGTGGACCTGTATGACTTGGTTGAGTGTTTTAAAGGGGTTGTCTCACTACAAGGATTGCTTTTTATGTCAAAGATTTTACAAAAACAAGTCACTTTGCAATATATGTCCATTAGCAGCATTCTACCTATTCTAAGATATCCCCTCTTGTATGGGCTGCATCAGCTCCTCAGGTCGCTGTAGCTACAGACCTGTTTGATCTGTCCTGATAGGCTGCTGGCACCGGTTGCTATAGCAACAGACCTGGCTTCTACTGCAGCCTAGCAGAAGCCAGTAAATACCCCCCGGAATCCAAAATGAAAACAAAAAAAACAAGACTGACGTAATCAATGCAGAGAGACAACCCCGTTCAGGTAATAGCTGAGGCCTTCAGGATGGCTGCACCAAAATTTTTATTTGATGATCCGGTGCCCAGTGCCACATCTGCCTGTCCAGGGCACAGTACTATGTCTGCCTGTCCAGGGCCCAGTGTCACGTCTGCCTGTCTGGAGCCCAGTGCCACGCCTGCTGACAATCCGGTTTCCGCACTATTTGTTGCGGGTCCAGAGGCCCCTTATAAAAGGTGGGTACTGTTAGCATCGTGCTTTGCTGCCATTTGCCATTTTGACCCTAGCAGCAGCTGTGCTGGGGATAGTCAAGTGCTTTCTGTGCCTTCCATCAGGGTAACAGTTAAGCCCTTGACTCTAAGGCTATGTTCACACAGCAATTATTGGGACGTATCTCGCCCTGTATTTCGTGCCATACTGCGCTCAATACGGGGCGAGATACCTCCCAATAATTACGGTAATCCACAGTTCTCAAAGAACTATGGATTATGTCTCCTCTCCCTGCTTGGACAATGCGCCGAACGGGGAGAGAAGTGACATGTCAATTATTCACGGTGTATACGTGCCGTGACTAACGACTGTCTATGGGGCCCCCCCCAACCCGCCCCCGCTCCTGAGCACACGCCGTAATTGTGGGCGAAATACGTCCCGGCAATTACCTGTGTGAACATAGCCTAACAAGCACAGCAACTCTGCATCTACCTGACTGGGGGAACTACATGGCCTTGGCTGTTGTTTTCCTCAGTTTCCTGAGTTTCTGTTGTGAATCTTGGGTTTGCCCTCTGATTCAAGTCATCCGTGTTCCCGTACAACTGCTTATTCAAGTCCTGCCTTTGTTTCTTACCGTGTCTCTAAGGATACACTCCTCTATAGAGATGTTTTTAAGGACTAACTGTATTTTCCTGTATGATTAATATGTGCTTAAATAAAGTCCTTTGAAAACATTACAGTCCTCCTGCCCTAGTTGGTAGGAGGTATGGTGTATTAACCATCCCAAGAAAGGACCCCATTTTTGCTATGAGCCCTCTTACCACCATGTATTGTATACCCCTGCCTGGCAAAGTTGAGTAGTTTAATGGGGTTTTCTCACCATGCAGTTTCACAGAGTCACAGTTTGCTTTAGGTTCACACTTATCTATAGCAGTAATTGGCATGTCAGCTGTGCAGTTCCTAGCTATTCCTGTTACAGTGACATAACTGCTGGAGGTTTCTAAAATGTGCTACACAAGGCTGCTGAGCTCTAAAGAGTGAAACCTTCCCATTTAGTTAAGTAAACAAACTCTGTTGCTAGAGATAAGACTCTGCTGGGAGTGATTAACCATGGTCTGAACTGACTGACTGATGGCAGCTTAAATCAATCTGATAAGAGACAGAGAGGAACATGAGAAGAGGTGGTCTAATGTGTGTGCTCTAAGAGGAAATAAAATCATCTTTATCTCCTGATCAAAGGAAAATCAACAAAGCAATGTATTTTTTTTTATAGTTTGCATTTTCCTTTCCCTTAACATAAAACTTTGCAGTGCCAATGCTGATGTCAAGCAGTGAGTAATTTAATCTATAAAGTGATGCAAACTATTCATGTTTTGTGCTCCACATTTTTTAGTATAAATGGTATGTACATCTTCTTAGTCATTTCCTTTTTTATTCCATTGTATCTAAAATAAAACAAATTTGCAAAGAGTCTCAACTATAGCAATGTCTGCAGTTCTTTCGGTTTCTATGACCAAAGACTTCAAACAAAAGCTATTATGTAGGGCCATAGGACCAAGATAGGATGACAGGGAAAGACAGACAGTGAGAGCCCAAGCACTAGGCACCCCAAGACTGTCCCTGTTTACTTGCTGGCATGTCCCTATGTGGACAGCAATCCCTTCACTGGTTAATTGAAACACTGAACAAGACGGACATAAAGAGTAGTCGGACGGAAAGTAGATCAAACTGGAGAAGGCAAAAATGGTACAGAGGTGGCGGCAAAAATCAGGCAAAGAGGTTAGTAATCCAAGCAATATAATCCAGTCAGAAACCCCAGCTCAAGCCATAAGAGACTATAGCAAACAATGTCCCAGAGAAACAGTGGTCTTCTTAAGGGGTGTCAGAGTCCAGGTCCAGAGTGTGATTGTACCGGCCCTCTGGCATCCAGATTACACAGAACACAGGCACGCAGGGAAGAAAGATGAGTGGTGAAGGCAACTGTCAAGTTCAGATTAGTCCAAAGAAAACACACAATTCAGCCACCGAATCATGGCCAAAAGCGCAGTCTTTGCTGTACTCCCTGGCTAGAGGACTGTGTTGCGGCGTGGCATAGTCATTACAGCTATGTAGTCTGATCTTGCAGTGGAATGCCATATTGCTTTCCACCGTCTCCTATTTCTTGCTAATCTGCCAAAACTATGTGAGTAAGAAACAGAGGTCACATGAAAGGAGATATGACCGCAAAATAAGACTACATGGTGACATTGCCTTTTGTATGTCACCATGAAAACACACAGATCTGCATAGCACCTGTATTAACCAAAACAATATATAGTTTTTTTTCACTGAGATTATATGCTTTCTTTTAATTTTACATTCATTATAGAAAGGGACCTCCTCTCTGGAGTCCCGTTTTGGCTAAAAACTTGGACGAGTCCCTTACGGACAAAGAGCGCTGGCACTCTCACTTAAAGTTAGAAAAAAGTATATTTAATTCATAAAAACAACGTGTTTCTAGTACATCCTCACATTTTCCTCAAACTTGCACAACATCAGAAGGTGAGTGTGCATTATACATAGCACCTTTATTACTGATTGTTATTATTACACTATGGAGCACTTGTGTGCCTTTTTTAATTTTACATTCTTTGAGTCAATACAAAAATGACTGCAAATGTGGACTTCCTCTTTAACACTGGCTTACAAAATAGGAAAAATATTGCTTGTTAGAATTATGGAAATCTAACAATAGTTTCAGTAAGTCTGCATATAACAATAATATGTTTTTACATTCACTGTGAAACCTGCCCACTCGCTTTCTGCTTGTCATACCCTTCATGGTCACCTCTTTGAAGTTAAACATGCAAGGTGATTAGGATGACCTCAAAGGAACTCTTCTGCTGGTGACTCAGAACCCAGATGTGGGCACAAGGGGTTAAGGTGGTGTCAAGAAGCTCTAGCAGATAAGTTCAAGCTCTTTTTAAAGGATAAAGATACATTTACAGCTGCTTTAATTCCAACATCAAACCTGTTCTTATTACCACAGGCTTCCTGCACATTGCAGTTTGTAAAATAAACAGTATACAAACGCTTATGTCTGTTTTCCAGTCCATTTAATCCAGTCAAGTATAGAAGATGACAAAAAAGAGAAATTGCATACTTGAAATGTGGTTATTATTCTTTTTTTTCTTGCATATTGTACTTTTGGATGAATAAACAGAATTAGATAAGGATGGTTGCTGGGAACAATTGAAAGTTCTGAAACTTTCTAGTACAGTCTCTTTTAGCTGTTAACTCTATTGGGGTATTGCTAGTGTCAAGGAGACCTCAGCTGTCATCTTGCACAGCCGCTCCTACAACCAACTGTTCCTACAGAGTTGGAGCTTGACACAACTCTAATTTTCTTGGCTCTTTTCTGGCTGACATCTTCTACAATCCCAAACAAACTCCCCAGGACTGTCTTCCCCTAGGGCTCACAGCACACTCAATTCATGCTGCTTCAGTGACAGCTTACACAGAGCCATGCTGTTGCTTTCCACTCCTAAGACTTTACCAGCTCCCCTCATCTTAAAAGCGGGAAATATTTTCCTGGTTAGCTCATCTTTTGCTTCCCAGTGGCATTCTCTAGGCCGCCGATACCAAACTCAAGGTCACCATGTCATGTCATGTAGCCCATGGGGGCTTGGACTCTATGCATTCATGGTATATAGACACACTTGTAATCCACTAATAATGGACATAGAAGTACCAGCTCTCCACTTTACTAGAGGACACAGCCAGTATTTCGCAGAGACGGTAATGTCAGTAGAGGGAGCGGGCGCCATCTTGGATTCTGAACTCCAGTGTGCACCTTCACACCGTTCAGTTCAGTAACTCACAGACAGTGGCACAGCTCTGACAGCCCTACCCAGAAACCCTGGTTACCCTCTAAGATAGGAAGCTCAGTGCTGAGGAGGTGAAGGGGACTGGCTTTTAATCAACATCTTGATTTTTAACTGACCATGTGGAACACCATGCTGATTTGGCCTTTAATCAAAATAAGTTTGACACTCTAGCTTTAAGCCTTTTACTGTGATAATAAAATAACATTTCTTACCATTGGATGTCCCAAGAGCACATTAGATAACCCCAGGGCCGAGACCGTGGTTAGGTGAAGGTAGGTGACTGCCTAGGGTGCCACTTCATCTCAGACAGGAAAGGGGTGCAAGGAGACATGAAGTGGGTAGAATTTTCCATTGGGGGCACTTTACGTCTTATTTTCCTATGTCACCAGAATACCTGGTCCCAGTTCTGGATGACCTACTATGTAACGTCTTCTTGCCTCCAGCTTACTGCCTCCTTTGTGAAGAACAAGCCACTTCAGTTTCACCTCACTAATGCTCCCCCAATGAACACTCTGCTCTGACATTCAACCTACTGACATGCCACTGATGCACAAGCCTAAACCCAACTATTCTCAAAGACCCCTTACAAGTCCTTTTGACACCACATACAAACCATCGGCAGTGCGCCCTTTATCTGGACCTGCCTGTCATACCTATCAGCATTGTGGCGCAATATTGTTATCCTTCAGGGAAGCTGGGCTTACTAGATTTCTAAACAGTCAGACCAATTTCAATGTCTGCAAGATTGCCCTGATTCGGCTGTTTACTAACAGAGATATTTTGTTAGGATAAAACCAATTCTTTGCTTCTAAATCTTTAAGATCTTTGTAAAATAAAACCATTCTAATCCCTGTAATGGAGTTGTCTTTCAAATGCTGCTTACATGGTAACAGGCCAATTTAGTTTCTACAAGGGTTGTCACCTAGCTTTTGACAGGACAAGTAGAATTTTAATGAACTGTAAAAAAATATATTTTCATGAGAACGCTCAAATAGTTCATTTTGTTTTATTCAATACAATTTAAAAGCCATAGAGCAACAGGTGGCATTAAATGTAAGTGCTCTAAATAACAAAATTGCATTTGGGTTTGATTGAAGAAAAAATTAGGCTGTCAATTCTTACTATTGCTTTCTAGGCATCTTAAAGCTTTTATGGGCAAGGTGACCATTACTATTCCATTATTGGTGATATGACCCTGGATTTCTGATAATCAGAATGAATGGCCAGGAAGCTACAGCCACTTGCTTGCACTAGTGGCTGTACCTGGTACTGCAGCTCAATTCCAGTTAAGGTAGTTTTCCGAGACTTTTAAAAACCTCTGTGCCAACTCCCACTGTGCTAAACAAAAAATTAATCCATACTTACCTCTTCCATTTCCACCATTCCAGCGCTGTCAGAGCTCCATTGTTCCCCTGCTCCCTGACTGATGACATCACGTTCATGAATCACATGAGGCTGCGACCAATCTGCATGTACAGCATGTGACCACAGAGGTCAGTGATTGGCTGCAGCATCATGTGATCCTTGAATGTGATGTCATCAGTGAGTGACACCGTAGCTCTAGCAATGATGGGACGGTGGTGATGGGAGAGGTAAGCATGAGTTAATTTTCTATTCTAGCACAGTGGGAGGTGGTAGGGAGGTTTTAAAAAGTCTTGAAAAAACCCTTTAAGTTCATGAAAACAAACTTGTTGGGGTATGTTCACATGACAGGTTTGGATTTTGTGTCTAAATACATGTTCTATTCATTTGAATGGGAAATAACAGTGAACAGGAAAACATAGTGAACTAAGGCATGGAATTTTTCTGATGCAGATTTTAAATCCTTGATATGGAAAGAACAAAAGTAACCTGTCACTTGTTGGACGTGGAATCCACTTAGATTGGGTAACAGATACTCGGCTTAGCCCCATTAAAATTAAG
Organism: Phyllomedusa bahiana; assembly: GCA_025379985.1. Classification (NCBI taxonomy): domain Eukaryota; kingdom Metazoa; phylum Chordata; class Amphibia; order Anura; family Hylidae; genus Phyllomedusa; species Phyllomedusa bahiana. The sequence goes on from JAODAL010000441.1 coordinate 123,983, forward strand.
CTTATCGGCATCAAGAAAGTGGCAAAATCCATGTCCACACTTTAAAGTTTGCATCTAAAATCTGCACCTTTTCATGGATGCTCAAGGGTTTTTTCCATGTGGAGCAATCCGAGATGTGAACGTCTCCTTAGGGACACCCACATTCATATGTATGGGTCTGTGCCTCTAAAGACAATGAAAGGGATGTGTTGTCTAATTTGATTCTCTACATCAATGTGGTCAGGAGATTGGAGCTTCACCCTAGAACAATCTTTTTAGTGCAGCAGTGGCCCATATAAGATAGAATACAATATATTCACCCTTTTACAATTTACATATAGGATTCATCTGCAAATGGAGTTGAGTGAAATTGCATTCTTATCTTTTACAGAGCTACAAGCCTATACTATAGGCCAGAAATTTATTCACAATTTTCCCGACTTAAAGATGAAATCTCCCATCATTCCTTGCTGCCTGTATGTCATCTATATGCAAGGCACTGTACATTAATCTGACAAAGGCAAAAGTAACCGTCTCACTGCATTACATGAGCTAGGCTAAGCTGTTAGCAATATGTCTAATATCAATTGGTTGACTGCTTTCAATAGTGACCAGCAGAGCATAGTACAGGCTGTAACTCAGGACAGTATAAGATAAATTCTGAAATGTGTTCATACAACTTAAAGACATTAATGTATTATTAGCAGTAAAAATAATAGACTTAGATTATCAAGACAGAGTTAAAATGTCTTTGGTGCCCTTAGTAACCAATCAGAGCTCGGCTTTCATTTATTAAACTGCTCTGGAGTAATGAGAGCTGAGCTCTGATTGGTTGCTGTGGGAAATTAAGACAATTTTACTCTTAGATGTATTTGATAAATGAAGGTTATTGTTTATAAGTTTAACACCGTATGTTTAGGGCATGGCATTGGTGAGGAGGTATGGAGTCGGCTTGCTCACTGATTCCGTTGCTTACAGCAAGGACCTGTCACTAGCGGGCATAATCAGTAATAACTCCGATTCCGGCTTTTTAATCCCTTACATGTTGTGGTAAATGCATCTGTAGCATCTTAGGAATAAAGGAATGTAGCTTTACCCTGTTCTGTTATCTGATCACCCCCCTCTCCCGGCAAGATGGCAGAGAGCTGACAAGTTGTTGTCATGGCTGCCAAGGGCCTAATAAGGACCTCCATAGCTGTTATCTTACTACTCCAATGACATCCTACCATAGACTAGCCATTTTTGTACACTTCTCTGCAATATATTACTATTGCAGAAGAGTGTATAAGCAATCATGCCCCCTAGTGGTCAAGTACCCTAGTGGGACTACAAGTCAATGAAAATATGAAAAGTTTTACAAATAAAGAAAATAAATAAAAACTTCTAAACGCCCCCAAATTGTAATTTTACAAGTAAACAATAATTCCAATAGTTCCACCTTAACACAACAGCACATGAGGTGAGATCTTCTTAACAGGGACACAGACAGCAAAACAAATGTAAAAAGCCTTTCCTGCACTATCCAAAATAACAAAAAAAAACTTTCATGCTGGAGTTACATAAAATAAATATACCTGTTCCAACTTACATACAAATGCAGCTTAAAGGGAACCTGTCACATAGATTATGCCCCCCCCCGCTGAGGACAGCACACGCTAGTGCCAGACATGCTGTTTCCAGTGCGGTGTCCCGTAGCCTGTTAGACGCAGCAGTTTTAGTGTCATAAGTCTCTATTTCTAACTAGGGGACAGATGTAATTCGAAATGTTGTAAGTTGGGGACATCTGTATTTGTTATCTACTTTTTTTTTTTTTTTACCAAAAACTAGGTGACAGGTGACAGGTTTAAGAACAAACCTACAGTCCCTATCCAGTTCATAACTCGGGGACTGCCAGTACTCGATGGCTAAACTGTGTTCTTTCTGGTAACTTTGGGCAACATGTTTGAACGGGGCTGCGCCAGTTTTCTGTTGTATCCCCTGTCTGACAGAAGTATGAATGGTCGTACGCCAAAATCTGGCCTGACACTTTTGTATGCGCCAATTCTTAGGAGTCATGTCTCAACAAATTCATATCATTAAACACAATTTATGAATGTGACTCGACAGAATGTTTTGTGCAACTGTATCAATCCATACCAATTTCACAGTGGCAAGGCTGAGCCCAAAGTTGCAGTAGCTGAACTGTAATTGCCAATAGGCAAAACAAAATAAATTCTTTCCCAAGTAATACCCCTTGAGTAATAAAAACTAACTTATGATAATTATAAAACTATTTAAATTATATAATATAAAATGATTATCAAATTAAATTATATATCATTATATAAAATTATATAATATAAAATTAATATAAAATCATGTAATAGAAAATTGAAAAAACAATACAGCATCTACTATAAATCCCGTTCTCAATTGGGTAGTTACGAATTTATTGTAATATTATCAATGATGGAAAACAAATCACAGCAGGCTAGAAATAAAATAAAAGTAATTCATATATCTCAATGAATAAAAAGTATGGAAGTGATGTTGTTTGGTGCACCTCAAGTCCAAGCGAGACCTCAAGTGTTGGCTACTGCCGTATACAGGAAAAAGGCTGAGAGCAGGAAAATAAAATGTTAACTGTGATCCACATCTGATTAAAATTAGTTTCATTTAATTTAGTAAAAACGCAAAAATAAAAAAAATTCAACTAATGAAAGTTCATAAAAGTTTATACAGCATGCAAAACCCTGATCTACTAACCCACTGACCTACAGGAACAAAAATGTCATGACAAATGTAATTACAATCTAAAAGTATCAAAATATATATATTGTAAGATTTTAATTAGAAAAAAATTAGAAATATAAAAATCTAAACAAAATTTTATAATTAACAATTTTTTTTGTCTAGAAATTCAACTCAATGAACTGAACTAGTGTCTATGGAGAAGAGGAGAAGAAAGTACTTGAATACAAATGTAACTGTTCCTAAAGGGAACCTCACATAGATAATACCCCCCTTGCTGAGGACAGCACAAGCTAGTGTCAGACCTGCTGTTTCCAGCGCTGTGTCCCTTATTCTGTAAGATGCTGTAGTTTTAGAGTATCTAATGCTCAAATCTTATTCATGAGCAGGTGTTAGCCCCACCCACCAAAGGCTAGCCCCCCCCACCTGACAGTTATTCACATGTTTCTACCTATTCAAAGTGATAGATTTATCAATTGAAGTGGGCGGTATTAGCCTCAGGTGGGCGTAGTATTAAAAAACTGACTCTTTTTATGACTCTTTTCTGGCTGAAATCTGCAGATTTCAGCCAGAAAAGAGTCATAAAAAGAGTCAGTTTTTTAATACTATGCCCACCTGAGGCTAGCACCGCCCACTGGCTGAAAATTGCATATTTCAGCATTAAATGCTCTAAAACTTCTACATCTTACAGAATAAGGGACCCAATGCTGGAAACAGAAGGTCTGACACTGGCTTGTGCTACCCTCAGCAAGGGAGGCATAATCTATGTGACAGGTTCTCTTTAACTATGATTAACACAAATACCTACTTATCTCTTGCAACATTCTAACCACAAATTGAGACTGACAGTTCTGTAGGAGGGAGAACATTGTGACGTAGTAGAAAGAGAAACATTTATACAAGTATGATTGACGCTTATGAGCTTCTGTTCTTCTCCATAGACACTGATTCAGTTCATTGAGTTGAATTCTTTGCCTATTGGCAATAAATTTGTTTTGCTTGGCCCCAGCTGTCAGTCAGGTATTCTGTTGCGTCTATACACATTTGTGGCACATGACATGACTAAGGCCACTTACAATGCGCCACATTTAAGAACCGCTGTATGACTGGTTCATACATACTGTAGCATTCTACACTCATCTAAAGCAAGTTCGAACTGGTGAGACGGTGCCAGTTTTCATATATGTCATCCTATGAGCGACATGTATGAACAGGTAATTACTGCTGGAACAGGTAAACCACTTTAAAAGTAGTTCACCAGAGCCAGAATTGTCATCTTAGTGCTAGAATGCACCTGATTTATGACCCGCAGTTGAGCATGTTCATAAATCAGACGCATTCTATACTATTGTTATGCGCATAATACATGTCACCCTATCTGTCCACAAAAAATTGGAATAAACTGTGTTCAAAATGTGATTAAAATGTCATGTATAACCCAGAATGGTATGAAGACTCTGAAAAGCAAATTACATTTTTTTTTTAAAGTTCTAAGCTTCAATGAAAATGCAAAAAATTTGTTATAACTGAATTTGTAGCAACTTGCAGAATAAAGATATGTCTTTTACACTGCATCGTGAACTTCATAAAAACAAAACCTCCAAAAAATGGCGCAATTGTGTTTTTCTTTTCATTTTCCACCGTACAAAAAAGTTTTTTCTTGGTTCCCCACTACAGTGTATGGTATGGTCACTGGTACTACTATATAGTACATCTTGTCTGGCAAAAACAAGCCCTCATACATCTATGTAGACTGAAAAATTAAAATAAAGGCTCTTGGAAGGTGTGGAGAAAAAAAAATGAATGTGACGTAAACAAAAATCCCTGTGGCAGGAGGGGTTTACATCCAGACACAGCAGAATTGACTGACAATACATTTAAGAACACTTTAAGAAAACATATAAGAAATTCCAGCGTGTAAATTCAGGACCGTTTCAGCACCATGGACAGCGCTGACCAGAGGACTGTGGAAAGTTTGTATACTGCTGAGGAATAGAAATGTGTGAGAATCAAAAATGATGAAAGGACGGCAGAATGTTTTATTTTGTCTGGTAGACGGTTCCCTGGAGCAATTTATGGCAAATTTATGTGTTCCAGTAAGAACATAGCACGATACCTACAATAGTTTGAAAGTTTCTGGGAACAAAAGAAAGAGTTTGTAAAACAAGTGTTAAAGTATGTCTTAGTGAATCTTGATCTAAAAATATTAAAAGGGTCTCTGAAAAAATGAGTTCTGAAATCTAATTGGCTGACATAGGTAACTGCTACATTTTTTCTTTGCTCTAATGTTGATAAATCTCTTCCATGTATGTTGTTTAAAGAGGTTGTGCCACCATAGACATTTAGGGCGACATGTATGATTAATGACGCTTAGACGCCAATTTTTGTGCAGATTATAATAGTATAGAATGCGTCTGATTTATGAACCCAGTCTACAGCGGGTCATAAATCAGGCACATTCTAGCGCAGAAACAACACTTTTGGCTCAGGTAAACCACTTTGAAAGTGGTTTACCTGTTCCAGCAGTAATGCGCCTAGAGTTGCTGTACTGGAGGCTTTCCCCCAAAATCAGGCACATTACAAAGTGCTGCGGGCGCTCTGTAATTTGCCTGATTCTGGTGTGCGGCAGGTTTAAAACTATTGCAAACGGGGCTACGCTAGATGTCGGGCTGAAAAGACTCCAGACTGCTGCCACAGTCCTGTTCATACATGTCGCCCTTAACATCTACTGTATCTGATAGATAGGTGATAAATATCTAATCGCTGGGGATCTCATCACCGTCGCTAAGATAGGGGCCTCAAGTCCTCTGTCCTTTCTCTGTTAATGAGGGTTTGAATAAAGCAGTAACCAAACATGCGCACCGCTGTTCCGTTCAGAGTCCATGGTATTGACTATGATAGTACAGTGCTCGGCTTTTGCCATCATTCTAATAGGCTTTGAATGAAGCAGTAGTGTACAGGTTCAGACACTGTTCCATTCAAAGCCTTCGAGCCTAATTGAGCGAGCACAGTAAGGAAGGATGTGGCACAATCCCTTTTTCATGATAAGCACAAAGCAGCATATCACTATAGGCCACCACCAATTATGGGACCAAGTAAATGGTGCAGCACCTACTGTAGATGGAAAGACCCTGTTATGTTAGTACTTGATAGGAGTCCCAAATATATTTGGTACCCAAAAAAGTGCAAATTAGTTTTAAACCCTTCAAAATATTACAGTATATGTGAATTGCACATAGCTTAATCTATGACAACCACGATGATGTCACAACAAATGCTGAAAATGTCTGCCATTTGAATTCAAGCAGGTGTGAACATGGCACTCCATGTTTAGGGAGGTGTCTACAAGTATATTCATATACAGTGTGTCTATTTTTTGCCAGATGTTGGCCTCTAGTTCTACAAGTGTTCTTGACTTGCTCCGAAAGCCCCCAAGAAAAAGGATCAGGTGGTGTTAAATCCAGGAAATCTAGCATCTATGGTGATAATCCTGTCATTGAATACAGCTTTGCTGATGCATCACATATGGCTCGTGAAACCATCCTGCTTGAAGTAATCCATGATGACCTCTTCGTCATCTTCCATCTGATTTTTTTTCCAGTGGCTCTCACAATGGGCAAACATACTTGAAAAAGAACACTTTCAAAATGTGATATAATTTTGATTATCTGAAACTTGGCTGAAAATATGAAGTTGACAGGCTGCATTCCTTTCAAATTCAATACAATACATATATACCCCATAATTGAACAGCAGGGTACTGATGGAAACTTTTATTGTTTATTTCCAGTGGATAAATATCTTTCCTGCCATGGATGTGTAGCTTACAACGGAGATCTGATAAGTGTACTGTAAGACGCCATGTACCTCTGAATCAACTTTGTAATTCGTGACCAGGCATAATAATCCACTGCAAGTAAACAATCAAGGCTCCCTTTGAATGAAAACAAACTGAGATTTTGAAAATGCCGAGGTACCAATAAAGAAATTATAATGGACAGTTGAAGAACTTTTGTTTAAATTTTGCTTAATCCTAAATACCCCTCTAGAGGGATGTTCCCATCTAAATCAATAGAATATTCCATCAAAGTGTGATAGGTAAAGGTCCCATGGTCCAAATGGATATCCTGGGAACTGGAACTGAAAGGTGCAATGTGCTTGGCTATACTCATAACTCCCATAGAACAAAATGGAGAGTTGTGGCTGCTGGGTGCTGATCACACAAGTGGGACCCGCACCTATCACACTTTAATGGTATATCCTATCAACACGCCATCAAAGTGCAATATGGGAACATCCCTTTAAGTTTGCAAATTCACCTACATGTAACTCTTCTCCAAATTTTGTATGTATGAACATATTTTAAAATTTCCATGAAACCTTTTTTTTCGACAAAAACCTAATTTGGTTCTGTACTTACAGGCAGTGTACAACTGTTCTCCCTTCCCTGCCATCGTACTGTTCTTGCCACTTCTCCAGTCTCTGTACAACCTTCAGTATAGATCGTTTTGATGGAGGAGTATCCCGGTATGCTGGCCACCCAATATACTGGAGGTGCTGTACAATACGATACCCATCTTGAGGCTGCAATACAAATAGAAAATTCTTGGTTTCCTGTTCACGACAAGAATTGATTGTGAGCATTATTGAATCCCATGCTCTTACCCGTGCCATATTGCAGATCCGGAATATCCGGCTAATGGTGTCCTCATCAATATCTGCTGATACAAACTCCACCTGCACTGGTCCATAGCAACAGGATGTCTTCTCTGGCCAGTACTGGAGACACAGCTAGTGGAGGAAACTGACACTTAGACATTGTTCATACAAGTGCAAAACAAGGTAAGAGCATGCAGAATTATACAGACACATGCTGGGTGAAACAAAAACATTGATAGAATAACAAAGGAAATGAAAAATAATAAGATTCAGAATTATAATCAGTAATCATAGAAACAGAACAACATGCAGAGTAGTATAATCACATAGAGAGAAAAATAACAGTGTGATGAAATGACATCCATGTATGTGGGATGGCCAGCTGTTCATTGAGAAGGTAAATTTGTTCCCTGCAGGTACGGAAGTAGAAAAGACAGGCTTCTACAAAAAAGTTTGAATTAAAATGGAATATTCTGTATTTTTTTAAAAAGAAAATGTCATTTCACATTTTAGTTAGCTTTGTGTTTCTGGTCTTGATAAAGTCTCCCTAAAGAGCTAAAATATTTCTTGTTCTACCTCCATAAGCCTAAAAAATTTAAAGGGTTAAATGGGGCACATCCGGGATGCTAGTCTGACCTCAGCAGCGGCTGTTAAGTTTACAACTATTTGCCAGCCATTAATAGATAGTAACATAGTATATAAGGTTGGAAAAAGAAGTGCCGCACCAGTTTTAAGGCACATTAAAGGGGTTGTCTCACTTCCTCAATTCATCTTACCGTGTCATTTTTTGGTTTCATTTTTGAATTCCGGGGGCGCATTTACTGGCTACTACTGGCCTACAGTGAAGAGCTGCTGTGGACACCTGGTCTGTAGCTATAGCAACCAGTGCTGGCAGCCTATCAGGAGAGATAGAACAGGTCTGTAGCTATAGCAACCTGAGGTGCTGATGCTACAAGAGGGGATATAAATCCAATATAGTGTGCTCTGGAGTTACTCAGCTATTTTTACAAAAGCCATTGCTTTATTCAAAGCAGTCAGTGAGGTCTGAAAGGCAAGTAAATCCTCACACCGACCAATTTATTGGTGGCTCTACCCAAGGAGAGATTTTCCCACTTCTAGGAATAGGTAGGACACTGTTAATGGACACATATTGCAAAGTGACTTGTTTAACATAAAAAGAAATTCTTGTAGTGAGACAACCGCTTTAAATGAGTGTATAGTGCATCTGAATGAAAGAACCTGTCAAAAATCTGGCATGTGGTATAAACTGATACTTTTCCCTTGTAGGACTACATCCTTTAATACATTCTTGCCTGTCCCTTTAAAGGGGTATTTTGCACCTGTGAGACTGTTCAGTGAATATTTTTGTGTGTTTTGACTTCATCCATGTATATAGTTATATAGACTGTTATGTTGTATATGTGTGCTGCTGTGCTTTATTACAAGTGCTGCAAAGCAGTGGACTGCAGTGCTCATTGAAGCTGCCACATTAGATTTTGATGGTTATCAACAGGGATGAAGGCTGCTTTGGTGGTTGCCATCCACAAAGGAAGATACGTGTATGGGCCTACCTGTACTGTAAAGAGTGATAAATGTAATAACGTTGGTGGCTACGTCACCACTCTGATGGAGAGGAGCCTGGTAAAGTGATAAAAAGGCAAGGCTCCTGGTGCCAAGCAGAATAACAGCTAAGACAGGTGTACTGAAAGTGTGTAGGGCCTGTGCATCTGAGGATGAAGCATGGGCTTGGACATTAGAATGCTATTAGAAGGGGGCTACAGCTTAAAGGGATTGTCAAACTACGAGGATTGCTTTTTATGTTAAAGATCTTGCAAAAACAAGTCACTTTGCAATTTGTGTCCATTAACAGTGTCCTACCCATTCCTAGATATCCCCTCTTTAATGGGCTGCATCAGCTCCTCAGGCCGCTATAGCTACAGACCTGTTCGATCTCTCCTGATAGACCTGGTGTCCTCAGCAGCTTATCACTACAGGTGAGTAGAACGCAGTAAAGCCAGTAAACACGCCGTGAATTAAAAAATGAAACTGAAAAAACAGGACTGAGGTCGGATGAATCAATGTAGTGGGATAACCACTTTAAGGGTGAATTGGTGTTCTAGAGGCCTGTGTATCACTGATCAGGAGGGTCACTCAATCAGTAAGAGTGATTAATTGCAGGAGACATGCAGGGCCTGGACATCACGGAGTGGATGATGAGCCGGTGAAGTGACCGTTTTTACTATCCTTATGTTATATAAGGACTGGATGAGGAAGTCGGTGGCTTGCAGTGTGCGGTGGGGGCAGCCACTGAAATGGTGCAGATTGAGTGCATTTTCAGTCTGTAAATAGGGGAGTCTGCTGAGGTTGTGGGACAAAGTCAACCATACTAGTTGCCCATTCTTCCATTAATCCTGTAAATTGCGAAACAAAGGGGGTAAGGCTTATAAAAACCTCATCCAAAATGTGTGATTAATGCATTCTATGGGGATTCCTAGCGGTGGGCTAAGAGCTCACGAATTAAAGAAATATAAGGTCAGTAAGTATAAAGTCAGCTTTATATGAGTAGCCCGTAGAATGGAGTTCTGAAACCTGTGGGATGCTGAAGTTGAGTCCATTTTGGGATCTGATGGAGAATCCCTAGTCTTGTTGTACTGGGAAACAGCTAAAGTATGAACTGGTTGCCTTGTGAGATGGTCTGGTTAGTTACACTTGAAACTATCAGTTAGAGACTTGATGGCAACAGTCAAGACAGGAGTGGGTTGGGACCAAAAAGGGAGGGTCCAGTAAAGTGAGGTCCCTTTAAGTGGCGTCCTTATAATCGCAACTAACTATTAAGGCTGCAATATCCGACCCAGTCACATACATTGCTGTCCAGTAAGTACCATTGTCTATCTGTGTTAAGACAGCAAAATTATGCAAATCCCTATTAAAGTAGATTTATAGATTTTATCAGTGAAACAGTGTAAACTGCTGTTCAATGGAAGACTTTAAATCTGACTAGTCACTATTAAATATCTATTGGATTGGACAATTAATCTGTGAGTTCATATCTCTGAAGACATCGAGAAATATCTAATTATATGTCAGATTTTATTTCGAATAGAATTGTGTATTTCTGCACTAGATTAATTCAAAAATAAAAAAGCTGTCAGGTCAAATTAAACAGACTTATATCTATACTAGATTGTACTAAATGGGTAGATGCTAATTGTGATTGGTTGTTGACTGGTGAGTAGTCACTACTCCATACATGTAAAGAAGGAAATCTATGTACATATGCCAACAAAGATTTAATATCAATGTACTAAAATGTCCAGTTTCCTTGGGTGACACATAAGGGCTTGTAAAACACAACCCTGCATATATTTTCCCAATAGTCAGGATACAGTTGGAGTACAGTTTTCAATTTAATGATAGAACCATACAAGGAGCCCACCGGCACTAGATCACACAAATGTAATCTTCAAAAAGTACTGTCTATTTAAACATGGACAACGCGTTTCATAAAACTATAAACTTCAGATACAATCTTGTATGGACCTGAGGAAGCGTATAGTTACGTGAGATGCATTGTCCATGATTGTCCTTGGTAGATAAATGTTTTTTTAGAAGATTTCATATGTGTACAGTTTTGATCCAGTGCCAGTGGGCTTCATGTATCGCTCTTTTGGGAATTGGAAATAACACTCCAGCCATCTTCTAATTATTGGTAGAATATTCTCTTCTTCAGTGTAGCAGTGGAGAACTGAATCCATACAAAGTACTTAAAAGTATTTTGCCTATTATAGCACAATTCTGCCAAGTGAGTGAATCAGCCAGAGTGGTCAATACTACATACTACACCAAGAGAGTGCCTCTATTGTTCCATTTCCCTTACCCCTCTTGTCTTCTCTTGAGTCTGCACAGAGAAGATACAGTGACTGCACAATCCAGTGTGTACTATATAAATGGAGTCCTTTCTATATTTTAACTGCTGGACTATTTATGTAAAGCTGATATACTCTTCTCAACTGGCATTGTTTATCTTTGTAGAGTAAAGCAAGATAAAGTTACTGATTAATTGAACAGTGATATTGAGTTGTACAGACCTAAACCAATATACCTACTTTTTGCAGAAACTGTGTCATCCCTATCCACATGTATTATGGCTTTAAAACTCTATCCCATGATCTTCAATATCATTGAGCTGCAATACCAGACACAACCCATGGATAAGTCTGGCACAGTTTCTAGAAGAAAGTCTCTTATTTTTTTCTGAACATGAGCATATCCGGTATTTCGGCAATATTTTTATAGGTCTGTGTAAGAAATTTTTTTGAGCGTTAAAGTAAGGGCCAAATGCCAAATTCATTTTATTATAACTATGTAAGAAAACTATTATTACTATTAAGACTGTGTAATTAAAAAAAAACAAAAACTTAATAATGTATTGGAATTCCTGAGAATTTGCCAAACTATAACTGAGGTATTCCCTAACAGGTATGACTGCTGGGCTGTCAGTTGAAAACTACCATCCCCAATGAGACTAGAGAGGGACAGGGGAAGTGCATACAAAGCTTTACTTGTGTGCACAGAGTAACTATTCTGCCTTATCTAGGGTGGTGACAGTATAGCGTCACACCTGTCCACAGCTTAGGTGTTGTATTACAACTCAATAGCATTGCAGTGAATGGGGCAACATAACCAAAACCTAAAAAAAAAATCCTGGAAAACCCCTTTAATTTGGCCATCCTCTAATGATAATGAGATGACTGCTCACTCTGTTCCAAGCTATACAGCAAAGCTGTCACCTGAGCTGCAGTAAACGGGAAGCTTTAGCCTATTGTTTCTGCTTGAATAGATAGTATGAAAACTTTGTTATTTCAAGATTGTATTATGTAAACGGCAAATAAATAAAAAAAAAAAGATACCAAGGAGAAAAAGGGTTTATCAAAAAGGAAATGTAGAGACTGATGGGAAGATTTCACATGGACAAAGGCAAGTTTCCAATGGTGACTGTACCTGGGCTGCGTCCATTTCATTGAGCATAACGATCGAGGAGCAGTTGTAGTCGAATACCAACCTCCAGAAATCTGGCACAGTATTGGGCAGCGGATGCTGTGTGACCAGAAATGCTGCTGGCTTTTTATGGCTCTGGAAGACAAGACAATGATTGATTTTGATTGACGATAAATCATGGTAAAATGTAGGGATTTACTTAACATTGTGAGCTTTGCAGTCACGTCTGGATGGCAATGTGCAGAGGTCTGTTTATGTATCATCATAGACATGCTGACAGTCGGTGACATAAGGGAGTGTTTACTGCAGACTGGCTAATACACAGTTTATTCAGTAGTATCTGATCACATAATCTGTCAGTCTTGGGTGTGAGACAGGATTATCCTGGAAATATTCCCTTTGCAGCAAGGAGCTGTCAGATCTCCGACACAAGCTGGAAGATCAGGCCACCCCCCGGTGTGTGACAATCAGTACGCTTCCTGTGACAGATCAGCCTCACAGTTCTGCTCTGCGTGACAGACAGTGACACAGCTTATGATATATACCTGCATCTGTATGGAATTAGGTCTCGGTGTAAACTAATGACTTGCATGCATATACGCACATCCATGAGTGTGGCGTTGATGTAGTTGCTAGTCTCTCCATCCAGTGAGATGAGGAAGGGAAGGCACCGGTCCAGGGGGAGGACATCCAAGGCCCTGTTTTTGTCATGGTTTCGGGGTAAAAGTCCTATGCTGCAGTCCTCTGGCCTCGCTCGAGGAGTCACAATGTTCAAGGTCTAAACATGGAGAAGATTTTATGATGAGTTGTAGCAAAATGTACAGAAGTTACTGTCTGACTTCTCTCAGAACTAGCAAGTTCAATCAGTTTTGTTTTACCAAGTGGCGATTGTTGCATCTTTGAGCATATTCAGTTTGTAGGGGTTTCACCAACAGGAGTATTTCTTATTATAGACCTGTGTTTCCCACAAAGACAGAGGCTGAAATACTTGAATACAGATCCTTGTTTCTGCTTTTATTGTCTCATATGGATAAAATATGTTTCTGTAAGAGGAAACTCACATCTTGGCAAAATGCCAGCACAGCTAATTTTGATAAATTTACTCAATTCTAAGGCTATGTTCACATGGCTTATTGCGGCACGTATAGTACATGCCGCAATACACCAGGTATTTTGGAATAACGCGCTGATCAGCACGAAATTCCAAAGTGTTGGGGGGCTGGCACCCGGCCGGCCCCATAGACATGCATTGTCAGCAGAGTGTATTCACCGCTAACAATTGACATGTCACTTCTCTCCCTAGGCATACAATACGATCGTATTGTATGTGCAGGGGGACTGTCTCTATGAGAGCTATGAATTACCATAATTGCGGCGTGCATTTTGCCGCATATTAAGTGCAAAACGCATCAAAATACACGCGCAATTACACACGAAAAAAAGCCGTGTGAACATACCCTAAGGGTATGTGCACAAGGACTATTGCAGGCGTATTTCGGCGCGTACTGTGTGTGCCTTTATACACCTGCAATACACCTGCTGCTTCAGAAGATGCACCCGCCAGCGAATACTTCTGAAGCGCTCCCACTGACATTCATGTCCCCCGGTGTGTATTTGCGGGGCGAAATTCAGGCAAATTGCAGCGCAATTATGCGCCAAATTACGCCCTGCAGATACACCGTGTGAACATACTCTAATTGTGATCCATTTTAAATGCTGTAGCATTATAATCCATGATGAATGCATTTACTCACATCAGTCTCTGTCCCCAGTGGACAGCTCACTATTCACCTTTTATCATAACAGACAGCACACATTCCAGTATCAGAGTCAATTTCATAGGAAGCTAGTGAACACAGAAAGGACCCTCGTGGAGTATGGAAGGAAACCCAAGTAACTAACATGGAGAGAACATAAAACTCCAAGCAGATGCCCTGTAAGGTTTTGACCTATGGCCCTAGTGCTGTAAGGTTACTATAGTTCTAAATATTTAACTAGCCTGTCAACCAATATAGTCAACCACATCTTCAGTTATCGTATTTTAGTCTGAGTAAACTACATCCAAATGCTGAAGTACAATGCACCATCATCTTCAACATGGAGCACCATCTCACTCAATCAAATTACCCACTGTCTTAGTATAGGAAGGACTTCATCAAGATTGTCTAGCACTTCTTGTTCTGAGTTTTAGAGCAATTTAGCCTTGTCATGGGCCTTCTTGACAAAATTAGAGTTTCCACTCAGAAGGAATATGCTAAAAAAGATAATGTCTAAGTCTCTAAAATTAGGAATAGCCCCTGTAAGGGTATCCATTAGCCACCTGTTTATTAATCTTAGCATATTGAACTTCTAGTAAGCCGTTACTCTGACATTGCAGGGGATTGTTATCTCTAACAAGATTTCAGATAAAGCCATGCCTTTCAGTCTTCACAGCACATGTACCTTTTGTTTAGTGCAGCTAACCTTGTTAGATATATTTAGTTTGTTTCCATCTCAGTCTGTCAGTGGGGTAATATCACTCTTGCTCTCAGCTAATCAGATAACAGATGTCCCTGCTCTCAGCTAATGAAATAACAGATGACTGTCTGGTATCCAGGCAAACATAGAAACCTGTGTGCACTTCACAGCACATAAAAACCACTCTTATCTCATGACTAAAGTAAAATCTATTGACCAATGTATTTAGAAAAAGTCTTCATTTAACTGTCCCTTTATGTTGAAAGCTAATCTTTGTATTACGAAAACCCCTTTAAGTCTATTATGTGGCTGTGACATTGGAAAGACTGACCAATGTATTCCAGTTCAGCAGCAGTGGAGGACCATAAAGGAATTGTAGAGGAAATTACCTTCAACCTTGCTATTTTAGGCCACTTTGATAAGCTTTGATGACAGGATAGAACATTTTTTTTCAAATTTATGTACATCTATATGAGATTACTGAGAGCTCTTTATTTTCAAAATAACAAAAAAAAGAGGTTTTGTTTTGCAAAAATTCAAAAGAAGGCAAATATTCAATGGAATCCAACAATTTATAAATTGGCATTAATTATTCCACATTAAAAGCTTTGCAGAGTGTTGCAAAAGGACCAGGCCAGAAAACGGACAAACTTTACAGTAAAATGGGGTAGAAAACTGGGTCTGTGAAATCAACTTTTTCTATATCCATAGAGTCCCATCCACAGTTTGTTTTCAGGAGATGATGATATTATTAACAAACTGTACTTCATCCCTAGTGGTTATTTTTAAGATATATCTTAATGCCCCCAGAAGTTGTTGGTGATGGGGAAGTGGGTAATTTGGGTACTCTTTTACATATTAGTTAGCATCTCCATTATACAAAAACTGCTAATGTGAACAAAGTCTTATTCATTTCTAAATCACTTCTCAACTTTTGCGGAACATACCTGAAATTCATCTTTGATTTGGCTGGAGTTTGTCTGGGGGTCCAGCCTGCTGATATTGTAGTAGAGAGAACGGAATTCACATACTGGGATGGCAGTGTTGCCACACAAACAAGCTTCAAGAATGGCGTCATGAACAAAAACATACTGCTCCTAGAGAAAAAAAAGCTAATTCATTAATTGGAACAGCAATGTAAAACATTGTCTCAATAAATTAATAGGTTTTACTGCCATTTAAAGTCAACCTTAATTAAATTCTCTGTGCATTATTTCCTGTTATTTTGACCATTTAGCTTTGTTTTCCTATGTCTTCCGCTAAATCGTTTGATACTTACTGCTTGAGGTTATTGCTCAGTGTTACTTTTTTTTTTATTACCACATTATAATCATGCAAAAAAGTCAACTCTTCTCACTGCCTATTATACAACTGTATTCACTAAAGGCCACATGTATGAAAACTGTCTAGGTCTAAAATTGTCTAGGTCTAAAACCATTCAGAGTGCTCTGTTTGCTTCATATAGTGCTCTGTTAAAATGAGAGGGGTGCTCTGATTGGTTGCTAAGGGCAAAAAAGTGAGTTTTAGACCTAGGCAGTTTTCATATATGTGGCCCTAAGTATTTGTGTCTTGATAGGTCCTTCTGCTTTCACTGGGTGGTGGAGAACCTGCTCAGGACTAAGGTCTAAAGAAGAGCCTCATTATCAACAAACAAGGCTATGGTGAATTGGTCCAAGGGTCATAAAAAGGTCATAAAGGGGGTAAAAGATATCAGTTTTTACTGGGTTTTGCAGCAAAATACAGCATCATAGTGGAGGCCCCAGTTACAATTGTGCTATAGGTAGCCTTCATTCTATAGCTGCAAATGCCTAACATCAGAGATATATGTTTAGTTACATAATGTAAAATATCTTGTACATTTTTTATAAGTATAGGAAAAAATATTATTATTGCCTAAATGTCAAATAGACATAAAAATATTAAATGTGCAATGTCTATAACAATACCTCAGTGGTATATAGGAATGGATAATAAATATGCATGAAATACCTGGTCACACAGCCGCTGGTTAGGAAGGCTAGCTATTAATTCTGCTGTTGACCAGGTATAATATTCCCATAGGTGTTTCATTATAGATGCTGTAGTCATTACCTAGAAAACATTACCGGCTATAACCTCCTCTAATGGACTTTAACTATATTCATCTTTCATACCTCAGTCTGTACCATGTTGACTCTCTGAGCCCTGAGCTCCCGCACACAATTGAATATGTCCACCACTCCCTCATTCTCCGCCATGTCCAGCATAATATCAATGGCTATAAAACAGCCAGTTCTCCCAGCTCCAGCGCTATGGAATAAAGTCATTGTTAATAAAGTCATTGCAAATCTTACCATGAAAAACCTAGTTTAAGAGTATATTATTACAAGCTCAGGTCAGTAGAAATGTAATGATTCAAAACCAAATGGTTCTAAATAATCTATGACAGATTTGTTGCATTTAAATTGAAATAATACTAGAAAGTTCTAAGAATGAGACCAAGATTTGTAGAAGGAAGTTCATTTCATCCTCAGTGCTCTGTTATCTCTATGTTTAGCTTTATACTACTGCAGAACTTGGTTCGAATTATTACTTGTATAGTTATGTACTCATTTATCCACCATAGCAAATTGACTATTTATTATCAGATCTAATTTAAATGCCAAAAATATAAATAGGAATTCTTAATAAAGAAGAAGGTTGTGGAGTTTGATTCAACTTCTTAAATTAATTTGGAAGTGTATCATTAGGTTAAACTGTAATACTGATTGGGGGTTTACTAATGTAAGGACTGTGTATAAAAGGTTATTGAAAAATAAAAGCAAAATTTACCCTGCATCCACTCCAACTAACTAGAATGTGATCTTTACGGAAGGATCGTCGGGTGTGGAACCTGATTTTAATTGGATGAAACCAAAACATGGCATCCCTTTCCATGGAGGGCAAAGCAGAATAACTAACCAAAGAGTCACCCAACCCCCTTATCCTATAAAATGGTTGAGGAAAGGGTAAACAAGCAAAGAGAATTTAAATTTTCCTGAATAAGTGGGGGTAAAACCAGCCAGTGTGGAAAGGGGTATTCTAATTTTTGCAATGAGGGGCCCCTTCCTCTCTTGTACCCACCTATTGGGAATATTGATACCTGCAATGCCGTAGGGTCCAGCTTTGGGTGGATTGAGAAATTCACCTGTTGACAAAACCCCAAAAAGACCGTGGAAAACATGGACCCTTGGTTGGCCAGGGGTAAAGTGAAATTGAAAATTTTCCAGGTTTCTGAGTCCTTTCTATAAACCAAAGAAGAGTCAAAATCTTTATATTTGAAAGCAACCAAACTAATCAATCTCAGATTTAGAGTCTAAGACATATTACTTACCTTTTGCACTGTAAATGTCCTGATGACATATTCTGCCAGTGGCTCTGTTTCTATAAGGGACACCTTATGAAATAGCCCTCGTTCATCAGGCAGTCCCTGACACATTTCTGAGATGAATTAAATTCCTTTAATTTTTAGTTAATGGGAACCAGAAACAAAACCTACTATGCATGTATATAATAAAATTATATAGTGAATATTTTGGTTGGCGTGTGTTTCTAAATGAAATTCCTTAAATTCTTCATTATGTAGCAGATAATTAAACACTTTAACTAGGACATCTACATCCATTGTGGGACATCTAAAACTCAACACAACAGAAAAATTCTTTGTTTACTCAAAAACAGTGGCAACGGTGAAATGTAATGGAGCAATTGTACATATACCATGAAAACAGTCCATAGGGTTATAATAGACCCCTTGTGGAGAGGTGGTCTTTCCTGGGTTGGATCTGTTCACTTTGCAACTAAGTGGTGACAAACTCTGGTGGATTTTCCTCTCCAGAAGGACTGATTGGGGATAGAGGGTTGGGATATGGCCATGAGTCATTAAAAGGGGGTTGGCAAAAGTTGCACTTTTAACAGAGTAGCCCATCTTTGATCCTTGCTATGGGTTCCCCTCTCTCCTATCTACCTCATTGCTATGAAGGTGAGGTTGCATTGATATTTTTAGGCTTGTAGCTTTCAGATGTTTATTGTGAAATGAGGGAAGAGCTAGACTGTTAATATTTAATATTCATGTGCCTGAGTCACTTCTGAAAATTTAAAAAAAGGGCTAATTAAATTTTTCTATAAAAGAAAAAAAATAGTTGGGGAAAATTGAAAATGTTTCATCTTAAAAAAACAGTACAGTATTTACAAAGTAAAAAACCTTTAGCTAAAACGTAAAAGGGGTTTTTAATTTTACCCCTTTTATCCAATAGCTCTTTGTATTTTTTTGGTGTGTTATTGGGGATGTTCACTATTGGGGCCCAACAAGGTTAAAAACCCGAATGAGATGGGGCGAATTCCAAATTTTGGGTTTAGTTACTTCGCCGTTTTCTCGGAAAAAATAATTTTTTCCAAATTACTTCGGCACGAATCACGTTAAAAACAGTTTTTCCAGGCTGCAAGAGCCTGAGGGTGCGTAAAAAGTTGTCCCATGCTTAAATATGCAGAGGGAGTTGGTTTGGTTTATACAATGTTTGTGTTTTGTATGACACGCAATGCTGCCGCGCTTTAGAATCGTTCCTTTAAAATTCCCTGGGCACTTAGGGGCAAAAATGACCAAAAAACTAAAAGGGGGAAAATGTTGTTATAAAAGTTTTTGCCAGAGAAAGCTGGAAAAAACAAGCTGAGAGTTGGTGCAAAATTGTGACAAGTGTGGGGGTGCGGCGTAGCCACCAGCATGGGGGTCAGACAGGGCACAAAAAAACATTTGGAGGGTGGCAAAAAAAGGAATAGGTCAAGGTGGCACAAAGGACACAGTGTGAAGGTCCGGAGCGGCGATGAGGTGACATGGCCATGAAGAGTTTTTGGGGGTCACGAATAGCCCCAGCAGCAGGAGGTCAGCAGTGGCAAAAAGAACGGGGGAGTCACGGGCAGCAGACGCAGCAGATGAGGTCGACAGTGACAATGACCGTGTGTGGTCACGGCAGCCCCCCAAGCGCAGCTGGGCAGACAGGGGCCAAATGACACGTGTGGGGTTTTAAAAGCACCCAAAGCAGCAGCAGGAGGTCGACCAGTGGACAATGACACGTGTGTAGGCCCCACGGCAGCACCCACGCAGCAGATGAGGTCAGACAGTGGCACAAGACAGTGTGAGGTACGGCGGGGCAGCCACCGGCTTTTGGGTCGGGAAAGTGGCACAATAATTTTGGAGGGGGAAAAAAGGAAAAGGCCACAGAGGGGGGGACAATGAACAGGTGGGGGACGCGCAGCCACACAGCGATGAGGTCAAAAGTGGCCAAACATTTGGGGTGGCAAAAACGGAGTAGGCCACAGAGTGGGCATGAACAGTGTGTAGGTCACGGAAAGCAGCCCGGGCGCATGAGGTTACAGTGGCAAAAATCCATCTGGAGGTGGCAAAAACGGATTAGGCACGGTGGGACAATGATCAGTGTGTGGGGTCACGGCAGCAGCCACGCACAGCATGAGGTCGGGAGTGGCCCACAAGGGAAAACCCGTGTGTAGGCAGGGGAAGCGCAGCATTTGAGGTCACCCCGGGGGGGTAAAAATTTGACATTTTGGAGGGGGCAAAAACAGGGTGGCCACAGAGGGGGGACAATGACACAGTGTGTGGGTCACGGCGCGCCACGGGAGAGCATGGGTCAGACAGGGGCCCCACAATGACACAGTGTGTGGGTCACCGCGAAAGCAGTGGGTCAGGCTGGGGACAATGACATTTGGAGGTGGAAAAAAAACAGGAGTAGGCCACAGAGGGGGGACAATGACACAGTGTGTAGGCCCGGCGCAGCCAAGAGCAGATAGGTCGACAGTGGCACAATGACACGTGTGTGGTCCGGCGCGCAGCATGGGTCAGGCAGTGGACAATGACTTCTGGAGGTGGCAAAAAAAGGAGTAGGCCACGAGTGGACAATGAACCAGTGTGTAGGCAGGCAGCACCCCACGCGCGAAATGGGGGGTCAGACAGGGGGTTTAAAAAATGACACGTGTTTAGGTCACCGCGCAGCAGATGAGGTCAGGCAAAGGGGCCAAGACATTCTGGAGGTGGCAAAAACGGGGAGTAGGCCACAGGTGGGACAATGACACATTTGGGGGGTCCCCGAGCAGCCACAGCAGCAGCTGAGGTCAGACGGGGGCACAATGCACGTGGGGAGGTCACGGCGCAGCCACAGCGAAGTTTGGGGGTTTTGACAGTGGCACATTGACATTCTGGAGGTGGCAAAAAACCAGGGTAGGAAACAGAGTGGGACATGACCCCGGTGGGGGGTGGAGGTCACGGCAGCAGCCACAAGCAGCATGAGGTAGACGTGGACAATGAACGTTGGAGGTGGGTGGCAATCCCAGTCCTGGTAAAGATGGTTGTTGGCAGATGGAAAAAATGTCGAGTGTGTGGATCGGCGGGTGGCGGCTCAGAATAGTGGCTGAGGCAGGTGTTTGCCCCGATCTTTTCTCACGTTTGGGTGGGGCGTCATGGTGATGTAGTTGATTTTTGGTGTGTGGAAATCCGGGCCCGACCCAGCTGATTATCTTGACAAAAGGCAGTCTTTCCCCACTTTTCCCGGGGAACAAGGGGTTCTCCTTGGGCTAGATGGCCCCCTGAGGAAACCCGCTTGATGCCACTTGGGCGGGAGGACGCTTCTCCACTGCAAAATCGGAAAAGTTGGGGCCCCAACCATCCGTTTGGCTCCCCAGTAGCCCAGCAGATTTTTAAACTGGGGGGGGAGGTGTGTAAGTAGGCCACACCTGTTGGTTAGGGATGCTCCAGGTCCTGCTGCTGTGGGAAAATACCCCCTCCTAGGGGGTAAAGGAAGTGCTATCGTGACTCCAGATTAGGTTACCTGATGGGTGGTACTGTCCTACCCCCCCCCCCCCCCAAAAGCAGCCGGGCCGTAGTACGTGACCTGAGGAACCCCCCGGTCAGCCCTGTCAGAGGAGGAGAGCCGCACATGGGCAGCGGCCCAACTGATTACGAGGATTTCCCTATGATTTGAGTTTGCCCTCCCTTAATAGCGGGGAAAAAAAGGTCCATTTTGGGGGCGGTAGCGAGGGCCCAATAGGGGGGAGGCCCGAAGTCATCCCTCTGCCGGATGCTGCTATTCGGCTTCACTGCCCGGCAAAAAAGAGTGCGGGCATTGCACAAGTGCTGAGGGGTCCCTGCCTCCCTTTCCATGTATACTGCCCCGGGGCTTGGGGGTCTTGCTCGTCTTCCTCTCTCCCCATCCCCCCCCTCCAGTGCTCCTGCTTCTCTTTGCCCCTGGGGAGAAAATCCATCATTTCACCAAAAATGCTTCTGCCCCAAAGTCCCCCTCCTCCCTTTTTAGTCCCCCCCCCGGTCATTTTGGCCCGAGATGTAGTCGCCAGTCTCCAGTCCCCTGACAGATTTTTCAGATCGTTCAGGACATGAAGCAGTGGAAAGAGTTTTATCCGTAGTCTGGCGCTGACAAAAAAACGTTGTTCCCGAATGGCTCAACAAACGGAGGTGTCACGCATGAGCTGCCATGGCTGACATTTAAAGTTCCCACAGGGGGGGTACTCCCATCCCCTGGATCATAAAAAAAACTTAATGGCCTTTTTGTTAAACGTCGGTCCAACATGTGCAGGTGGAAAATTCCCAAAAAGGGGGAAACAGGGATATCGAGTGTGTTGGGGGAGGCCCTTTTGCCCCTGCAACTCGAGGGGGTGTTTCCCGGTTTGTACGAATGGTAAAGTGCATGCACAGTTTCTGGCCCTTTTTGAATCTGTGAAAATCGGTGGAAAAAAATTCAGGAAACCTTTTTTACAACCCGATTTAAAGTGCGCCATGCAGGGGCTTGGACCCTCCCTCCTCGGGGAGGCGGACACCATGTTCCTCCCATTGTCGTCCCCTGGTTCATTTTCAGTTGGGGGGGGAAAGCCACACTCGATTTTTTGCTGCATGCGCGGGGCGTTCCTCCCTGGTGACTTTTCGCCAGGAAGCAGGTGTGAAATGGTGACCCCCTGTGCCCCTACACTGTGGTAGATGGAGCAGACTTGTGGAGGTGAGTGGTTTTGGGGAGGGGAGGCGGCTTGGGCAGGAGCAGCAGTTTGACAACGGGAGGGAAAGCGGGTTCCCGTCCAAGTTGTTGGGTGACTGGGCCCGGGAAAACATTTTACCCCGTGGGGCCCTAAAGGACTGTTGGCCTGACCGTGTTTTCAGAGACGTCCGCGTGCCCTGCACCTTGGAAAAAACCCTTTGCTTTAAAGGGCTGGCCACTTCTGTTCTACTATTTATGAAGTGCTGGTATGCCTTTTTGGAAAAAGAAATTACGGTTTGGAACTCTCCATCTCGGTAGGCACAAGCCTTTGTTCTCTGAACGGTGAAAAGTCCACCATTTGGAAAGGGAGGGACCGCGGGACCAAAAAATTGGACAGGAGCGTGACCCTCTGGTGTTGACCGGGCCGTGGTGCCAAAAGTTAGCTCCCCCCCCCCCGGCCCCGGGTTCACTTTTTTACGATTCTTACAATACCCAATTTTTGGCTCCTCCGGTTGTCTTAGCAAAGAATGCCCAAACCCCCGGTATCGGTTTTTACCGCCAAGCTCCCCCATGAGTGGACTATGTGCGCTCCTCGTGAGCCCCTGTGCCCTATTTGTTGGGGCCGCGAAAGGGGTTTTTTTTTCCCTGGCCGCTTGGCTCCCGACCTCACACTGTGTTTGCTGACTCACGGCCACACCCCACTTGCTGGTGCGCTGCTGCCCGCGGCAAGGGTGGCCCCCCTTTTCCTGGTGATGAGCCCTTGTCCCGGTCCCATGTGCGGTGGCTAATCTCTATTTGTGTTTTATGTCATGTGTCCTAAACCCGGTTTGGTATGAGGGGACCCCCCACAAAAAGACCTCCCCTGCCATTTAACATCTATATTTGCCCCTATGCAAAAAGCAGGGGTTTTGGCCCATTTCTTCCTCCCAAATAGCTGGACTGCCCCTCAAATTGTTCATCCTGCTTTAGTGGGGCCCTGGCCCCGACCAATGTAGATTCTGGCTGAGGGAACGGTGGGCCGGGGGGGTTGAGGAAGGTGAGGGCCGCTGCCCCGTCCCCGGGGCCTGCCAACTAAGGGTTGTGTCTGAGGTTCCCCCCGAATCTTGGTGGGTTGTCAGTGTCATCGGGGGAAGTGGATGACCCAGTCAACCCAAACAAAAACCATTGGGTTGTGAATAACACACGGGGCCCCTAGATGACAGCGGCGTTGTGGCCTCCCCGAGTGCCCTGCTGGAATCCCTTGCTGTGCTGCGACTGGGCCTGGAAAAGTTTGTGCCTCCGCCCTCGCAGGTGAAGAGCCCGCCCTCTTGTCTGAATAGTTTGTTTATATGTACAGACACTGTTTTTTGAAGTATTGTATATGATAAAAAACACACCCCGTATTTGACGCCAAAAAGAACCACTAAAAAGTTGGGGAATTGGAAAAATAAATTTTTCGCTCCACAAATGGGCAGGAAAAATTGACTTGAGTGCCGTTTAAAAAATCGTGTATTTTATGAATATAAAAAACACAAAAAAGGCTTAATTTTAAACCTTTGGATATGTTATGCTACGAATTTTTTTGTGGGGTGGAAAACAAAGTTTCTTTTATGAATACAATGCAGAACAACCTTAATTTTAACCCTGGGTAAAATTTGGGAAAAGATTTGAGCGCAGAAAATTTTAGCTTTGTGGTGTTACAATTGGTTTTTCTATGCTACCAAAAAGAGAAAAATTGTAATTACCTTGCTTGTGAATTTGCTAAGGAAAAATTGTATTTTTTTGGCGGTGAAAAAGAGGGTTTTTTTGTCAACGACAAAAAAACGCTTAATTAAACCCCGGTGTAAATTTTCCAAAAAAAATTGGCAGCCGGAAAAATCTAGTTTGTAGCGTGTTCAATTTTGGGGTTTTCTGCTACAAACAAGAGGAAAAAAATTGTAATTAACCTTTGGGTTGTGAATTTGCTAAGGGAAAATTATTTTTTTGGCGGTGAAAAGCGGTCTATTTTTGTCAACCCCCGACAAAAAAAAAACGCTTAAATTAAACCCCTTTGGGTGTAAAATTTCGCAAAAAATTGAGCGCCGGAAATACTTGCTTTTGTAGGTGTTTCAAATTGGTGTTTTTTAGCTAAACAAGAGAAAAAAATTGTAATTTAAACCCTTGCTTGTGAATTTGCTACAGGGAAAAAATTTTTTTTTTGGCGGTGAAAAAAGGTTTTTGGGGCCCAAAGCAGCAGAACAACGCTTAATTAACCCCCCGGATGTAAATTGGCAAATTAATTTTAGCAGCCGGAAACTATAGCTTTGTGTGTTACAATTTCTGTTTTTACGTACACAACAAAAAAAAAATTTTAATTAACCTTTGCTTGTGAATTTTTTGCTAAGGAAAAATTGTTTTTTTTGCGGTGAAAAAGACGTCTTTTTTTTCACACAGACAAAAACAAGCTTAATTAACCCCCGGATGTAAATTGGCAAAAGGATTGAGAGCCAAAAATAAAAGGTGGTATTTGTTTATAAAAAAAGGTTTCTTTAAATGAATAAAAGGAAATGGTTAGATGCCCTTGGGTATTCAATGTGTGTGACAGTAGCATTAAAAAGTATATGCGCTGCAGTGGGGCACACGGATTCAGATCCCCAAAACACCAAAAAAAAGAAAAAAAACATTAAAAGAAGCGTTCTGGACAAGCTGAGCACCCCACAAAAATCGCTGTATAAAAATCAGTTTTCGAAAAAACAGCCCGGGGAGCACCTTCCCTGACAGTACGTGAGGGGGTATGAGCTCCCAGCGCGCCCGGATTAATGTGCGGTGACTCAAGATCCGGGTTCTGATTGGCTTATCTTGCACTGTCTGCAGGGCTTGCCCCCTTCTTCCTAAGAGGCTTTTCCCATGTAGGCCATGTGCTCGCGCCTTTTTTCAATCAAAGCACACTTGTTCACCAAGACCCCCAAAGTTCGACTTCCTTCGAACCCAAAAATTTTCCTGAAATTCTAAACGAATTCCACTTCGTTAGAATCGATTCGCCCATCTCTAACCGTAACCCTTTCTTTACCACAAGCATCTAAAAATGATCATCATGATTCATTTATCAATTTAAGGTCTCATACCCTTCCAACTTCTACAAGATTTGTCACCATCACCACACTGACTGAATTTTCCTGCCAGATCATTCGCCAAAAATCCTTCACTGTCTCCTGCATAGGACCTGTGGGTTGAAGGGATGACATGACATATATCACATGGATATTATTGTTTTCATTCAGCTACTAAGTAAATATCACATTGATGCCTATGAACGAAAAAAAAATAGTTTTATTTCTACACTACATAATGTTCATGATCATATTTAGTTGTCTTGTATGACTTTGGGAACAGCTATAACTGTCTTGGAGTTACTCTCCAATATGAGCTGGTGAAAGTAAAAATTTGTTATTTTGACATCTGTCATTCAAAACATGTTTTTTAACATGATCTTGTAACACTGTTACTGTGTCAGACTGTGGTGCTTAGGGCCCATCAGTCGAGTTATTTCTTGGGGAATATCAGGGAAACTGATTCTTGGAAACTCATTCTTTGGGGCAACTAGTGAAACTTATTCTTAGGGCCCACGAGTGGAGATTATTCAGGGGTCCCACCAGGGAAATTGTTTTGAGATCCCACCAGGGAAATTGTTTTGAGATCCCACCAGTTGAGTTGATCCTAGGGGTCCACCAGAAAAATTGATTCTTGGGGCCCACCAGTAGAGTTGTTTCTTGGGGTAAATCAGTGGAGTTGATTCTTGGGGTCCACCAGCACAGTTGATCTTTGGAGCCCACCCGACAATTACTGTACATGACTGCACATACTGCATATGATTCTTGCACTCTGTCCTTTGCTTTCTGCCTTTTTCTCAGTCTTTTGCCTTGAAAAGCAGCTCTATGCCTGGCATGGAGCCCACTGGGGCTTTCCCCTTCTCCACTGTGGGCCAGTTCGGGCCTGGTTGTATACAGTGGGAATACCTTCTAATTTAAAATGATAAAGTCATTGGCTGTGTCCATGGTTTTCTGGGTAGGTGACATATTTGTATTAGCTATATAGCAGGCCAAATCCTTTATAGATAAGAGTCAAATAATTATATTATGTGATCCTTTAAAGTAGGGTTCTAGACCCATCATTCTAAACCCACCATTCTAGAACCATCATTCTAAAACCTATCATTTTAGACTCATAATTCTAGACCATCATTCCAGGTCCAACATTCTAGATCCATAATGCTAAACCCATCATTTTAGACCCAGCATTCTAGACCCATAATTCTAGACCATCATTCCAGGTCCAACATTCTAGATCCATAATTCTAAACCCATCATTTTAGACCCACCACTTTAGACCCATAATTCTAGACCATCATTCCAGGTCCAACATTCTAGATCCATAATTCTAAACCCATCATTTTAGACACACCATTCTAGACCCCTCATTCTAAGCCCATCATTCTAGACCCATCATTCTAAAACCTATCATTTTAGACCCATAATTCTAGACCATCATTCCGGGTCCACCATTCTAGACCCATTATTTTAGACCCACCATTCTAGACCCATAATTCTCGACCCATCATTCTAAACCCATCATTCTACACCCATCATTCTAGGCCCATCATTCTAGCCCCATCATTCTAAAAACCATCATTTTAGGCCCATCATTTTAAACCCATAATCTTAGACCCATCATTCCCTTTTGAAAATGTTACCTTGAGTGGCAATATAATGGCGAGGTCGATGATAACCCTGTAAAAAAAAAAGCATATATATTATTTTAACCTGGTAGAACATGATTTTTAGATCACTTTGCAAATTGTATTGAATGTGTAACTTACATCCACATAGTTGGCATTAATGTAATCTGAATGAGGATCTCCATCTATCAGCTGTAGCCGCACCCGGGAATGGTCATCTGAGAGAAAGAGACACTGAGATGTCACACCAAGGTCAGCTGCAAAGTGACAGGCAGGAATCACTGACTCTGTGATGTACGGTTCACTGGCAATGACACATGTCACCGTTGGCAAAGTTACTGATAAAGTCAGTGGCAAAGTCGCAATCACTGCTATTGGCAACACAAAGTTTTTACATACCAGAGATTCCTTCACATTGAGTCAATAAGCAAGCGTAAAAGAGATTAATGGAAATAGGTTATGTGTGAGATTACAGCTCTATAGGAGAGTATAATCAGGTTTGGTAGAATAAATGACAAAAAGAATGTTCAAGATAAGGTATCAGCGTGAGTTTTGGATCTTAAAGAGGATTTGTCCACTCTTCTGATATATCTGTTCAAGTAAATACTATGATTTTCCATGAAATAACCAAATTTCTTGGAATGCTGCAGTAGAGCATTTCTCAGTCAGTCCTTTTGGGACTGTTTGAATAAATTGACGACTGACTTTTTTTCTACTTCTCTTCTTGGTGGGATGTGTCCATACAAAGTCCCTGATTAGAAATTGTCTGATCAGACTGTTGTAGGGACACGCCTGTTTGACAAATTTTCAATTTATTTGTTCACTTCCATGAGGAATAATAGAGGCACAGCACACAATTCTTAAAAAAATACTGAAACATTTTTTATTTGATGGAGAATTCAAATATTTACCAGAAAAGACATGGCAGGAGAACTGAAATGAGAAAAATTGTCGGCAGCCCTTCCAAAAGGTGAAAAATGTATTAATGTACTGCACTATGCTTTGGCTCTCACAGAGCCTTTTTCTTGTCCTATGCTGCTTGTTAGTGGGTCCTTAAAGGGAATGTGTCATCAAAAATTACTTATTGTTTAACTCACATTTTTATGTTCAACACATTTTTGGTTATATTTTTTTTTAATTTTCCATATCACTTTCAATATTTTTTAAAGGGGTTTTATCGTTACAAAGATCATGTCTCAAATTATGGGGACAGTGAAAATAAGCACTTTTGTAATTAGGTTGCAGTTCCTCTGTCACTTGGTTTAGCAGATATGAGCTTTTCTGTAAATCTGTGTTTTATTCCTGCTGTTGCTGGTCGTACACGCCTCCTGGACATTTCCAGCCACCTAGACAAGCCACCTGCATTGTGATTGGCTGGCTGACATTTTATTCAGCCTGTTGGGATATGCCCCTAGACAGGAAATGCCCCGGCCACGCCCCCTGTGCTGTGATTGGCTGCCTGCACACTCTGTGTTTACACCCCTCTGCGCTGTTAAAATTGATAGTGAAACCAAGGACTGCTGGCTGTATGTACATCTCCCATCTCTAGGGTGATGATCTGGGCAATTACTGGCTGTTTAAAGGGCTTTTGCCAAGAGGTTGATTCACCTCCGCACAGGTCTAGTCCTTCAGCTGCTACTCTGAAATTAGGGCGTTCTGTTCCTCAGATCTAATGCAAGCCCCGCCTCCTTATGACGTCATCATCTGTAGTCTATAACATAAGGATTCAACACAGTATTTGTATAAGCTGTCTGTGTAGTCTAGTGCTTAGCTGATCCACTCTGTAACAGAGAGGTTGGGAGTTCAAGCCCCATCAGTAGTTTTTTTATTTTTATTTTATTTTATAAATTGTACACATATGTAAAGATATGAAAATATATATGTCAATCTCTATAATTTTATTTACATACACACACAAAGCTCCCCTATATAGTGTCCCATCCTCACCAAGCACTTCCAACATATGTGATACAATGCATATACTCTGGGGGATGAAACATGATGTAGGGGAGCTATGTATGTGTATATATAACATTATAGAGATTGACATATATATTTTAGGTCTCTCTACATATGTGTAGAATTTAGGGGGGTGGGGTGGATACTCTGTGAGGGACTAGAACTCCAAACCCCTTCCTTGTAAAGCCAAAGCTCTACCTCTGCACCATCAGCCCAAGTTAGTTGCAAGTTGTGCAGGATCTTCTCTCAAAGCTGTTTTCTTCTCCCCCCATTATTTTCACTCACATGTCACTTACAGCAAGCAGAGATCTTTACTTGAAGCTGACATTTGTCCTTGTAGTTGAGTAAAGATCTCTGCCTCTTGTCAGTACATTTTGGGTGAACACCACTAGAACAGAAGTAAAAGCTGCTGGCTTTCAGTGTAATTTGTGTGTAAACTAAGAGATATAACAGGTGCTTTCTCTAGTTTGTGGAGCCTGAAGGCTGCAGACATAAGCATGTTATATCCAGACACCCTTCTGCATCCCCTGCTTCATACAAAATGATGATGTCACAGTTCTTCAGTGAGGGGAGACATGACTCCTGGGAGGAGAGACACGACTGCTGACAGGAGAGACACGCCCCTGGATTTCAAACTCAATCTGAGAGAATTAGCAGAACAGCACGAGCAGCTCAAACGATAAAACTCCTTTAATAATTCTTAAGTCCTGCAGTTTTCACTTTGGCCACTAAGCCTAATAATAGTCTGACACTTCCTGTTCTGTACAGAAAGATTCTCAGTTGTCTGCTCATTATCAGCACAAAGAGGGTCAAACTGAAATGAGACACCAGTGTGAATAGATAACACAGGATCCACCAGTCACAAGAGGAGATAGTCACAGTTCACACTTTCGACTCCCTATACACTGATTTCTTACCAGGTCACAGAGCATGACTAGAAAACTCTCCTATAGAAGTGAATGGGAATGAGTCAGTCTTAAGTCTCCTATGTGCATGAAGCTACTGTAAAGCATCTCTCTGACTGCTGTTAAAGCAGTGCAAACAAGGCCTAGTGGCCAAAGTGAAAACTGCAAGACTGAATTATTAAAAAATATTGAAAGTGATATGAAAAATAAAAAAAAACAACCAAAACTTCCTGAAAAATGTGTTTAACGTAAAAATGAGACTTAAACAATGACTCATTTTTTGATGACACATTCCCTTTAAAGTACTTTCAGCATAGCTGTCAGATCCTCATTAATACAGTACACCAGTGTTACCAAAAGTGGTCATCTAAACATGTAAATATAGGCAAGAAGTTTAATGATATATTGTACCCTCAATGCCTCCTACATAATCCTTATTCTATTACCATGAAACTTACATGAGATAATGTTCCCATATCTATTCTTGTTACGGTTTTCATCTTCTTTTGCTGTATCCCAAGATGCTGTCTGACCCTCAGGAAGAGCCTGCAAAATAATAATAGCAGGTATATATAGTATATTAAAAAATTCTAACGCATTCTTTTACTTAAGTCATGTGTAACACACGTTTACACCTATAATATGACTGGCTCCCTCTTTCATAAAACTGTAACGGTTAAAGGAGTTTTGTCACCATGCAGTTTCACAGAGCCATGGCCGGTTTCAGACTCTCACTTCCTGGTCAGGTTGTAGGTGGGTTTATAGCAGTGATTGACAAATTAGCTCTGCTGTTCCTAGCTATTCCAGACATGACTGCAGGAGATTTATAAAGTGCAGTACACAAGACTGCAGAGCTCTAAAGAGTGAAAGCTTGTCATTTAGTTAGATAAACAAACTCTGTTGCTGGAGATAAGACACTACAAGGAGTGTCTCACCATGGTTGAACTGACTGACAGTAACTTTGAGCAATGAGAGATAAGAGAAAGCATGGAAAGGTGAGGGGAGGTGGTACCCAGAGAAACTTGTATACACTAGTAGTAGATAAAATCTTCTTTCTCTCTTGACCAAAGCAAATTCAAAACAACAATGTATTTGCTAATTTAACTTTCCCTACATGTTAAAAGCCAATCAGTGAGAAAACCCCTTTGAAGCCAAATATGTCCTCTAACTATTCTACAATTCTAGAATGTCTTGTATAATATTCCTTTAACAAGATATTTTCACATTCACTATTTTCCAATTTATTTACAGCAAATTTAAAACAAACAATATTTTCAAGATTAAATCCTTTCTTCATTACATTTCTGGCCGTCCAAAAAGGGACCACCTCACCTGTTAAAAAGTCTTCAGCTTTATTAATAACCAAAGCTTACGAGTTTCAAGCTAACAATAGCTGGAAACTGATAAGCTTTTTTGTATGCAACATTTGGCTTTTAATTTGACCTTTCATTAATAAAACACAAAAGACCTTTTATACAATACTTTGGGAAGCTGGAGGTCATCTATCTTCTTCTTCATCGGTGGCCATCTGGCCAGCTTTCTAGCATTTTAGAGCATGCATGCCACCTCTCCCGTTTTTGGCGGGGGGGTCCCGCTATTTGGGGTCCCCTCCCGCCCTCCCGGGGGAGTTGGCATTCCTCCCACCGCCAGCAGGCGGCGGGGGCTCTTTAAATGGCAGCGGCGACAGAGTAGCGCTAGTGCGCTACTCTGGCGCCGCCGGGCCGCTCCTACAGGCGGGTGAAGCGCCCGCTGCGCCCGCTTCACCCGTCCGGAGTCTCGCTGTGCAGTGGAGGGAGGAGCAGGAGGGAGCGATCCCTCCTGCCTCCTCCCCCTGTATGTCCGGCGCCGGTGTGCGCCATACATACAGGTCAGCGGCGCAGGGGAAGTGACGCGCGGCTGCAGGGGAGTGACGCGCGGCTGCTCTCACTTCCCCCTGCGCCGCTGAGGAGATCGTCCGAAGCGGCCGTGCTGCAGGAGCCTGGTGAGGTAAGTGGATTTTATTATTTATTTTTATTAGCTATATCAGGGGCTCTGCCTGGCAACAATGGGGGCAATACCTGGTAACAATGGGGGCACTACCTGGCAAGAAGCTGGGGGCACTACCTGGCAACAGAGGGGACATCTACCAGGCAACAGAGGGGCACTACCTGGCAACAGAGGGGACATCTACCTGGCAACAGAGGGGCACTACATGGCAACAATGGGGGCACTACCTGGCAACAGAGGGGGCATCTACCTGGCAACAGAGGGGCCATCTACCTGGCAACAGAGGGGGCACTACCTGGCAACAATGGGGGCACTACCTGGCAACAGAGGGGGCACTACCTGGCAACAATGGGGGCACTACCTGGCAACAGAGGGGGCACTACCTAACAGGCAAACAAATGGGGGCACTACCTGGCAACAATGGGGGCACCTACCTGGCAACAAAGGGGGGCACCTACCTGGCTCACAAAGGGGGGCACCTACCTGGCTAACAAAGGGGGGCACCTACCTGGCTACAGAGGGGGCATCTACTTGGCTACAAGGGAGCATCTACCTGCCTGTAAGGGGCACTACCTGCTTATGGGGGGTTACTACCTGGCTATAAGGGCATCTACCTGGCTTTCTACCAAAGCCGTTATGCAGTTAGGTGGAGTGGGTGTGGCTTTTTGAAGGGGCATGGCATACGCGCGCCGCCCACTATAATCTCCTGCTTTTTCATATTCTAAAGTTGGCAACTATGTTTTAGAGGCCTCGTATTTGTCATTGCTAAATTTTCATGTATGCCTTAATACTATGTTAATTTTATCATAATAGGATACATTACATCTGCTTTACTTGTCTCACATGTATACAACTCTATAGTTGGCTTGTCCTAGCTTTCGCTTGATATCTCAATGGGAATCTTTTATATCTCAACAGAAGATAGCTGGGTTGTTCCAGCTTTCTCTAAGTAGCTCAATGGAAATCTGAGGTCACTATAAAAAGCCCTACACATCTACACATAGTTGCACCATGAGTGAAGCCTTTGCAGGGGTCTATGTAGTTTCTGTGGCTCTATATTAAGAAGCTATTCCATGTATTGTCACATGTACATTGAGACTCTATTAATGGCTATGTAGATTTTGAGGCTCTGTATTAAAAAGCCATTCCATGTGCCATCATGATTGCATGGAGCTTGCTTGAAGGCCTATGTACTTTTTGTGCCTCTGTATTAAGAAGCCATTCCATATGCCACCATTTGTGCCTCAATATAGCACCAAAGGAGTACATCCATATTTTGGTATCCAATAGATCAATACAAGTTAAGATTATATGAAACCATAAGCACTACTGCAATGTCCCCTTTAAGGCTGGCTGTGTCTGTAATTATATTTTTGGAAAGTTGGGCTCTGCTAAAATTGATCTTATCATTTCAAGTAACTAGATGTAACTTCTCTTATATAAGATGTACCTTAAAGGGACACTACCGTCATGTTTTTCACATACTGAAAAACAATACATGGATTAGGCATTTATTTTGTAAAAATTGTTTTTACATATGTATATTCTGAAAGTTCCCCTTTGCATGTTACTTCTTGGTTTGTCTCTCTGACTTTCCCTATGTGAGCTGATGAAAATACAGTGGTGAGTATTGCTTGACAGTTCTCTTCCAGGCCCACCAAGAGCCTCAAAGGTGTAAGTGTTATCAGCAGGACTTGATAAGTCTGAAAAACCTTCCCAGTGCAGAAAACAATTAACCCATCATCGTTTCATGTACTGCTCTTGTCATTTCCCTTTCTGTCTAGTCTAATCTTTAACTAGGACTGCCAATAGAACAATAGCATGATCATTCTGTCATTACCTACTATAGAAAATGAGACTACATGCAAATAAACATTTCTCGCAGCACCAAGAGCAAACTGATATTAGCTTGCTCTGCCATTCTGGAGTTTTATCCCCGTGTCATCATATTTAGAGAAGAGCAACATTTTATTTGTAATTGCATAGGACTGCTGAAATAAAAAGTTCCCGTTTCCCAGGAACATTTATTTTAATAAAAGGACCCCTTTATGTACATTTAAGGAAAGCATTTAATGACAAAACTACTAACATAGAATTCTATGGACTGAAGAACTTGTACTGCGTAAGTTCTCTGGGCCTTTGTGAGGCATCTTTTTATCATCTTTTTTCTCCTCCTCCATAAAGCTATACAAGAAAGATATTAGTTTTGATCATTAACATTGTACCCTACATTTTTTTTTTAATTTATGGGGCATTTTGTTTAATTGGGTGGTTGTTTTTTGTATAAATATATCAAAGGTCAATATAGAGATCTCTCACAAGATCTATTTGTACTCAGAATTATATCTAGAACAAGGGGCATCCTCTACGTCTAGAAGAAAGAAAGTTTCTTCATAGACATAGAAGGGGATTCTTTACTGTAAGAGCAGTGAGACTGTGGAACTCTCTTCCAGAGGAAGTTGTTCTGTTGAACTTAGTTTATAAGGGACCTGTATTCATTTCTAGAGTGTTATAGTATAAAAATTTAGACTGATTCAGGGATTTGCCAGATTGGGGTCGGGAAGGAAATCTTTAACTAAAATGGGGACAGTTGTTTTCTACCTTATTGTTTTTTTTTTTTTGCCTTAATCTGGATCAACACTGTAGGACAATAGACTGAACTGGATGGGTGTCTGTCTTTTGTCAGCCTTACAAACTATGGAAGTATGTATTTATGCTTTATCCACATACACACCATCAGTCAGAAGACTATAGATTCTTCTTTAACTCACTGACAGTAGCCTCCTATCGCTATCCATCTGTACATAGGAATATTAGATATTCTTTCAGTTTTTTACCATCCTCATCTGTCCTCTGTTATAGTAATGAGGCCATTATTATTTTAACCTAGCATTACCTACGTCTTTCTTCTTCGTCTGTTCTCCTCTTTGATATAATTTTTCTCATTGCCTTTTTGTTTTCAGCCTAGCTGGCTGCAAAGTGGTTAACAGGTGCTATAGACTAGCAGAGCCGACAAGGCCGTGCTGAATGTCTCGTGTTTATTGAAGCTGGATCTTTTATATAGGGATAGACAGGTAATGAGTGGTTAATTGGGAACAACGCTTTGATCAGAGGTCTATGTGCCTTTAAAGGATCCAGCATCCTAATAGCAGTTAATCTCCCAGCAGAGACACTGTGAGCAGTAACAGCTCATTTCCATCCCACTTCAAAGCAGCCGAGGGGAAAACAGACAGTATTATCAAACAGCAGGGTCTTGGAGGGAGGCTTTTGTCAGCTCGTACTTTATAAATATATCATTGAATTTTTCACATTTTAGAGGTCTCTCTTTTTCGCTTTATATTTTTGCTCCATCTTTACTTTAGTCTGAATATAGTTCGGGTATCACTTGGTATCTTGTGAGCAACTAAAAAAATTTTAGTCTGAAGAAACCTACCCTTCCACACACTGTCCACTTCCTGTCCTGTGCCACCTTTAGTCTTTAGTCCTATGCAATAACAGTATGTGGGCACTTAGGGGCGACATGTATGAATTCGAAAACATATTTTTATTTTACTTGCTGCTGACAACCCAGTTTTAAATATGTATAGAAGAGTAATTAGTAATGTGCCAAACACGTGTAAGGGCGATAGATAGGCTGGAAAGAAAAGAAAAGTCATTAGAATAGCATGTCAGTGAATAGAAACTATGGCACTGACAGGCAGATCGATTTCAATGTGGTCTGCCTGAGCCTGATGAGTTGCAGTGGAGCTAGATTTGCTGTCCAATATTTCTCAACTTCCACCAGTACAATAATAAAAAGTAATTTCTGATAATTATCAAACTATATAAAATTAAATTATTTAAATTTAAAAATGTGATCATATAAAATTAATATAAAATATATAATATCCCAAAAATATACAAATATCTCCTATAAATTTATTTAAAATTCACAGGATCTAAAACTAATTTGACATTAAATAACCCTCTGATTTATGTTGTTCAGATTTTTATTTTTATTTTTACTACATGGAATTTGAAATTTATGTTTGCTGCTCTACCCTTCATTCTACATACAGTAAGAGCCAGCACCCAACAGGTCTTGCTGGGATCTGTGGTTCACCAAGCAAGATCACTATCATAGTTTCTATTCACTGACATGCTGTTCTAAGGACTTTTCTTTCCAGCCTATCTATAGCCTTTACTCATGTTTGGTACATTACTAATGTACCAAAGTTTCGTTATGCGCCAAACACACATGCAAGGCGCGATGAACTTTAGACACCATTTTTAATCACACAAAAAACACTTTCATACAGTCAGGCGCATTATACACGGAGCGATAATTCACTTTGAAGCGCTTTCTTTCATATGTCTCTCAAAGTTTGGCGCATTACACTCTATACCCATAAAAAGGTTGGCGCATTACACTCTATGACCATACAAAGTTTGGCGCATTAAACTCTATGTGCCAAAAATCTTCATACCGTCGTATTCTACACTCTTCTATATCTATTTAGAACTGGCGGCACCAAGTAAAAAAAAATATGCATTCGAATTCATACATGTCCCCCTTAGTCTCTTCCCCCCAACAAGAGTTAAGTGATGACTACAGTGAAAACCCTTACATAAGGCTTACACACACACACATATATATATATATATATATATATATATATATATAGATTATATATATATATATATATATATATATATTAGATATATTATATTATATATAAATAAATATGCATCTCACATAAAAATGGAATATTATTTACTTAAAAACACAAACACAAGGCCATACTTATAGCTCAATGGCTAGACAATAAACTAAACCCAGTGGGATGCAATATGAGCCCATTGCTATTTGAGAGAGATATAATAGGTGTAGATAACTAATGAACAGTAGTTCACCCACCCATCTACTAGGAGGGCAAATACATAATAAAATACTGCACATTGGTTAAGTACCAGTTCACATCAGTATGCAGAAAAGCCACAATATCATACAATGGGAGACTGCACAAATGCAAAAACACTGCTCCCCTACTATGTATGAGGGGGTTATTGCTAGGATTATAATTGCATATAGATAAGGCTAAATAAAGGATGCAATTGTACAGTTGGTACACGATGCTGGCTTACAATGTCTCCTACATATTACAATCAATCAGCAATTGTAAGCCAAGGTTATCATTAACCCTTTCCATTCATTGAGATCTGTCAAACTAAAAATATATATATTTTTACCATACTGCGGCCCTTTAATTTAAAAATTTCCCGCACTGGCTGCCTAATGGTATCCTTTCGAACCTCTTGGGGGAAGATATGCTATGCACCATATAACAGGATAGCACTGAAATCTTCCCTTACAGCCTATGAATAATGAAAAGAAGCTGTGGTTTGAAATCTAATACTTGTAAAGTGTGTCCAATCAGATAAGGGGGATATTCGGAGTTATTTAGCATGTATGATGGCTTCAAATAGTTCTAAAATTATGCAAATCACTTTATCTGCGATTAGCTGGAGGCTACAGCTATTTCAAAGAGATGTGAACGCATAAATCCTCAGTGGAATACAGCATGCGTCTGAGCTGCCAAAGAAGATGTCAACAACAAAAAAGGGCCTTAAAAAGGGAACCCCACTGCAAAAAAAATGATGGAACATAGCTGAATCAGCCTGGCCTTGCATAATGTGCATAATGTCTGTGGCTAACCCCTGTCTTTACAGCTTACAGCAAAAAAAGGAATGAAAAGGGTTCTTTGGGAACAGTAGGTATTAATCTAGCAAGAAACCATGAACACCAATACGGTGGTGGAGTTGTGAACAGAATGTACCACATGCATCCATAAATGTTCAGGTAATGTCCTAAAAAAAAAACTTTGGGGACACATAATAATGGTAATATTGGGAACTAAAATTTGTCCTTCCCTTCACAAAAGTTTGGTTGGCACCAGGGGTGGACTATGGGTCATCCAAATCCTTGGGCACTTATGGTCATAGGATTCTTCTGAACCCCTATAGACATGAAAAATTTGGCTTTGGTTATTAAATTGAATTGACTTTTACAGGTCTGCATTGTAAGTGACCTCTGAAGCTAGAGGTTCTTGGACACTGTCTTAATAGTTGGAAAGTCATTCTGCCTCTGGCTTGTACATATGCATGACTGCACTTAAGGTTACAAAATAAGTTATTCAAAAAATGGAGCATGCCAAAATGATGGCCTTTAAATAGCAACATAAATCAGTACCAAAATTTCATTCAATGCTCCGTTACATACGATACTGTTAAAAAAAATTCAAACAATTAAACCCCAAGGTGAAAAAAAGATGTGGATGAAGGGAGGGGCAGAGGTCTTTTAAAACTTTTTTCCCCTTACTGATCCAGAATTTTGAAACCATAAGCATGAACCAATTTGCCCTAAAAGAAAAATTTTACTTTTTATCCCAAACCACAATCAGATTTGATCTATATGCTCATGTGTATTTTATAGGTTCCTGGGGTTTTAAATTTTAGTCCGCCCTTGTCATCTCCCCCAGACACTGTAACATCCTTCCCTGCGGCCTTCCTTTTTACACCTTCCCCCCCAACCATCCTAAATTGCTGCCTGTCTGAATTCCCCTCTCTACTCATACTCCCTGCCTTCCCCTGCCAATTCCTACACGGCTACATATTGCCAGTGAACCAGTTTAATAATAACCCTGACCTACAAGGCCTCCATAATCTCCCCCCTCATACACTCTGCCTTAATCTCTAATACCCCCTAAGTATCTCCACCCTCACGGGACCTTCTTCTCTGCTCTCATCTTATCATTCCTTATACAACCATCTCCAAAATTCCCCCCCGTTTTTCCCCCCAAAAACTGGAACTCCTGCCCGAGCATTTTAACTCCCCCATTTTCACTGGCTGGGAAACCAACCAAAAACCCCTCTCTTCGGGTTTTGCCTAAAACCTAAAAATACCCTGCGCCACTATACCTCCTCACACAAACATATCTACCCTCACCTTCGTCCTTTTCCCCCTCCTTTTAGATTTTAAACCCCCCGGGCAGGGGCCCCTCTCCCTCTTCCATTGTTAGTCATT
Source organism: Phyllomedusa bahiana (assembly GCA_025379985.1). Classification (NCBI taxonomy): domain Eukaryota; kingdom Metazoa; phylum Chordata; class Amphibia; order Anura; family Hylidae; genus Phyllomedusa; species Phyllomedusa bahiana. The sequence goes on from JAODAL010000441.1 coordinate 163,421, forward strand.
ATTGCCCCCGAACTGAACAGCATATTCCAGACAAGGCTGCACCAAAAATTTTTAAAAACGGGGAATTAAATGCTAACCTGCGAGTCCATGCCTTTTTTTAATGCACACTAATATCCTGCTGGCTGTAGCGGCAGCTGATTGACATTGTATGCTGTTACGTAGTCAATAATCTACAAGTACACCCAGATCCTTCTCAACAAGCGACTTTTCCAGACCCCCCCCCCCCCGATTCATAAATTTTGTAAATGACTCCTGAGGAGCATTCAACAATTCTAATTAAATAAAGAAGTCTTGCCCCTCTAGAAGTTAGCTTTTTTTTCCCCCAAGGTGGGAATGCCCCTTTTTTTGAACGGTTTTACCCAAAATAACTTTTCACTCTACTGTTTGTAGGGGACAATTTATGTACTCATACAAATTAATGACACATCGCTGTAGACATCCCTATATTTTATTATTTTATTGCTTAAAAGAAAAGTCTAAAAAATGAGTTTTGGCATTGTAAAAAGTAAAAAAGGTTTTTTTTGGTCAGGTGCACCAATTTTTCCTTGGCAAAATTTAGGCACTCAAGGGCGGACAAAAAAAAATTTAACATTGAGTATATAGCTGATATTCCAAAACGTTCATTATACGATTCAATATCAAGTTTAGATATGGAAAATATCCATGAAGAACGACACTATATCTGCTCCTTGTCCACTGTTCATTCATTTATTGTTCGCTCATAGGTGTTGATTTGTTCAACAAGCTCATCTTGAGGTTCACACATCCTTCTTGGTTTTGAAAATAACCACCATAAATTCAGTCTGCCCCCTCATTGCTTTGACATAGCCCTTAGGCCGAATGGTATCTGAGAAAGCTGAAGGCTGAAATTTTTTAGAAACTTATTGCAATGACCATCATTTGAAAGACTGAAGGGCTTACAAAACCCATTTTTTAAAAGGAAAAACACCCCTGGCTGTTGCCCTTTTCTGAGAAAGATTTTCTACAGGATTTTTTCTTTGTAATATATACTGAAATGTTCTCAAACTGCAGCTGTTTAAAAAAAAAACTCATCACCCCCCAAACCAAACCCAATCAAATTTTTGACAAAACAATGAAGAATTATCATTTAGTGTAAATCTGATTCAAGACTAAGGACATGATGTTACGGAACATGATGAATACTTTTAATTTGTATTTTAAACCCTTTTCCCACAAAATTACTTTAAATTGGGAAACCTTTGTTTCAAATTTGGGAACTGCAAATTTTGGCCTCCCCAATTTGGGTACGGGGGTACAACAATTTTGGGTTGATTTTAAATACTGAATTCACAAACAATCCGACGAGAATCCAGTGCTGTAAGACTTTGTTTTAGAGATGGGCGAATCGATTCTAACAAAGGGTGGAATTCGTTTAAAATTTTCCCAGAAAACTTCGGTTTTCAACGAAGTCGAATTTTGGGGGTACTTGGGGTGAACAAAAGTGGGGCTTTTTCTTTTGAAAAAAAAGGTTTGCGAGCACATGGCGCTACATGGGGCAAAGCACTCGGGAAAGGAAAAAGGGGCCCAAAGCCTGAAATGACATTTGCAAGATGAAGCCAATCAGAGACCGGGGGGAAATTCTTTTGACGTCCCCCGCACTATATAAGACCGAGCCCCGCCGCTGGAGTTTCACCCCCTCCTCCACTGTACTGATCAGGGAAGTGTTTCTGGGGGTTTAAATAGCGTTTTTCTGAAGAACTAAATTTTTACAAAAGCGATTTTTTTTGGGTGTCTCAGCTTGCCCTCAAGACTGTTCTCTGAAGGGTTTCAAATTTCTTTTTTTTTTGGGTATTGTATCTAAAAACCAGTGGGCGTCCACTCCCAGCTCCCATAAAACATTCAATATCCAAGTGGGTTTCTAAGCCAGTTCCCTTTTTGAAAATTCATTTAAAAAAAACCGCGTTTTTACAATACAAATACATTTCCTTTTTGCGCAAAAATTCTATTGCCCTTTTTTTACATCCGGGGGTTAAATTTAAAACCTTTTTTTTCCCTGCTGGCTGACAAAAAAAAACCGTCTTTTTAAACGCCAAAAAATTTTTTTTTTTTTTGGGGGTAGCCAAATTTCCCAAAAAGAAAAGGGTTTAAAATTACAATTTTATCCCTTGTTGTGTCCGTAGAAAATACCCCTTTAAAAAACACCTCCCAAACTACTAGTTTGTGGGGGCCCAAATTTCTTTTGCGAAATTTTAATCCGGGGTTTAAATTTAAGCGTTTATTTTGCGGGTTTTCTGACAAAAAAAACCGTTTTTTTTCAACCCAAAATATATTTTTTTTTGGGTACCCCAATTCACAAGCAAAGGTTAATTAAAATTTTTTATTTTTTTTGTTTTTTGGGCGAAGAAAATACCCCAAATTGAAACACGCACAAAGCAACTAGTTTTTTGGTGGCTAAATTTCTATTCCCGCAATTTTACATCCGGGGGTTAAATTTTAACCGTTTTTTTTGCGGGGGGCGGACAAAAAAAAAACCCCTTTTTTTTTTTTCAACGCCAAATATATAAATTTTTTTTTTGGTGCCAAATTTCCCACAAGAAAAGGGTTTAATTTTAAAATTTTTACTTTTGTTGTGGGGGCGTGAAAATACCCAAATTGTAACACGCTAAAAAAGCTACAATTTTTGTGGGCTAAAATTCCCTATTGCGAAAATTTACATCCGGGGGTTAATTAAGCTTTTTTTGGGCGGGTGTGCGAAAAAAAATAAACCGTCTTTTTCAACGCCAAATATAAAAATTTTTTTTTTGGTACCCAAAATTCACAAGAAAAGGGTTTAAAAAAATTTTAAAAAAAAAAAATTTTATCTCTTGTTTTGGGGCCCGAAAGAAAATCCCCCTTGTAACACGCTACAAAGCTACTAGTTTGTGGGGGCCCCCAATTCTTTTGCGAAATTTTTACATCCATTTTTTAATTAAGCATTTTTTTGGGGGGGTTTGTGTTGAAAAAAATAAACCGCTTTTTTCAACGCCAAAAATATATATTTTTTTTGGTAGCCAAATTCAAAAAGCAAAGGGTTTTAATTAAAAATTTTTAATCTCTTTTGTGGGGCGTAAAAAAATACCCCAAATTGTAACACGCTACAAAGCTACTAGTTTGTGGTGGCTCAATTCTTTTTCCCGAATTTACATCCGGGGGTTTAAAATTAACGTTGTTTTGCTGGTGTGCTGACAAAAAAAAAACCGGGCTTTTTCAACGCCAAATATATATTTTTTTTTTTTGGTACCTAATTCACAAAAAAGGTTTAAAATTACAATTTTTAACTCTTTTTTGTTGCGTAAAAAAAACCCCAAATGAAACACGCTAAAAAACTACTATTTTTGTGGTGGCTAAAATTCTATTCCCCAATTTCCCACCCGGGGGGTTTAAAAAAAAGCGTTTTTTTGCTGGTGTGCTGACAAAAATAAACCGCCCTTTTTCAACCCAAATATATAAATTTTTTTTGGTAGCCAATTCACAAGCAATTTTTAAAATTTAAAAATTTTATCTCTTTTTTGTGTGGCGTAGAAAATACGCCATTTTTAACCCGCTACAAAGCTACTATTTGTGGTGGCCCCCAATTCTATTGCGAAATTTTTAACATCCGGGGTTTTAATTAAGCGTTTTTTTTGCGGGGTGTGCTGACAAAAAAAACCGTCTTTTTAAAACGCCAAATATATATTTTTTTTTGGTAGCCAAAATTCCCCCCCCCCCCCCAAAACAAGCAAAGGTTAATTACAAATTTATCTCTTTTGTGGGCGTAGAAAATACCCCAATTGTAACACGCTACAAAAGCTACTGGGTTTTGGGTGGCTAAATTCTATTGCGAAATTTTAAACATCCGGGGGTTAATTAACCCTTTTTTTTCGGGTTGTTTGAAAAAAATTTAAACCGCTTTTTCAACCCCAAAAATATATATATTTTTTTAAAAAGCCAAAATTCACAAGAAAAGGGTTTAAATTTTACAATTTTAAATCTCTTGTTTGTGTGGCGAAAAAATACCCCCATTTGTAACACCTACAAACTACTAGTTTTGGGGCCCCAAATTTCTAGGCGAAATTTTAAACATCCAGGGGTTAATTAAGCATTGTTTTTTGCTGTTTGTGTTTGAAAAAAAATAAACCGCTTTTTCAACACCGAAATAAATACATTTTTCTTGTAGCAAAATTTCCCACAAGCGGGGGTTTTAATTTAACCCTTTTTGTGCTTTTACATTTAGAAAAACCCCACAGTGCTTGAAAACCCGGACACATACAAGTAAATTTTTTTCCTTTGGCCCAATTTTTGGAGCCCCAATTTAAAACCAAAGGGGTTACCCAAGTTTTTTAAAGGGGTTAAAATTGGGGGTCAAAAACGGGGTGAAATTTTTTATCATATACAGAAAGCTTCATCAAACAGTTTTCTTTTAAACATTTTAAAAAGAACAAACAGTATGTCATACAGAGATTTGGGCGGGCTCTGCAACTGCGATGGCAGGGGGCCACAAAAAATTTCTTAAAAGGGCCCCCAGGCCGAAAGCACAGAAAGGGGGAACGTCGCAGCGGGGGTCACTCGGTAGGCCACAATTTGCCGCTTAAATTCTAGGGGCCCCGTGTGTTTTTTTAAAGAAACCCCAAAGGGGTTTTCTTGTTTTGGTTGACTGGGGTCATCCCTTCCCCCCAGAGGGAAAAACTGAAAACCCCAGCCAAACCCGGGTGGGAACCTAAACCCCAAAACCCACTTAGTTGGCAAGGCCCGGGAGGGGGTCAGCGGCCCTCACCTGTCCCAGCCCGCCTCTGCCCATCCAGTTTTCCCTCACCAGGGATCTACAAATTTTGGCCCGGGCTCAGCGCCACTATATAGCGAGGATGAAAAATTTGAGGAGGGAAAGCCCCCAGCAGCTACTTGGCACCCGAAGAAATGGGGCCAATATCCCCAGCTTCTTCCCAGAAAGGGGGGAAAATTTATAGTTTGGGGAAAAGGGGCCGGGGAGGTAAATGTGGGGGGAGGGGGCAGCCTCGGCTTACCAAGACCGGTAAATGAGGACAGTATAAACGAAGAAAACCCAAATGTTTAAGAGTAGCCGACCGCACGGGGGACCCGGGGGAAAAAAAAAAGAAAGGGGTTAAACATCTTCAGGAAAAAGGGGGCTTCAGCTTGCGCGTCAGGCAGCGGCGCAGCCACAAGGGGTTTTTTTGTGGCCGTGAGCCCGCGGGGTAGCAAGCGGGTGTGGGGTTTCGGGGCCAAGGGGCCCACGGGGTAAAAAAAACCCGCTTCGCAGCCCCAAGAAAAAAAAGGGGACAGGGGCCCCAGCAGGCAGCGGCGGCAGTAAGTCACTCTGGGGAGCTTTTTGGCAAAAAAAATCAGCTATTTCGGCCCGGTGGGGGGCAGTTCTTTGCAAGAAAAACCGGGGGACCCCGAAAGGGTAAAATGTAAAAATCTGTGGCAGAAAGTGAAGCGTGGCCAGGGAGCAAAAGTTGGCACAAACGGCCCTGCGTCAACACATAAAAGCGTCCCCCATCCGGTGGCCTGGGAAAACTGGGGTCAGAGTGGGGGTCCATCCTGCCGCTGCAGCAGCAAACACGGCCAGTGGCACGCAAAGCCATTTCACCATCCCGGCTTCCCCCACCCTGCAGAAGGGAGCTGTTTTCCCCCTTTTACATCCTCTCCCCGGCCAGATGCCCTGCTCCTCGCAAATCCCAAGGCGCCGCAGTTTGTTCAAGAGGCGATTGGGAAAGAGACAAAAGTAAAAGCGTCCAACCATTTCCCAAGGTGCAGCACTGACCGGCTCCTGTCCCCAAATTTTTTGGGACTGCAGTCCCCCTTTCCAAAAGGGGACTCCCGCACCCCAATTTCAAGAACTAATGGCTTGTGCCGAGCCGAGATGGGGAGTTCCAAACCGTTTAATTTTTTTTTCCAAAAAAAGGGAGGGAAACCAAAACACTTCATAAAAAAAGTTTTAAAAAAAAAGTGGGTCAGTCCTTGAACTTTTTCGGGTTTTTTCCAAGGGACACGGGAGCGCGGACGACCCGAGCTGTAACTAGGTCACCCGTTTCATTCCCCTTTTCGGCCCACTGGGGGAAAAGGCTTCCTCCCAGGCACCAAAAAACTTGGACAGGAGACGCCCCCTTTCCCCCCCTCCACGTTTTTCAAACTGGGTGCTCCTCGCCAATGTCCGCCCCCTCCTCCCCACCACCGACCCCATTCCAGTCTCCAAAAAGGGATGCTCCATCATACCCAAAGTGTAGGGCCCCAGCGGTGTCACGCCCGTTCCCACACCCAGCTTTCCTCGGGGAACAATCACACAGGGGGGGAACTGCTTTTCCCCGTTTTTGCAGGGAAGAAATTTGATGTTTTGGCTTTTTTCCGCCCAACTGCCCAAAACGGAAACCAAAGGTGACGGACAATGGGAAGGGAAAATGGTGTCCCCCGCTGCACCGAGGAGGGGGTTTGGGCCATGCCCCCCTCCAAAGGCGCACCGGGGTTCAAAACTTTGGTTTTTAAAAAGGTTCCTGGAAAATCTTCCACCGATCTTCAAAACATTCTGAAAATGGCCAGGAAACTGTGGGATGCCCCTTATCCATTCGTAAAAGCCCCGGAACACCCCCTCGAGTTGCAGCGGCAGAACGGGCCCCCCCCAACCCCCGCTCCCGATATGCGATGGGGTTTTTCCCCCCCTGGGAAACCCCGCCCCCACATGTTGGACCGACTGTAAAGAACAGAGAAAGGCCATTAACAATTTTTTTATGATCCAGGCAGCAGAAGTACTCCCCTTTGTAACTTTTTTTGGGCAGCCATTGGGAGCCCATGCGTGACAAACCCGCCGTTTGTTGAGGCCATTTTGAGGAGGCCACGTTAAATTTTTCATTCCCCCCAGGAATACGGGATTTAATTAAAGTCATTCCCAAAATGCTTCAAACCCCCGGAACAGATGCAGAAAAATCTGTCTGGGCAAGGGGGCTGGAGAGGGCGAAATACATTCCCTGGCCACATGAGTCCGGGGGGGACTAAATGGAGGAGGAGGAGAGGGGGACATTGGAGCCGAAAACAAATTTTCTGGGGAAAAGATGGATTTTTTACCCAGGTTTACAAGAGAGGAAGAGGGGCAGCGGGAGGTGGATGGAGGTGAAAGGGAAAAACGGGGGCAGATAAATCCCAAGCAAACCCTTTGGGATTTTACATGGAAATGGAGGCAGGGGGCCCCTCGGAGTCCACTTTCAATTCCCCAGCATGCTTATTTGCCTGGCTAGTGCCCCCAATAGTCAGTATCCGGCAGAGGGATGACTTCTGGGTCCCACCCCCATTGGACCCCCGCTACCGGCCAAAAAGGACCTTTTTTTTTTCCCGCTATTGGGGAGGGGAAAACAAACTTTAAATACTATAGGGGAAAAACCCCCGTAAACAGTTGGCCGCTGCCTAAGTTTCGGGATTTGTCCCTCCTCGACAGGTCTGACCGGGGGGGTTTCCCCACGGGTCACGGGACTACGCCGCGGCTGCTTGGGGGAAAGGGGGGGGGTAGGAGCAGTACCACCCATCAGCAGTAACCCAATTTTGGAGTCACTAATGGGGCAGCTTCCTTCACCCCCCGCCTATTGGGGGAGGGCAGTCACCGGAAACAGCAGCACAGGGAAAGGACATTCCCGAACCAACAGGTTTTTGGCCAAATTGGGCAGCACTCTGCCACCCCAGTTTTTGAAGATCCGCGGACACTGGGCCCGCCAAACTGGATGTTTGGCCGCCCAAATTGCCGAGTTTTCAGTGGGGAAGCTGTCCTGCCCCCGGGCCCGTAGGGGTTGGGATCAGAGCGGGGGTTTCAGTGCGGCGGGGGGCCCTCGTTACCCCCAAAGGGGAAAACCCCCTTTCCACGGGGAAAAGTTTTAAAGAAAAGACCTTTTTCAAGATGAATCAGGCCCTGGGGTCGGCCCCCGGGTTTTCCCCACACCAATGCCTTTAAAAAAAAAAGGGTCCCAGGTTCCTGGGGTTTTAAACAACCTGCCTCCGCCCTATTCTGTGCCCCACCCGCCTAAAGCCCCCACATTTTGCTGATAGTTTCTCCATCGCCTACCCCCCGTCTTTCCAGGGACTGGTATTTTCCCCCCCACCTCAACACTCCGTCATTGTTTCCCCTCTATTGCTCATTGGGGCTGCTGCTGTTGCTGTTTTCCCTGAAATCCCCTGGGGTTTATTGTGCCCTCTGCGGCCCCGGACTGTTTTGGCCACCTCCAGAATGTCATTGTGCCACTCTCTGACCTCATGCGTTGCCCTGGCCCTCAAACCCCCACCCTTTTTCATTGTGCCCCCTGCCTGAAACCCCATGCTCTGCCGCCCTGACCCCCCCCGCTCTCATTTAATTTTGCCGCTCTTTTTGGGCCCAAAAACTATTTTGCCACCTGCAGAATGTCCCTTGGGGCCACTCTCCCACCTCATTCTGGTTTCCCGTTTACCCCGTCCCTTCCCTCCACACTGTTTTCATTGTGGGCCCCTGTCTGACCTCATGCTTCGCCGTGGGTGCTGCCGTCCCCCCACAAATGTGGGGGTACTCCTGTTTTTTTTTCCCCCCTCCAGAATTTGTCATTGTGCCACTGTCAAACCCCATGCTGCGATGTGGCTGCTCCGTGCCCCCACACTGGGGCATTGGCCACTGCGACCTTATGCTGCTTTCTTTTTTCCCTTCCCCTGCCCTCCACACTGTTTTCATTGTACCACTCTTTTGGGCCCACTCCCTTTTTTTCCCCCTCCGAATTTGTCCCTTGTCCACTGCCTGGGCCCCCATGCTGCGCCACCGTGACCTCCACAAATGTGTCATTGTGCCACCTGCGGGCCCGGTTTCTGTTTTGCCACTTCCAGAATGTCATTGTGCCCCTGTCCCGACCTCAAAGCTGCTTTGGCTGCCCCCGTCACCCCCCACACTCTGTCACAAAAGTTGCCACCCCGAGGGTCTCAGTTTTTTTTTTTCCAGCTTTTGCTGCCATTTTATTTAGGGTACGTTTTCCCGCTTCAGTTTTTTTGGGCAGTTTTGCCCCCCCTAAGTCCCAGGGCAATTTTTTAGTTAAAACGATTCTAAAAAGCGGCGGGAGTCATGGCTGCCCTACTAAAAAAACCAAAATTGTATGAAGACCAAAAACCCCGCTCCCCTGCATATTTAAAACATGGCACAAAAAGTTTTTTTCAAAACACCCTGCAGGCTCTGTGCAGGCCCCGGAAATAAACCGCTTTTTAAAAAGCGATTCGTGGGCCCAAGTAATTCGGAACGAAACGAATTTTTTCGGGAAAATTTGGCGAAAAGGGCCGAATCTAATTTTTGGAAATTCGCCCATCTCTAGACATAGCCTTAAACTAACATCTGGTTGCAACAACTAGTCGCTGAAAATGCATCAAAATACTGGTTTTGTTGCATTTTTTGTTTGGGGGTTTTAGAAAAAAAAAAAAAAAAACCCCCGGGTACCCCGTTACTTTAAGTTATAGCAAGCTATTTGAAAATCCACATGTACAGTGTTTTTGATGTTTTCATGGTATTTTGACCAAAAAAAACTGTGGGTACAGCATTTTTTCTGACATTTTTTTATAGGTTTCTGCATAACAAAAAAATGTTACAAATGTAAAAAAAAAAAAATACCACCAAAAACGGTTGTAAAAGTGCTATGAAAAATGCTTAAAAGTCATGCTATTTTTTGTGAATAAAGTTTTTTTGAGGGGTTTCAAACAAGCAAATTTTTTTGGGGAAAAAAAGGGTTTCAAAAATAATTGAAAGGGAAAGAAGAAAAAACTTTTCCCCTCCTTTTTTTTAGGGTTCACATCTGACTTTGCTTCAAAATTTTGGGGTAATATTATTTGTGTGCGAGACCATCATAAAGGGTAAATTCACACCTGGCCGATTTGTTACAGAAATTATTGCAAATGTTCTAAACATTCAGAAACTCATGCACATGCTGCAGAAAACCCCCACTCAGATGTGTGGAACTAATCTACAGTCACAGAAATATCTGCCACAAATCTGCCATGTGTGAATGTATTCTTTTACCTGCACCAGCTGCTACATTTCATTAAGCAGGTATCTACCTATTTTGATTGCTTGTTAGTTAAAGGGAATTTGTTCTTGTTCTGTAGAGAAAACTTTTCTGCAGTCTCCGCATTATCAGCTCAGGCAGGGTTACACTGAAAGGTGACTCTAATGTAGAGATAAGAAAGAATCCGCCATTCACAATAGGAGATAGTCATAGTTCCCCCTCTACACATCCTTGCACACTGACTTCTTCCCAGGTCACAGAGCATACGTAGAACACTCTCCTACAGAAGTCAACAGGTCTGCTCCTGTTCACAGGCTCCAATGTATATGAAGCTGCTGTAAAGCATCTCTCTAAATGATGTTAAAGGGGTTGTCTCACTATGAAGATCATAGTTGAAAATGTGGGGACCAAAATCTAAGGATGTACGTCCTTGGTTATATTGGCAAAGTGCTATGGTTTTAGAGAACGGCCTGGTTTACATGTGCTTAGCAACGGTGTTTGTTTTACTGGTCAGGGAAGCATTCTTTCCCTGACCAGGGTCGTGCACATGCAAAGGAAAGGCAATTAAGAGGAGGGGCAGGGAAAGTGTGTATTGGCAGGCAAGGGAGAAGCAGTGAGAGGACATGCAGGGGGGTTGTGTGTATTGTATCTTCTTCACTGTTCTCCTCCTTCCCTGCCAAAAACACATCCTGCCCTACTTTTTAATTGCCTTTCCTTGGAAATTTTGCCAACCTGGGCAGGACAGAATGCTTCCCTGACCAGTAAACAAACACGGTTGCTAAGCACATGGTAAACCAAGGTCCGTTCTCTAAAACCATAACACTTTGCCAATAGTAACCAAGGACGTACATCCTTAGATTTTTGGTCCCCACATTTTCAACTATAATCTTCGTAATGAGACAACCCCTTTAACAGCAGCTCAGGCAAGATGGCTGCCTCCATAATCATAAACAGACATCAGAAATAAAAAATCTACAATCAGAAACTAAAAATGACTATCAAGAAAAGAAGATGTATCAGTATCTGGTTTTAATTAGTAAAAAAAAAATATTTGTGTTACATTTCCTTTAAAGGGTAACTCTAATCACAGCCTTTGTGCCTATATCATTGCATACATGGGGTCCTATATTTATGACAAATAAAGAATACAGCTTTAAAACATCTGGACAGACCCAGATAGCAGAGGGTCCCCGTACAGGAACAGTATCTAGGTCCCTCCTATCCTATACTTTAATACCACTTGTAACAATCCATCAGTAACTGTTATCAATAAAACCCATTAGCTTAGGGATTTACATGTAATTTAACAGGGGGTAGGAAGCTATTTTAGGATGACAGTGCGCCCCTTACTTACTTGGTCCTTGTGTAGCTGCACAGGTTGTTGCACTGATATGTTGTCCTGCGCTTGAACACTATGGGCCTTATGTATGAAAACTGTCTAGTAGTAGACTTTCTTTGTTGCCAATAGCGACCAATCAGAGCTTATAGCAACCAATCAAAGCTCAGATTTAATTTTTTCCACAGCACTATACAAAATGAAAGCTTAGCTCTGATAGGTTGCTATAAATACACTGCTAGACAGTTTTCATACATTAAGGCCCTATACATTTTCTGTTTGTTAAAATTACTTTGCAGCTTATTTCACCTTTTGGATAGCCCCTTTAAATGTTCCCTTTCTTATCCATATATTTTTTTACGATCCTACAAGATTCAGTTTTAGTCTTTGGCCAGGAAACTGAATACCATATATCACCAGTGAAGGCACCTTTGAATTAAGACTCTTTAAAGAGAACCTGTCACCTAGTTTATGCCCCCATTGCTGAGGATAGCACAAGCTAGTGTCAGACCTGCTGTTTCCAGCACTGTGTCCCTTATTCTGTAAGATGCTGTAGTTTTAGAGCATTTAATGCTCAAATCTGCAGTTTTCAGCTAGAAAAGAGTCATGAAAAGTCAGTTTTTTTCATGCCCCACCCACCTGAGGCTAGCCCCGCCCACCTCAACTGATAAACCTATTACTTTGAATAGGTAGAAACATGGATAACTGCCAGGTGGGCAGGGCTAGCCTTTGGTAAGTGGAGCTAACACCTGGTCATGAATAAGATTTGAGAGGTAAATGCTCTAAAACTACAGCATCTTGCAGAATAAGGGACACAGTGCTGGAAACAGCAGGTCTGACACTAGCTTGTGCTGCCCTCAGCAAAGGGGCCATAATCTATGTGACAGGTTCCCTTTAAAATGTTCTAGCAGCACTAAACTACAAGTATATTTTCAACAAAATATCTCTACTCTCTAATCTACTCTCTAATCTACTCTCTACTCTCTAATCTCTACTCTCCCGGATCCCTGACTGTCTGTCGTCCATTTCCTCCTTCTTCTCATCACGTCTCCTAAAACTAAATGTGGAGAAAACAGAACTCATCATCTTTCCACCATCCAACTCTACCCCTGCCCCTGATCTCTCTATTACAGTCAACGGCTCTACACTCTCACCGGTCCCGCAAGTCCGCTGCCTTGGGGTAATCCTAGACTCTGCTCTATCTTTCAAACCCCACCTCTCCCCCCTCACCTCTGCTGCCGCCTCCACCTGAAAAACATCTCTCGCATCACTCCTCAACTATGACACTACAAAAATGCTGGTCCTTGCCCTTGTCATCTCCCGCCTAGACTACTGCAACATCCTTCTCAGTGGCCTCCCAGCTAGCACCCTCGCTCCCCTCCAATCCATCCTTAACTCTGCCCGTCTTATCCACCTCTCTCCTCGCTACTCGTCTGCCTCTCCCCTCTGCCAATCCCTTCACTGGCTACCCATTGCCCAGCGAATTCATGTCAAGCTACTAACCATGACCTACAAGGCTCTCCATGACCTCTCCCCTCCATACATCTCTGCCCTAATTTCAAAATATCTCCCCTCACGCACTCTCCGCTCCTCACAGGACCTTCTCCTCTGCTCTCCCCTTATCAGCTCCTCACACAACCGTCTCCAAGACTTCTCCCGTGCTTCACCCACACTCTGGAACTCACTGCCCCAACACATCAGACTCTCCTCCACTTTCACCTGATTCAAAAGGAAAACCCATTTCTTCAGGCTTGCCTATAACCTACACTAACCTTGCTGTCACTACTTCCTCCACAAACATGTCTGCCCCTCACCTCCTGTCTCTTTCCCCCTCCTTGTAGATTGTAAGCCCTTGTGGGTAGGGTCCTCTCTCACTCTGTCGTGCCAATTATCATTATCCCTTATCACTGTACTCGTTTGACTTATGTAATGTATGTAACCCCCTCGAATGTACATTGCCCTGGAATCAATGGCGCTTTAAAATAAATAATAATAATAATAACAAAATGGCACACAAATCACTGATGATCATGTTGGCTTCCCTATATTAAAATATTCAACAAGAGTAAAGTGACATGCATCAATAATGAAGAGGGATGGAACGGCAGGGCTGGAATTCCTAACGATGGACACATTTTTTAATGACGTAGAAAACTCTTTTATGTTTTAAGTTAACATGACAGGTTTTAATGAGAAATTTCAACATGGATTTTGTGTCAGATTCAACGCTAAAATCCTTACACAATCCAACTGTTTGATTTCAGTTCTGGCAGCGGTGATGCAGGTTAGCTCCATTGAAATTGGACAAACTAGCATCCAAATAGAGGCAAATACCGCCTCTGTAAAGTACAAATCCCTGGCATACATCTGAGGTATGACTGAGAATTACCCTGCAAATTTTTCCAATTGGAAAACGTCTTATGTGTGAACCTACCCTAATAGAGGGAAGGCCAGGACCCTAATCTTTTTTTCCACTTTGGGGGGAAACCAAAAGGGAACGGGGGCGGGGTTACAAGAGAACCATGGGGATGCTCCCCATTTCCCTGGGGGTGGTGCGCCTAAAAATTTGGGGAAAAACTTGCTGCATAGTTCCCCTATATTTTACAGCATAACACTCAGGATCCCTCTATTATCTTATGGTTGGAAAACCAAGGGCTTATCCTAGGCACACAGCTCCTTTGATGCTATTATTCTCAACCTAATGAGCATAGTCTGAAATAAAAGGAAATTTGGCTTATTATAGCTGCTCTATGCATCTGCTTGTTGATTCTCCACGTTGCGTCCGGGTCTTCTCATTTGTTAACCAGTGCCTTGTTTATCTGTGCCGCTCTATTGAAATTAGCGCTCACCATCTTCGAAATTCCCATTTATTTACATTATTGATTTTTTTCTTATCTGCTTTCATTTTTTAGGGGTAAACTTTCCCGTTTGTAGCGGTTCTTTTGCCCTTTGGAAATAATCTCCCATTTGTTTTATTAAAATCACTTTTAATCTGACCAAACTTTAAGGGGAAGGGCCCGTTTTATTGGTTTCTTTCAGTTACAATGTATTTGTTTTTTTGGCGCTCGAATTTTAAAGGGGGGGGAAAAATCTGTGCTGAGTTTTTGGAGAGGGCCCCCACAGTAATGTTTAGTAAAAACCCAGGGTCTATTAAAAAATTGAAAACAAGGTGTTTCAAAGCCTTTAAGGCATGTCACAGGTTTGGGAGTCACAAATGTTTCCCTAAATGTGGACCCGGGGGGATAAATTTAAAAACCATTTTTTTGCTTTCATATTTCTACAAGAAATAAAAGGGTTATGACCTTTTGTGCTGAACTGGTCGAAAACCGTTTTCCATAAATTTTTTTTAAAGGGCCTGGTAATAAAGATTTTTCTGCACCCCCGGGTGTAAAACACCAAATTACGCAAAACCCAATAATGGTTTTTAACCCGGGTTTCCTTGAAAACAAATTGTTTTGGGGGGCAGCGAATAAATGCAGCTGAAGCCTCTGAATCGTCTCTGATTGTAAGCAAAGAAACGCGCGGTTTGTGCTGAAATTTCCCCCCCCATTAATTCCCTCAATATCTCCAAATAGAAGTTTGGGTGAAAAGGAAACCAAGGGGTTTACATATTTATAAAGTTATTCTGTAATGCTGAGTTACCGGGGGAAGAGTGATGCAAAAGGCAGGAATGAAGGGGGATGAGAAGGATGAGAAAAGGATTGCGGAGAAAAGAAAGGAAGAAGATAGGTAAAAGAAGGAATGAAGTGTAATGAGCAGGATAGAAAAGGAATAGGGGAAGGAAAATGAGGAAGACGGGTTTTTTAAAAAGGAAAAAAGCAGGAAGGGAAGGGGAAGGGAGGGGTTTAAAAAGGGGAAAAGCAAAAAAAATTGGGAAGAGGGTTTTAAAAGACGGGAATGAAAAAGGAAAATGAGCAGGTTTAAAAAAAAGGGATAAGCAGGGAAAAGGGGAAAGGGACGGGTTTAAAAGGGGAAAGCAGGAATGAAGGAGGCTGAGTGGGATAAAAAAAGAAGAGTGGAGAAAAAAAGGTAAAAGGAGAAAGACGAAATGAAAATGAATAAGAAGGATGTTAAAGGGTTTAAAAAGGGGAAAAAGAGACGGGGTTTTTAAAAAGGGGTTAAAAGGGCAAAAAAGGGAAAAGTGATGACCCAGGTGAAAAAGTGTATGAGGACAACAGGAAAGAGGAAGACAGGTAAAAGGAGAAAGCAGGAATGAAAAGAGATGAACAGGATGAAAAAGGGATAGGGAAGAGAGAGGAGGAAGACAGATACATGGAGAGAAAAAGAAATAAAAGAAAAGGTAAGCAGGTAAAAAAAGGGGATAGAGGGGGAAAAAGAAGGAGGAAGAAAAGGTTTAAAAGCAGAAGGGGGAAAAGTTCCCGGATAAAAAAAGGAGTAGGGAAAAATAAAGAAGAGGAAGATAGGTAAAAGGATAAAGCAAGAATGAACAGAAAGGATAGAGGAGAAAAGAAAGGAGAACGCAGGAATGAAGAGGGATAAGGAGAAGAGAAAGAATAAAGACAGGTAAAAGGAGAAAGAAGGAAAAAAAGGGGGGTGAGGGAGGGAAAAATTTGGGGGGTAAAAAAGGGAAAAAAAGCCCAAAGGGAAAAAGAAAAAGGAAAACGGGAGAAGAAAGGGGGTGATGATGAGGGGAGAGGAAAAAGGGAATTGCAAGGAAGGAAAAAGAGGAAAGAATAGTGGGAGAAGAGTGGGGGCTCTTTTCAACAGTCGGTTGATGAATTGTGGGGGGGGAAAACGGGGGAGGCAAAAGGAAAACAAAGTCTCAATTACAATTTTTGAGATGGGGTGGGTTAAAAATGGTTTGAAAACGGGAAAATAAAATTTCAGTACATTTGTGAAGGTATAACAAGTAGTAAGATGAAAACACAAAGCAAAATTGTGATGAATGAAGAAAACAAAAAAGAGAAGAAAAAAACATGACAGGCTTCGTGGAGAACCACAGGGAAAGGGGAAAATAATTAAGAAGAGAGTTTTGAGATGATATGCATTGTTTGGTGCATGCCACATGAAGCGTAAGTAGGGTGGGTGGGTTACCTCCCTCCTTGCCTTGCCTTGCGATACATAATAAAACAAATAAACCATTTTTTCAATAAGGGGAAGGGAGTTCATTTTCTTAAATTTTCTATTTTCTTGCGGTTTTAAATTTCTTTTTTTTTTGCTTTTTTATTAAAGGGACATTGCTCAGTCAAGCATTTCATGTTCTACAATGAAATACAGGTTCCGTTTGCATCTCCTAAGGCCCTGTTTTTTCCCTGGCATTATTTCTTGTGCATTTACAACAGAATGTCCTTTGAGAAATAGTGTTAATGCAAACACACAGCAAAATACGGTACGACTAGAACTCTTTGCCTTTGATATAACTCGACTGAAGAACGGTGGAGAGAGGCAGCACAACAGAAGTGGTATGGGGAATTGAAATTGGAGATGTAGGAATGAATGCAGAAACAGAGATGTAATAAAGAGAAAAATCACAAACAATGGGGGTGAAGAGACTGAAGCAGAGATTGCACAATGAATCTCTAAGCTTCCCTTCCATGCTATTAATACAATAGTTCCATTTCTACTGCTCTAAAATATCTATAGTTCTTTGGAGTGTAGCAGGGCACATTATGCTGTGAAAGAGGACACTGCCATTAGGGAATACTATTACCATGAAGGAGTATAGCTGGTCTACAACTATATTTAGGTCGATAGTACTGTATATGTCACAGAAACACATGAATTCCAGGACCCGAGGTTTCCCAGAAGAACACTGTCCAGAGGCTAAGCCACCTTATCCTCATCCTGGTGCCATCTATTCTCCAGGTGACAATGCAGTTATGCCTGACCATCCCCATGAAATGTACAATACATGTGATTTATTAGACCAGGTCACCTATTCCATTACTCCATGGTCTAGGTCTAATGCTCACATGCCCATTGTAGATCAAGTTGCTCTGATCCTTATGTGTGCCCATTTTCCTCATCCCAACACATCTACTTTAGAAAACATGCCACCACCCCATAGATAGATAATTATTATTTATTTTAAAGCACCATCAATTTCAGGGCACTGTACAATTAAAAGGGATTGGATACATAACACAAGAGGAAAACAAATACAATAATATCATGTAATAACTAACAAATTGGTACAGAGAAGAGAGGACCCTGCCTGCTATGAGGTAGGGAGATGAAGGCAGAAGGTGAGGTCTGGAAAAGCTTGTCTTGTGGTGCTGTGGAAGCAGAGTTATTGTAGGTTATCAATTATCCTGAAGAGATGCGTTTTCAAGTTATTTAAGAAGGGGTAAAGGTTGGAGGAGAGTCTGAGTCCTGTTGTAGTGAGTTCCAGAATATAAAAATTTATATGATAAGTCTTGGGGGCGGTTGTGTGTGGGGCAGACAAGAGAAAACCAGAGAAGGATATCCTGTGAGGATCGGAGATTGAGTGAAGGGAGATATCGGGAGTTTAAAGGGGTGTTCCCATCTCAAACATTGATGGGATATTCTCTGGAACAGAACTCTAAAAGTTCCGTTCAGAATGGAGAATAGACCATGCTTTCAGACTACCATCCGCTATGTTCTATGGGAGTTTTGAGTACAGCTGAGTGGTGTATTCAGCTGTACTTGGAACTCGCTTATAACAAGCGCAACCTACTCTCTGTTCTGAACAGACACTTGCTGGGGTCCATTCCCAAGATTGGTACAGGTTCCACACATTGATATGTCAAATTGTGAAACAGGATCCCCCTATTAAGGTATAGATGTATGGGGGATAAGCTATGAAGAGCCTTGCATGTCATGGTTAGTGGTTTAAATTTAATTCACTGATCAGTGGGTAGCCAGTGAAGAGATTGGCAAAAGTAAAAAGAAGGGAAATAGTGAAAATAGAGGTGGATTAACTGGACAGCAGAGTTGAGGATAGATTAAAAGGGAGCAAGTGTGTTAGATGGAATTCCACAGAGAAGGATGTTGCAGTAGTCTAGGTGGGAGACGATGAGGCCATGAACAAGCCTTTTTTAGAGTCAAGAAATAAGCAGATTCAGGAAATGGTTTTAAGGTGGAGGAGGCAGGCAGAGATTGGACATGTGGTTTGAAGGACAGGGAAGAGTCAAAGGTTAACCCAAGCCAATGGATTTGTGGGTCTGGAGATAGCATGGAGCCATTTACTGTGATAAATAGGTCTTGTAAAGTGGTTGCGTAAGATGAAGAAAAGATGATAAACTCTTTTTTCTCGATGTTGAGTTATACAAAGGCGGGAGGAGAAGAAGGAGGATATGAAGGAAAGACATTCTGGGATTCTGGGAAAGAGACAATATCAGTGTCATAAATGTAAATTAGATAGGTTTGATAGAAAGTAGATAGATAGATAGATAGATAGATAGATAGATAGATAGATAGATAGATAGATAGATAGATAGATAGATAGATAGAGCTGGGTAACAGGCCTATCATTGGATAGCTAGGGAAGCTATGATAAATAATTAGTCTAGGATTTTTTTGTGTTTTGGAATTGCTTTGTCTGTATGAAAACCAAATATAGCTGGCCAAGGCAATTTGGATGAGAAACCTCTGCATTGGTTTGAATTACTTAGTACTATGAGTTAGTTATGAAACCCAGGAGATGCCGAACTTCTATGCTACTTCCCTCACAATATGTATATACTAAAATATACTGATATGTTATATTTAAAGGGGTAATGGTAACATGACAGCTAGTTCATAGATGCTAAACTCATGATTCCACAGTTAGCATTTCAAACATTCACCTATTATACAGTTTATATAATACTTAATTTTAATAGTAGGAATTTAATTTTGTAAATTTTAATTCTAGTTCCATAACAATATAATTTGTCATTTTCAGATGTCAGCAATTTCTTTATCACAACATTTCTTGCACTGAACAATGAGTCACACAATCGACCCCTAGATTTAATCAGACTTCTTAATGTCAGTGAAGATTAAGAACCCCTGTGCCATCTAATAACAAATCTTTATACTCTTTATATCACTCTGCAGATATTTGCTGGTCTGGGTAGAGGTTGCTAGGTAAGATGTATGTCTTGGATGCTACATGACCTGTAATACACTCTGGCAACTGGGGGAATGGTCAAAAATGTGTGTTACTGGACTATAGGAATAGCTACTAATGCACACTAATATATGGAGGGGGTATAACTACATGATCTACATAGATGTAAAGTATGTATCCATTTTATGTAATGCATAGTCTCCAAAGTTTCCCATCCCCTGTGTTATAGAACTGACAGTTCTATAAGCTGAGATCTGGGGTACTCTTATTGAGGGCCATCACATAGAAGAGCTACTGTTCTTTCCTTGTGCCTAAATATCTAACATTTTGGGAATACGGCGGTCACTAATGAAAATTATTCTGACTAAATAGTGGCTCCATTGGCCCAAAAGTAGTAGTTAATGAGAGTAATTGGCTGGTGGCCACTTTGTACCTTGTTTCCGCTAGGTCCATATTCTAGGGGTATCAGCTAATCACATAACCGTCTCCAAGACACATTAACCGTGTTCCACTGCTCCACACCACAAACATGTTTGCCCCTGACCTTCTGTCTCCTCCCACCTTCATTGTAGACTGAAAGCCCTCATGGGCAGGGCCCTCCCTCCCTCTGTACCAGTTGTTAGTTACTTATTGTCACTTTGTACTTGCTTGACTAATGTTATTTATGTAACAACCTCGAATGTACAGCGCTCTGGAACCAAGGGTGCTCTACAATAAATAATAATAATAAGAGTAGCACTTACAGCCTCTCTGAGAACCAGAATCAGAGGCCTCACCAAAGACAACACTGAAGGTTACATTTAAAATCCATCATTCTCGTTGTCACCATGAGGTAGAGATACCTATCCTTAAAATATATTATCTGTAAAGTGCTTTCCCATTTTTTGCTACTGAATAGATGCTATAATTCATCTACAGATATTATATTGAAACACGGAGCACAACCCACACACATAGCTGATACAGTGATATCTTCTGTGATCTATTCAAGCTAAAATAAAAACAAAATAAACTGAAAATTAAAATGACAGGAAAGCAAAATAGGATAGATTTAACATAGCACTGAAGGATTTAGCAAATGTCTTTATAGTGCTTAATGGTGGAATTTGAAAAGGGCATTGATCTATTAAAAGGACAGCAAGTACTAAATTGGAGAGGGCTGTACAGCCTTTCATAGGTTAATCTGTAGACTAAGCCTCTCTGCGACTGTTTTAATGGTTCCCTCCCTGGGGCAGATGCTAATCGCCCTCGATAGTCCTAATGGAGAAGAGACGGCTCTTATTAAGCTGGATAGGGACAGTCTCTGCTCCCAGCTGTGTTACTGGCTTAATAATTACCGAGTCCATAGAGTAAAATGCTTTTAGATATAACAGAAAAAATTCTAAACAGTGAAAAAGGAAATAAAACTCCTGGCAAGAAGCTAGTACACAAGCAATACATAGATGAGATAGGTATTTTGTCGCGGAGCCACAAAAACACTGAACTGAAGGCTAATTTTAAGCTGCCTAGAGAGGCCCTAAACCACATTGACTGGGACAAGGTCTTCAAAAATAACAGAACAGATGATAAATGGGAGATTTTTAAAAAAAACATCTGGGAGGTACATACCTTATGGAAATAAAAAGATTCGAAACAGGAAAAAACATTGTGGATCAACAGAGATGTAAAGGAGGCAATAAATAACACAAATAAAGTTAATCCCTTAATGACCCTGGATGTATGAGTATATTCCAGGGCCGCTAAAGGGCTTTGTAGCTCGATCGGCTAATTGAAGCTAACATCCGGCAGTTACCCCCCCGCGCTGTTTAACACCTTAGAAACCGCGGTAAAGATGGCCGCGTTGTGTAAATGAATGAAAAACGTTGATGAGACCCATTCTTCACTCCGATCGGGACATCAGCGGTGAAATTGCTGAGTCCCGATCGGCTAACATGGCAGCGGGAAGCCTTGTGAAGGTTTCCATGTCAGCCATGTCTTCGATTTCCCCACGTCCGGCCCCCGGAAGGAAGTGGGGAAACTGCCATCTTGGTACACCCTAATGCTTTGTCTATGCAATGACTTAGGCTGTATTATCGATCGCGCCCCCAAGTAGAAAAATAAAATTAAAAGTTCAAATCACCCCCCTTTCGCCATTTTACAAATAAAAAAAATAAAATAATAAATAAGTTACACGTATTTGGTGTCGCCTTGTCGAAAAAGTCAAATCTATTAAAATATAACATAATTTATCACGTATGCTTAACACTGTAGATGAAAAAAATTCCAAGCGGCAAAATTGCGTTTTTTTGGTCATTTTATGTCCTATAAAAATTGGAATAAAATTGATCAAAAAGGTCCCATATATTGCAAACTGGTACCAATAAAAAGTACGCTTCAGCCCGCAAAAAATGCACTGATGTCTTTAGATGTTAGTGCAAAAAAGTTATTGGCTGCAGAAAATGGCGCTGTGGCGCAAATTTGAAAAATAGTGAATGTTTGGAATTTTTTTACGGTACCAAAACATTTCCCAGTATATTCTATAGTATGGTGAATAACACCATTAGAAAATAAATCTTGTCCTGCAAAATAAAAGCCCTCATAGGTCTATGTAGGTGGAAAAATAAAAAAGTTTGGTCTGGAAGGGCGAGGGGAAAAAAACACAATGTGTCAACAACAAAAAAAAGGCCCCTTTATTATTTCTATTATTTTTTATTATTATTTTATTCTTATTATTATTTTTTTTTTAGAGCGCCATTGATTCCGGGGGCCTGTACATTAAGGGGGAATTACATAATAACAAATGTGGAAAATTACAATGGTGACAAAAATGACTAGTAACTGAACGAGAGGAAAAGGACCCTGCCCGCGGGGGCTTACAATTAACAAGGAGAAGGGGAGAACAGAAGGTAGGGCAGACATCTTGGGGGCCCGGGTAGGGGTGGTGGAGTTAGTGTGGGTTTAGGCTACCTGAAAAGAGGGGTTTTCAGGTTGCTTTTGAAACGGTAAAGTTGGGGAGGTCTGATGTTTTGGGTTAAGGATTCCAAAGGGTGGGGGTGAAGCACGGAAGAAGTTTTGGGAGACGGTTAGTGGGAGCTGAGAAGGGAGAAGGGGAGAAGGTCCGGAGGAGGGAGTTTTGCATGAGGGGAAGTATTGGAAATTAGGGCAAGAGTATGGAGGGAGAGGTTATGAGGCCTTGTGGGTGGGGGGATAATTGAACTAAAATTTCGTTGGGCAATGGTCACCCATGAAGGTTTGGGAAAGGGGGGGAAAGGGCAGAGGAGTAGCGGGGAGATGAACAGACGGCAGCAGATTAAGGATGATTGGAGGGGACGAGGTGTAACGGGGGAAGGCCACGAAAAGGGATGTGGCGTATCAAGGGGGGAGAGGGAAGGGGTGGATAGCGTTTTATATGTCAGAGTTGGGGAAAGGGGGCGGATGCGGAAATTTTTTTTCAGGGGGGAGCCAGGCAGGGTTGGGGCTTGATGTGGGGTTTGAAGGAAAAGAGAAGTCAAAGGTTACCCAAGGCAGCGGATTGTGGAGCTGGTGAGAGGGTGGGCCATTAATAGGAAAGAGTGATCGGTGGGGGGAGAAAGGGACGGGGGGGAAAGATGATGAATTCTTTTTATCTACATTTAGTTTTAAGCGAGGGGGAGAAAAAGGAGGAAATGGTGATAGGCATTTTGGGACCCGGGGAGAAGAGAGTTAAATAAGGACCGGAGATATAAAGCGGGTGTCGTCCCGTACGGGTGGTATTAAAGCCTGTGAGGCAAAGAGCTGACCCAACCAAGGTGTAGATAGAGAAAGGAGGGGCCCCCAGGAAGACCCCGGGGGACAAACAAGAGCGGGTGGGAGAGGAGGGCGCGGGAGTGAAGACAAATTTCCTTCAAGAGGTATGAAGAGATCCAGGAGAGGGCCAGGTGGTGATGCCGAGGGGGGAGAGGATTTGAGCAGGATGGAGGGGTCAAAACGTGTCAAAGGGGGAGGACAGGTCAAAGGGGGAGGAGACAGTGTATGGGTGAGGCTTAGCTTTTCTATCGTTGGTGACCTTGTTTAGGGCAGTTTCAGGGGAGGGGTTGGGTCGGAAGCGATTGGAGGGGTCAAGAGAGGGGTTGGAGGAGAGGTGGGAGGACAGTTGAAGATAACGGTTTTCCCAGGATTTTGGGATCAAAAGGAAGCAGCGAATGGGGCGATATTGGACAGGAGGAGGGTCGAGAGATGGTTTTTTAAGGATGGGTGTGTGGTCGCTGTTTAAAGAGGAAGGGAAAAACCAAGGTTAATGATAGTGAAAAAGGGGGTGAGAGGGGAAAAAAATAACATGCTGAGGTTGGGGAGAGTGGAGGCGGGGGTCAAGGTTACAGTATGGGGGTTGGATTTGGCATAGAGGGGAAAAGGTTATGTGACTAACGGGAAAAACGGGTTTATTAAAGTGTTCACTGGGGACTGTGTCAGGGGGGGAGGGTGGGGGCGATTGTAGGGGTATAGAGGGGGGTTATGGGGACTGAGGGGTGAAGCTTTTCGGGAGGTTGATCTTATGAAAGAAATGAGTGGCAAAGTTGTCCGCTGATAAGAAGATGGGGGAAAGGGGGCAGGGGGGCGAAGGAGAGAGTTGAAGGGTGTTAAAAAATGTCTGGGGTTGGGGAACAAGGAGGATAGAGATTGGTGAAGTAATCCGTTTGGCGGTGGTGTGCAGACTTAAAAGTGTGTACATTGTTTGTATGGGTGAATCTCGGGGGAAGGGCTTTTTTCCCAGCCGTTCAAATTCGGAAGCTCGCCTCAGTTGTTTTGTGGAGGCTTTTGGGCCAGGTTGTCTTTGATTTTTGCGGGTTCTGTTGTGTGTGAGAGGAGCAATGAGCAAGGGGGTGGTGTTTAGTGTTTTGTAAAAGCACGGTGGTTTGGGTTTAAAATGAGGTATAGTAGAAAGGGGTGCAAGAAAAAATTAAGAGAGTGCGAGGGTTGAGTTTTGAAGTTCCTGGGGGGGGAAGAATGTTAACAGGAGGGCAGGGGAGTGGAAATGGGGGCGAAGTAATCAGTTGTGGCAGAAGGGGGTGAGGGGATTTTGAGATGTCAATAGGGGCAAGGCGGTAAAGATAAGGTCCAGCGTGTGTCCGTCTGTGTGGGTGCTCCAAGGTCCACTGTAGGGGCCAAAGGAAGAGGAAGCGAAGGAGTTTGTTGGAAACAGGGGGGTGGAAATCAAGGGGTTTAAAATCCTCCCATGCAATAGTGGGGTGTATGGAAAAGAAAGTGGAGAACCGGGAAAGAGAAGGATCGAGGAAGGCAGTGGCAGGGCCTGGGGGCGGTAGTCACACCATTTCAGGTTGAGGGGGAGTAATGGGGAAGATGACCTAAAAAGGAGGGGGGGGTAAGGGGGGGTAGAAAAGGGAAATAGGAACAAAAAGCGGGTATCAATAGGAGAAGGCCAACACCTCCCCAGCTTTTTACCGGGGGGGGGAGTGGGGAAAGTTGGAGACCCCCAAAAGGGAAGGCGGCAGGGGAGCAGGGGCAGAGGGGGTCGCGGGTTTTCTTTTAGCCCAAAGGGAAAATTTAAAATTTTTTGGGGTTGAATGGGTTGTATGGTGGAAGTTTTTTACAACAACCGGGGTTTCCCAGAAGCTCCAGGGAGAGAGAGAGAGTGAGCGGGGGATAAAGGGAAGTGTTTAAGGTTAAGGGTTTAAGATTTTAGGGGGGCTGTTGGTAATGCTGGGGGCAATAGTGGGAAGTGCTGAGGAGGCCCCGGGGGTTGGGAGATAGCCCCCAGCACCCAGGAGCAGCAGTGAGAGGGTGACAGGTGGGTAGGATGACTGATTTACTTGGTTTGTTTGGGTGCGGGGGCGTTGATGGGGGGAAAGGGGGTTGGAGCAGCAGACAGAGAGGGGAAAATGCGGGGAGAGATATAAAACTCATTCCCACAAAGGGGTTGGGGATAGGAAATTATTGCACGAAAATGGGGGGTTTAAAATAAGCGGGGGAAAGGAAAAGCTGGTGGAGATGGGGTTTCAGGCTAAAAAAGCGAAAGAATAAGGGGAGGCAGGGGGACTGGAAAAAAAATCACCCTGGCAAAAATCCCCCAGCAGCCCAATACAAATCCGTTTAAAAAAATGTCCCTTGTTCTCCACCTCGCCACTGCTAAAAAACACACATAAAGCTGCTTTCACAGGGCTTTTTTTGGTGATTTTTGATGGGTTTTTCGGTGGTTTTTGTGCAGAAAGGGAGACAGTTAATGCCCAATATTTCTCCACAAAAAACGCATCAAAAAAAAAAACACCCAAAACCCTCTGTGTGAGAGCCCCCCACAACAAAGCAAGAGAAAACATGGTGCAAGAAACCCCTCATCACGAGTCAGGTGTGCCTTCTTTACAATCAGGGACAAGCCCCCACTGAACTAATCCAAACCCCATAACCACAAAAACCCCCCAATCAACCCCCATATCAGGGCACCATACATGAATACAGACTGATCAACACAGAAGTAAACTTACCCCTGACAGCAGAGACCACAAAAGGGGAACGTCATTTGATGGGAGTTGTTTTCTTCCCTTTCTTCTCCTTCGGCACAAACCTCCATGAGCCCTTCCCTTTTTTTCCCTTCCATTTTTCTCTCTGTTCGGTACAGCATGCAATGTCTTTTCTAGTGGGGACTTTTCTGTCCTCGTAGAATTTTTCAAAAAATACATCTTTTAAATCCTCTTCTTCCAGCACTTTCCCTTTAATTCCCAAACAGCGTCTGAGACCCTAAAAAAATTTGAAATAAAAAAATTCAATAAGTGGGATTAAATAGTAACCCCCCTTGGCAGGGAGGGCCATAGCAGGCAGGCAGGACAGTTTTAAAAGGTAGGCAGGGAAAAGTATACAGCCGGGCATATACAGCAGACAGGGGCCATTACAGGCAGACCGGCCATTTAATCAGCAGAGCCATTATAGGCAACAGGGGCAGTAAAGGGGCAGGCCGTGTATAGGCAGCCCGGGCAGTGTAAGGTAGGCAGGGGGTATTATAGGAGCCAAGGCAGGTAAAAGGGAGGCAGTGTATTAAAGCAGCCAGGGGGGATAAGGCAGCCAGGGGAGGGCATCATAAGCCAGGGGGGGCATTATAGCCAGGGCAAGGTATAAGGCAGCCACAGGGGCCGTATAAAGCCAGGGGGAGGGTATTATAGCGCCAGGGGGGGGGCAGTATATAGCCAGGGCAGGGCTATTTTTAAAGGGGCCAGGCAGGGGCATTTAAAAAGCCCGGGCAGGCTATTAAGGCAAAACCAGGGGAGGGGGGATATATAGCCGGGAAAGGGTATTATAGCACCAGGGGAGGGGCATATTAGCCAGGGCAGGGCATATATACAGGGGAGGGCATTTGCAGCCAGGGGGGGGCATTATAGCCCCGGGGAGGGCAAAAATGCCCGGGCAGGGGGGCCCCGGGGGGATATATACCAGGGCAGGGGCAGTATAGGGAGCCCGGGCGGGTCAGTTAAGCCAGGGGGAGGGGGAGTATAGGGAGTAGGGGGAGGGGCAGTAATAGCCAGGGCAGGGCATATAGGGGGCCCCGGGGAGGGGGATAATAGCCCGGGCAGGGCAGGGGGGAGATATAGCCAGGCGGGGCAGTATATACCGGGGAGAGCAGGGGGGTATAGGGCAGGGGGAAATATACCCGGGGAGGGCAGTATAGGCACCAGGGGAGGGGGAGTATAGGGAGCCAGGGCGGGTCAGTATAAGCCAGGGCAGGGGGAATAGGGGACTAGGGGGGGTCATATATACCAGGGCAGGTCAGTATATACCGGGCAGGGGAGTAAAAGGGGAGCTAGGGAGGGGCGTAATAGCCAGGGGAGGGGGAGTATAGGCCAGGCAGGGGGATATAGGGAGCCAGGGGGGGGAGTTAGGAAAACCAAAGGGGGGGGCAGTAATCAGCCAGGCAGGGCAGTTTTAGCCCGGGCCAGGCAAGGGCCAGGAGGGCACAGTAATAGCCAGGGAGGGGCAGATAGGGAGCCGGCGGGGGAATAGGCACAGGGCAGGGGATATATAGCCGGGCAGGGGGAGTATGGCGCAGGGGAGGGGGGGTATAGGGACCAGGGCAGGGCAATAATACCAGGGCAGGGGGGTATAGGCAGCCAGGGAGGGGGAGTATAGGCAGCCAGGGGCAGAATTTGTTTAAAAAAAAAAATTAAAACGTAATACCACCCGGACAAAACCGCTGCCCTCTTTCACTCTGGGGCCGTGGCCCTCATGCAGAGTGGGGGCCCCGGGGGCCGGGCCCCCGATGACCCCTTCTTTACTTGGGACGCCGGGAAAAAAACCCGAGCACCTCCCCCCGGGTCAGGGGGGGGATCCAGGTGGGGGGCCCGGCCTGAGGTGGGCGGGGGGGTTGGGCCCCCCGCCCATGGGCCCCGGGGTAAAAAGGGGTCAAGGACCCCCTGGGGTGGGGGAAAACCCCCCCCGGGGGGATTGGGGGGGGGGAAGGGGGGGAAACCCCGGGATTGGGGGAGGAGGAAAAGGGCCCCCAAGAAAGGAAAAAAGGGAAAAAAAAAAAAAAAAAAAAAAAAAAGGGAAAAAAAGGGAAAAAGAAAAAAAAACCGGGAAAAAAGGCAGGGTTTTAAAAAAAAAAAAGGGGGAAGGGGAAGGGGGGGAAAAAAAAAAAAAAAAGAAAAGAAAAGGGAAGGGGGAGAGAAAAAAAAAACGGGAAAAGAAAAACGGACAAAGGGGGGAAAAAAAGAGAAAAAAAAAAGGAGGGAAAAACAACAAGGGGGGGAAAAAGGGAAGTAAAAAACAAAAGGGGGGCCCCGGGCCCATGCACCCGGGTTTTTTCAAGGGGGGGCCCTTCGGCCCCCTGCCACAGGGGGCCCCGGCGCTGTGGAAAAATTGGGGCCCCCTGAAACACGCCACAAGACCCACTGGGGGCCTGCCGGGGGGGAACACCGTCCTCCTCGGCGGGCGACCCGGGGCCGGCCCTGCGGCCCGGCCCCAGCGGCCCCCCGGGCAAATGCCCCGGTTCCCCCTTTGGTCAGTCCGGGCCCTGAGAGGGGGTGTTACCTTGCCACCCCTGTTCATTTTCTTGTTTAAGTCTGGTTTTAAGTTGACTAGAACATGGCCTTTAAAAAAAGGGCCTGCGACCAAGTCAAAAAGACCCCCTGGGCAGGATTTATACAGACTGAGTTCAGATCAGACAATCAAGGGGTGAACGGGAAAAGGGGGGGTCGACTCATTTAAAATTAGAAAGTGAGGAAAAATGGAAGTCAATAACAAGGGGAGCAGTGCTTCTAAAAAACCGCAGGGATGAGAGGGGGGAGGGCATTGGTGACAAAAATTAAAAACATAAAAGATGCACATAAAAGAACCCCGGGAGTTGCTAAGGGGGGTTGTAGTTCACGAATAGATACATACACAGTCATATTGAAAACAAAAGGAGTTGCTGATGGGGGTTGTATTTCCCCCGAGAAAATTTAAACACAGTCAGTATTGAGAACACTAATTTTTTGCAATGGGGGTTTTATTCACGAGATGGGGGGTTAAGCTATTTAAACAGGAGAGCAGTGAGGAGGCACTAAAAGGTATTAAAAAAAATAAAAATATTCAAAATAATGATAAAGACAGCAAAGCTGGAGACAGAAAGACATATTGCCTTGGATAGTAAAACTAACCCCAAAATATTTTTTAAATATAGAAATATTAAAAAGATTAAAACTGAAAACGTTGGCCTTTTGAAAAGTAGTGAGGGAGATATTGTAGAGAACGATGAGAAGAAAGCAAACCTACTAAACAATTTTTCTCCACTGTATTTATATATGAAAATGACCTTCCTTTGAAGTCAAGGGGAAAACCCCCCTTAAATGTTTTTTCCAACCCAGAAAAAAATGTATTCCGTATTAAAATAGAAAAATCACTGGGGGAAAATGTGTGCAAGTGGGTAAATAACTGGGTAATTGATATAAAACAAAGGGTGGTGATTAATGGTGCATACTCAGACTGGATCCCTGTTACTAGTGGCGCACCACAGGGCTCAGTATTGGGCCCTATCCTCTTTAATATTTTCATTAATGATCTTACACATGGATTGCACAATAGAATATCGATATTTGCAGATGATACTAAACTGTGTAACATAATTAACACAATAGAGGATAATGTTCTATTACAAATGGGGATGGATAAGTTGGAGGTCTGGGCAGAGAAGTGGCAGATGAGGTTCAACACGGATAAATGCAAGGTTATGCACATGGGGAGGAAAAATCCATTCCATGATTACTTGTTCAAGGGAAAAACTCAGAATAAAAGTGACATGGAGAAGGAATTGGGAATCTTAGTAGAACATAAACCTAATAGTAGCAGCCAGTGTTAAGTAGCAGCTGCCAAGGCAAACAGGATCATGGGTTGTATTAAAATGGGCATAGAGGCACATGATGAGAACATTATTCTCCCATTATACAAGTCACTGGTCAGACCACACATGGAATATTGTGTACAGTTTTGGGCACCAGTGCACAGGAAAGACATCGTAGAGCTTGAACAGGTACAAAGGCTGGCAACAAAAATAATAAAAGGACTGGGTGGACTGCAATACCCAGAAAGATTAGCAAGATTAGGGTTATTTAGTTTGTAGAAAAGACGGCTTCGGGGGGACATAATATATATGCATAAATATATCAAAGGTCAATAAAAAGATTTCTCCCAAGACCTATTTATACCCAGGAAAGTATTTAAAACAAAGAGGCATCCCCTGCATCTATGCAGCCTACAGTTGGATCTGGCTGCCCAGCTAGGTGAAATATGAATTGGCCATCCACGTGACCTAGAGCAAGTTAAATTCACGTCGGG
This sequence comes from Phyllomedusa bahiana, assembly GCA_025379985.1. Taxonomy (NCBI): domain Eukaryota; kingdom Metazoa; phylum Chordata; class Amphibia; order Anura; family Hylidae; genus Phyllomedusa; species Phyllomedusa bahiana. The sequence goes on from JAODAL010000441.1 coordinate 193,542, forward strand.
GTTTGATACTTCTTTCTGCTCCCCTTGGCATTCACACTGTTACCTTCAGGTCAAGTGCTATGTGTGTGATATATATATATATAAATATATATATATATATATATATATATATATATAAATATTAAAAAAAAAATTTTTCTTCACTACATGTTGGACTTACCATATAGTTGAAGGCTCATTTTTGTAATCTGCACTTGCACTTTACTTTGTTTATGTGCACTATATAATATAATATTGGAGATATAAGTTTATGATGAGCAGGTTGGAGTGTTGTTTGGTACATTAATATTTTTATGAATTTAATTAACAATTATCAATAAAGTATTGATTTTAACATAAGTGGCATGCTATGTTTTCAAAACCGTTTCTTTAAGATGGAACAGGGATCTTATTGCCAGAATTCCTCAATGCCCAATGTTAATTTAACATAATGATGCTCTATATCAAAGTTAACATTTCTTGCTGCAAGTTACTAAAAAATAAATGATTTCTACAAAAAAAATATTGAGTCAAAGGAATGAAATATGCCTATTAATAGCAACTACCCAAAGTTGAACCAAATTTAGATGTATAGACGTGCATGGAAAAGTAGAAAATAAAATTTCAAATTGTGTAATAATGTACTTGTATTGGCTTGCTTTCCATAACTCAACAGATGGTGAAGGGAGAAATTATATGGTCAAAGTAAAAATAAACAAAAAATATAAGAAACATTCAAAGTTATACAACGAACAAAGATAAAATATTGAAATTAAAAATGAGAAATTTACTGATGGTGAAATTTGAGCAAATGAAGGGTTGGATAAGATACTTTAGTGACCAAGGCAATAATAGGGTAATGTGCCTTAAACATCTTGCAAAGTGAACTAAGATTTAGGAGAAAATCAGCTATAAATCATCAAGGACTGGGTAAAATCCTTCGGAAATAAGGGAGACATTTTGTGGAAGGGTAGACTATTTCTAAAACTGTTGTCTTTCTATTCCGGGAACAAGGCAAATTCTTAGAAAAAACACTAAAGTTGTTCACTGCCAGTTTTGACAGAATTTAAAAACATTCAAAAGGCGTTGGAGTCATGGAGCAATTATAGGCTTTAGTCTCATGAATACTTGCGTGGTACACAAAATAGAAGTTTTAGTAATATTTTTGGAGAATATTTATCAAAAACATTTGCTGCAGCCAAAGACAAAGAAAAAAAGCGTACCTCATATTCTTCTTTAAATCCATACCCTTGCCCCCTTTTCATCTGGGTAATATGCTGTAGAAGATCTGCCACACGGATGGCTGGCTGGAGTTGTCCACGGGGATATGCCATTTCCAGTGGCTCGCATGTCCGGTATGGGTGGGTCTGTATGGTTAATGTTGGTTGGTTCAGCTCTACGTGGCTGCTGTCTGTAGAGAGGTAGGTTTGGGGTGGAAATCAGACTGGGAAAAGAAGCACGCAAGGAAATGCTGGTAGCATTCTCTATATGTAAAAATTGAAGACTGGCCTGAATCTGTCATGAGTCTGTCATTGATGCACCTGCTGTGCAATCTGATCATAACTTAAATCCTGGTTCTTAAAACAAATAACCTGTTTGATCATCCATGATAAATCCCCAATAAAGTAAATTATACCTTATGCAGTAAAAAATTTTAAATTGCCACACTTGAAAGGTTGGGGCATGGAGAAGAGGGGGAGCATTGATAAACCAGTCCTGCCATAGCTCAGATGGAGAGCTAGGGCAAGAAAGTCTGCCCCAGGTGAAATGAAGCCCAACTACAGTACAACTCTGAATGAGCCCTGAAAAGGTAGGCGACCACCCCAAATCCACTTCATGGGCAGAAAAAAGGGATGGGTGGCTGAATTTTCCTTTGGGGGGGGGGGATATGTGCCTTACTTACCTAGGACACCCAAAAACTTGTCCCCCGTGTCCGGATAAGTTTTGGTAAAACCTTCTTTTTCAGCACAAAGGGAATCCAGCCAAAGCCGGCAGTTGGTTTTTTTCCCCAAAAAAAAATTTCATCAACCTTTGGGGGCCCTGCCTCTAGCCACGCCCAAACATGACACCACATAAGGCCATACTTTTAAACACCCGCAACTTTTGCCAAAACAGAAAGGGTGCCTTTCGTTGACATCCCTTATGGCGCCTACAAACAAAAGACAGGGGAGGGCTGGGTGCTTCCCGCCCCCTAAACCCTGGTTTTAAAATTGTTTGCAAAAAAGGGCCCTTTGTACCCAATGGATAAGAATGCCCTGAATTTTGGGGATTGAAAGACAACCAAATATCCCTTCCCTAATCCATTTTTTGATAAAAAAAGATTTGGTGATAAAAAAATTTCTTTATAAAACCCAACAAGATCCAACAAACCCACTGCCCATTAAATAATGGGATCCGTGTTTTTTTTCATTTTTTTCCCGCATTTTTAAAGGGAAAAAAAAGTGTTCAAGAACTCTTTTTTTTCTGTTGAGTATAATGGGCTCTGTTAAGTTTCCATTTTTTGGAGATGCTGTTTAAAAGGAAAAAAATAGTGCGCATTCGACCATTTTTCTAAATGTAATCTCTGATGCACATGTGATGCACATGTGAAGCAGGGCTTTAGTTTTTTAGAAGTGTTGCCCCACCCCAGAGGATCAGGGATAAATGTCTGATTGCTGAGGGCCCCAGGTTCACCATCGTTCCTCAATGCACTTGTGCAATTAGGAAGACTTTGAACAGAGTAGTAATCGAACATGCACATTGCTGCTCTGTCCAAAGTAAGGGGGGACCAACAAAAAAGGGCCGGCTATATTTGCAAACAAGACTTTAAAAGGAGCGCATGTTCAACCACTGCTCCATTCAAAACTTTCCATCCTGCACAAAACATTGGGAAGTAGGGAGACCACCCCCTTTTTTATTAATAAGTGGTAGTCCCATTGCTGGGACACCACTGATCAGACATTTTTCACCTACAGGTGATAATGCTATTATAGGAAAACCAATTTAAGTTTTACTTTACTTTTTTTTTGTAAATAAATACATTCTACACAATTGTCCTGCCTTTCATGTCCATATTTAAAGAGGCTGTCTCACTATGTTTTTCCAAATCAAAGCATTTTTGGGTTCTGCATCCCGCCCTTTCCCGGTAGGCTGTGGGTAGTTCTATAACAGTGATTTGCATATCTGCCCCATATTTAAAAATTTTCTAATTGCATTGATATTAGAGCAGGAGATTTTATCTATAGAGTAGAGACCTTCAGAGCTCAAAGTAAACAAAAGAAATTAATCTCTGTTTGTTAGAGATAACTGTTCTCAAGCTGCCGGCCGTCCTATCAGTATCGGATTGGGGTGCCTTGGGCCCAAAGATGGAGTTGATTCTAGGGGCCCACCAGTTGAGATGTTTCTTGGCCCACCAGTGGATGTTATTTTAGGGGTCCAGCCTACAGCTACTGTAAATGAGTCTACATGCCTCCTACTTTTTGCCTCTCTTGAGGATCTCTATGCAGTTAAAAAATAACTCCATGTCTACAATGCTCAGGGGCCCAATGGGGGTTTCCTCTATTCCCCTGTGGGCCAGTCCGAGCATGCGTCTTATGTGTCAATCTGAGGGGACATCACTCCCTGCTATCAGATAAAACAAAGAGCAGAGAGAGAAGAGGAGAGCAGGTCAGTAACCAGAGAAACTCTCTTATCCCCTCAACAAAACAAAATAAACAAATCAATATTTTTGTAAAAAGTCTTCATTTAGTGTTCCCTACATGTTGAAAGCTAATCTTTGTAGTGAGACAACCCCTTTAAGGTAAAAAGACACATAAGGCAGTTCTATTCTGTGAGACCCTACCAAAAAGGTACACAGATCTCATTTACCAAAAGGGGACAGAAAGATTGGAGGTTAATTACAGAGAAAAACTGAACTTACAGCTTTTAGGTGAAAATAGGTTGAAATTACAATGTATGTTGTTGAGAGCCATTAATTGACCTTCATGCATACTGTTCAGAATCATTTATATCAAAATACTTCAATTACTACCAAAGACTAAGCCCAGTGACAAGCTGTCAGCTATGGTTTTCTTACCTAGAAGTGTCGAAGAGGGGACAGTGTCTGAGGAAACTGGGAGGTAAATGAAGCCCGAGGAAGCGGAGAGGAAATGCAAGGAAAGGAGAGAAAAACACAGAATTAGGACCAAATGTTCAGTCAGATTTTACTACAGGGAACACATAAGATTAATGCTGCTATTGCACCTAAACTATAAGTCCCTCATGGTAATGTCATTCTCACCACATTCCTGCAAAACTCTTTTTAAAGGACAGTCTCACTTTTGAATAATTTTACTCATGCACTTTAGCTTGGCAGTTGTACTCCTCATAACGACAGACTCACTGGCTTGCATTAGCATTCTCACAGGATAGGCTTGTCCATTGTGAAGCCCTACCTGAGTAGCAGGAATTGAGTAAGGATTTTCCCTGCAGGTTTTTGCTTTGTATAGAGAAGGAGCAGGGAGAGGAAGTGCCTGCAGGAAGACAGGTTACATATCAGTCTAGCTATGGAACACCCAGCATAGTCTTTACAAGAGAGGTCCTCTACTCTAACGCCCTCAGAATGGACACTTTACAGCACCTCTGTGTCTCCAAGATGCACAGCTAAATATGTACCAACACAGGGAATATGGCCTTGATGGGACTAGATATGTTGCTCTACCTCAAACTGATTGGACGGTATGCTTAAGGTGGCAGCCAGATGTCCTTTTAACCACTTAGAAGGTTTACAATCTCAATACATTTTGAGTTAATTTTGCTTGTCAAGTCTTTAACTATGATATTTTACTTTAACAAGGCATCTGAAAAACAGTATTAAAGAGGTTCTTTGCTTAGACCAGTGTTCAACAACTCCAGTCCTCAAAGCCCACCAATAGGTCATGTTTTCAGGATATCCCACAAAATGAACTGACAATAATTAAATCACCTGTGCAATGCTAAGGAGAGAGCCACAAAACATGACCTGTTGGTGGGCCTTGAGGACTGGAGTTGGGGACCTCTGGCTTAGACAATCACTACTTGATAGAAGTTCCGTTGACAATAAGTTATTGACAAAGTTCAATTAAAGGGCCCCCATTTTAGTGGTCAGTGGGAGTCTCAGTGGTAGGACTCCCCTAATCACGCATTTATCACTACTAGAGATGGGCGAATTGATTCTAACGAAGTGGAATTCGTTTAGAATTTCAGGAAAATTTTGGTTCGGAATAAAAGTCGAATTTTGGGGAAACTTGGGGTGAACGAAAGTGGGGGTTTTTGTTTGATAAAATGGCTGGGGCCAAAAGGCCTACATGGGGCAAAGAAACCGGGGAAAGGAAAAAAGGGCATGGGCCTTTGCATGACATTTGCAGAGGTGAAGCCAATCAAGACCGGGGGGATTCTGTGACGTCACCCCACAATATAAGCCCGGGGCCCCGACCCGGAGCTCACACTCCTCTCCTTGCTCATCGGGGAAGGGGTTGGCTCCCCGCGCTGATAGCTTTTAAACGAAGAATTGATTTTTAATGCATTTCTGGGGGGTTTTCTCGGTTTTCCCTAAAGAGCCCGTTCTTTAATGTTTCTTTTCAAATTTTTTTGGGGGGTTTTTGATCTGAAACCCGTGTCCCGAAACTGCAGCTGCATATACATTCAATATCCAAGGGGGGGGGATCTAACCAGTTCCTTTTGGGGGGTTTTCTTTTAAAAGAAACACTTTTTACAAATAAAAATACCACTTCTTTTTTGGTTTCTCAATTCTTTTGGCGCCAAAATTTTACATCCAGGTTTAAAATTTAAGCTTTTTTTTGCTGTTGTGCTAAACCCCAAAGGGAAACCATTTTTTTCAACGCCAAAATATATACTTTTTTCCTGTACCTAATTCAAAAGAAAAGGTTTAAAATTACAATTTATCTTTTGTTGGGGTGGCTAGAAAACACGAAATTGTAACACGCTAAAAAGCACTATTTTGTGCGGCTCAATTTTTTGGGCGCAATTTCTTTCCCGGGTTTTTAAATTTAGAAATTTTTGTTGCTGGTGTGCTGCCCCCAAAAAAACCGTCTTTTTAACCCCCAAAATATATACTTTTTTCCTGTAGCCAAATTTTCAAAAGAAAAGGGTTAATTACAACGGGTATCTCTTGTTGTGGGCGTAGAAAACCCCAAATTTGGGAAAACAGTTTAAAAAGCTACAATTTTGGGGGGCTAAATTTTTTTTGGGCGAAAATTTACATCCGGGGTTTAATTTAAAGCTTTGTTTTGTTTGTGTGCTACAAAAAAACCGTTTTTTTCCCAACGCCAAAATATATACATTTTTCCTTTTAGCCTAATTCATGTCCGAAGGTTAATTAAGCCTTTTTGTGCTTTTATTTTCAGTAAAATACCCCAGGGGTTTTTTTAAACACACAAAAAAGGGAAAATTTTTTCCTGGCCATTTGGGGAGCGCAATTTAAAACCCAAGGGTTACCCAAGCTTTTTACGGGTTCTTTTGGAGTAAAAAAACAGGTTATATTTTTTCTTTATACAGTATCATCATAAAACAGTGTCTGTACTTTTAGAACAAACAGTATGTCAAACAGAGGGGTGGCAGGCTCTGCACCTGCGAGTGGAAGGTGGCACAAACATTCCTTAACGGCCCGGGTCCGCACAGAAGGGGGACTTTCGCACCCCAAAAAAGGTAAAATCGGGGGAGGCCACAACCCCCGCTGCCCATTAGGGGCCTTTGGTTGTTCACAACCCAAAGGGGTTTTTTTGTTTGGGTTTGACTAGGTCATCCCTTCCTCCCCAGTTTTACTCGGGACAACCCCCACCAAAAGATTCGGGGGGAACCTCAGAAAACAACCATTAGTTGGCAGGGCCCCGGGGGGAAGGGGGTCGGGCGGCCCTCACCTTTCACCCCGCCTTTTTAAATGGGTTCCTCACCCCAAGAGTTTCTACTTTGTGGCGGGGCTCAGCCCACTAAATACCCGAGGATGATCAATTTGAGGGGGGCGGGTCACATTTTTATTTTGGCAGTGAAGAAATGGGCCAAAAACCCCTGTTTTTTGGGAGAAAGACGGCAAAGTATAGATGTGGAGAGGGGCCCAGGGGAAAGGTCATGTTGGAGAGGTCAGCCCCCGGCATCCCCAAGACCGGTGATGAGACAGCAGTGACGTTAGAGAACTTTGGGGGGTTTTTGGGGGCCGGGGGGGGGAACTTGGAAGCCAGGTGAGGCAAGGGCTTCATATGTCGGGAAAAGGGAGGGTGTCAGCTTCGCTCAGGAAAGCAGCGAAAAAGCCAGCAAGGGGTCGTGTGGCCTTGAGTAAAGCAGGATAGAAAGCAGTGTGAGGTGGGGAAGCCAAGCGGCCACGGGGAAAAAAACCCAGGCTTCGCAGGTCCAAGAAAAAAGGGGCACAGGGCTAGCAAGGCAGCGGGCAGTAGTCACTCAGTGGGAGCGTTGGGGGTTAAAATCCGATACCCGGCCCGGGTGTGGCATTTTTTTTTGCAAGACACCGGAGGAGCCAAATTTATGGGTAAAAGTAGAATCTGGGGGCAGAAAGGGGAACGTGGCCAGGGAGCAAAATTTTTGGGGGCCCCCACCCCCCGGGCTTTCAACCCCTGCAGCGCACCTTTCCGGGGGGCCGGGGAAAAACGGGCTCGGGATTTTGGGGGGCCATCCTGCCGCCGCACAACACCAGCGCCCCAGTGGCACCTGCCATTGCAGCCAGCCCAAGCTCCACCCCCCTTTTGCAGAAGGGAGCGGGTTTTTTCTTTGACATACCCCCCCGGGTCCAAAATCCCCCTGCTCCCGCTACTCAGGGCGCCAGCATCGTTCAGCGAGGCGATTGAAAAGAGAAAAACAGTATGCCCCAAAACCATCCTAAGGTGCAGGCCCTGACCGGCTCCTGTCCAAGTTTTTTGGTATTGCAGTCCCCCCCTTTCCAAATGGGGGACTCTGAAACGTTCGAAAACTAATGGCTTTTTGCCGAGCCGGGGGGGGGAAAATTTCCCAAGCCGAAATGGCTTTTCCCCAAAAGGGCATCCCGGGCACTTCATAAATATGTAAAAGAAAAGGGTTTGGGCACCCCCTTGGGAGCTTATCGGTTTGTTCCAAGGGTTGCACGGCAAGCAGGACGCTGGAAGCGGAACTAGGGTCGGGGCCAGTACATGCCCCTTTAGGCCCACTGGGTAAAAGTGCTTCCAGCCCAGGCAAAACCAACATTTTACCGGGAGACCCGTTTTCTCCTCCACTTTTGTCAACCTCCTCCACCCCCAAACCCCCCATCTAACCTCCACAAGTACTGTCCATCTTACCACATGGGGTGGGGCACAGGGGGGGCCCCACGCAGTTCTACACCTGGCTTGCCCCCGGGAAACGAAGTCACACAGGGGGGGAACTGCTCCCCGTCAAAGCAGCAAGAAATCGATGTGTGGGTTTCTCCGCGCCAACTGCAAAAACGGAACCATGGTTTACGGACAATGGGAGGGAAAATGGGGTCCGCGCTGCAAAACCCAGGGGGGTGGTTTCCCCCCGCCCTGCATGGCGCACGTGGTTTTAATCTTTGGGTTTTAAAAGGTTCCCGAAGTCTTCCACCGATTTTTCAGAAAATTCTGAAAATTTCCAGGAAACTGGGGCAACACTTTATCCATTCCTACAAAAAAAAACCAGGAACACCCCCCTCGAAATTTTCAGGGGGCAGAACGGGCCCCCCCCAACACACTCTGGAAAATCGATGTTTCCACCCCCTGGAATTCCCGCCTTCCCCATGTTGGGGCCCACGAAAGAAAAAGAGAAAGGCCATTTAAAGAAATTTTTTTAAAGAACCAGGCAGACCAAAAAACTCCCCTTTTGTAACTTTGAAGTCAGCCTGGCGCCCCTTCCAATTGCGTGACACAAAGCCGTTTGTTTAGGCCAACGAGGAGGGGACTTATTTGTCAGTCCCCCAGGACTACGGGGTGAATAACGTCATTCCCTGCTTTTATGTCCGGAAAAGATGCTTTAAAAAACTGTCTTGGGGGGGGACTGGAGACGGCGACACATCTCGTGGCCACATGAGTCCGGGGGGGACCCGAAATGGGGGGAGGACATGGAGCAGAAAACATTGGGCTGGTGAAAAAGTGGATTTTCTACCCAGGGGACAAAAGAAGGGGGAGCAACAGCTGGGGGAGGGGATGGAGAAGGGAAAAACAGGCCAAAATTACCCCCAAAACAAAACCCGGGAGGAAACCCGTGGAAAAAGGGGGCAGGGAGCCCCTCGGGGGTCACTTTTGGGAGATTTGGGCCCCAGCATGCTTATTTGCCCGGCTAGTGACAGCCGGGAAAATCGCATCCCGGGGAAGGGGTGACTTCTGGCTCTCCACCCTATTGGACCCTCGCACCCGGTTTCCAAAAAAGGGAGCCTTTTTCCAGCAAATTTGGGGGGGAAGACAAACTCAAATACTATAGGAAATCCTCCGTAATCTTTTTTTTTGGGGGGGTGCCCCAATTTTGGGGGGATCGTCCCTCCTCTGACAGGCCCGATCCCGGGGGTTTTTCCTCCGCCCCTCACTTTCTACTGCCGAGCAGCTTCTGGGCAAGGTGGGGGGTAAAGGAACAGTACCACTCCATCTAGTAACCTTTTTTCTGGATCACTGATGAGCAGCTTCCTTCACCCGCCTATTTAGGGGGGCAAATCGCCAGCAGCAGCAGTAGCGGGCCAGGAAACATTTCCCCAACCAACGGGGGGGGGTTGTTTGGGCCCTACTTGGAAGGGGCATTCTGGGCCACCTTTTTCCCGTTAGAAGGGTCCGCTTTTGGGCTACTGGGCAGCCAAACTTGGGTGTTGGGCCCCAACTTTGCCGAATTTTCATGGGGAAGCTGTCCTGGCCCCCCAGTAAGGGGTGCATCAGAGCGGGTGTTCAGTGGGGGCGGGGGGCCCTCGTTAAAACCCCAAGGGGGGGAACCCCCGTGTTGGGGCCCCAGGGGAAATGTTTTTAAAGGCCGGACCCTTTTTAAAAATAAAAAAGATGAATCAGGGGGGATTGGGCAGGATTTTCCCCCAAAAAAGGCCCCTTTGGCTTAAAATTTTGGGTTTTAAACTACCTTCCAACAAATTGATTCCCCGGGGCCAAATTTCCCGATGCCACACATCTCTTTACAGTTTTTTTCCCCTGCCTACCACCCAAAAACTTTTTTTTTTTTTTTTTCCAAGGGGCTGGGGAAATTTCCACCCCCCCTCAACACTCTGTCATTTTGCCACTCTATAAACCCCATGCTGCTTCTGTGTTTGTGTTGCCGGTGACATCCCCCACTGTGTCATTGTGCCACTGTCTACCCCTGCTGGCTGTTGGGGCTGCTGCATGTTTCCTCCACACTGGTCATTGTCACCTTTCCTGACCTCAAAGCTGCCTTGCCCCCGGCCCATGACCTCCGCTCTCCCTCATTTGCCACCTGGTTTGGGTTCCCCCCTGTTTTTCCACCTCCAGAATGCATTGTGCCACTGCCCCCGACCCATGCTGCTGCTTTCCGGTGACCTCCCCCTTTTTCAAATCAAATTTTCCATTCTGTGGCCCTTCCCCCTGTTTTGCCCCCTCCAGAATTGTCATTGTGCCACTTTCCTGACCTCATACCGGCCCGCCGCCCTGAAATCCCCACTGTGGATTTTTGCACTCTGTGGCCTAATACTGTTTTTTCCGCCTCCAGAAGTCCATTTTTGCCAATGCCCGATTTTCATACTGCTGGGGCCGTTCCCGGACCTCCACCCCTGTGTGATTCTGCCCCTTTTGTGGCCTAATACTGTTTTTTCCGGGCCTCCAAATTTCCCTTGTGCCCCTGCCGACCTCATACAGCTGCCGGGGGGTGACCCCACACTGTGTGATTTGCCACTTTTTTGCCCAAATCGGGTTTTTCCGCCTCCCGAATGTCATTGTGCCACTGGGCCCGAAATTTTTTACTGTGCCGCCCGGTGAAAACCACCCCCACACTGTTGATTGTGCCACTTTTGTGGCCTAATACTGTTTTTTTGCCTCCGAATTTATTGTGGGCCCCGCCTGATCTCATACTTCTGCCCGCCGTGACCCCACAAAAGGTGTGATTCTGCCACTCTGTGGCCTAAAAAACTTGTTTTGGGGGGGCCGGGGGGGGGGGGGGCCCCCCGAATTTTCATTTTGCCACTGGCCCGACCCATACTGCGCCGCCTGACCTCCACACTGTGTGATTTTGCCACTCGTGGCCTAATACTGTTTTTTCCCGCTTCCAAAAATTTATTGGGGGCCAATGCCCGATCTCCCTCTGCTGCGTCGTGACCTTTCCCCAAATGTGTTTATTTTTGGCCCCTCTTTTGGCCTAAATACGTTTTGCCCCCTCCAGAATTTTTATTTGTGCCCTGCCCGACCTCAAAAAGCCCGCCGGGGCCCTGACCTCCACACGTGGGGATTTTTCACTCTTTTGGGCCCAATACGGTTTTGGGCCGGCCCCCAAATGTCATTGTGCCACTTTCCTGATCCTCCCGCTGCCGGGCGTGACCTCCACCTGTGTGGGTTGTGCCACCCCTGTGGCCTAATACGTTTTGCCCCTCCAGAATGTCATTGTGCCACTGCCTGACCTCATACTGCAGCCGCCGTGGGCCTCCGCTCTCAGCCCTTGTGCCATTTTTGTGGCTTCCTCGTGTTTTTTTGCCCCCTCCAAAAATGTTTATTGGGCCACTCTCTGACCTCATGCCCGCTGTGGCTGCCGCCGTCACCCCCACACCTTTTCACTAATGTTGCCCCCCTGAGCTCTCACTTGTTTTTCCCCGCTTTTGCTGGGATGACTTTTTCAGGCTACAAATTTCCGCTTCAGTTTTTTGGCAGTTTTTTCCCTCTTAAGTGCCCAGGGAATTTTATAGTGAAGCGATTCAAAAAGCGGCGGCATTCCCCTCTGCGTGTCATACTAAAACACAACATTTTTAGAAGAAAAACCCCAACCCAAACTCCCTCTGCAAAATTTTAAAACATGGCCCCAAAAGTTCTACCGCACCCGCAGGCTTTTGTCACCCGGAAATAGCCTTTCTTTTTAAAACAATCTTGCCGGAAAATAATTCGGGCCGAATTTTTTTTTGTCGGGAAAAATTTGGCGAAAATGACCGGGAAACGAAATTTTTTTAGAAAAAATTTGCCCATCCCCTAACACTACTCATTTTGAAAGGGGCCTTAAACCCTGATAAATAAAAAAGTGTCCCTCTATTGCATCTCCTCTACCCTGTGATTACCCCTAATCTTGGGGGGGGGGGGGGGGGGGGGGGGGGGGGGGGGAAACCTTTTGGGAAAAAGTTTTTCAATATCCCTACATTTCCAAACCCTAGATAAAAAACATTACATTTTTCTTATTTTATAAACAAAAGGTCGTTCTGGGAAAGCAGGACAGGGTAAATTTTTCCCCCAAAGGGAAAGACATTTTTTGTACCTTTTTTTCATTCCCACCAGGATTGCTTTAAAGCGAAAATGAGACCCTCTTAATTAAACCAGAATTTACTTAGGGGTGTATGAACAAAGTTTTTCTGAATTAGACAACCCCTTTAAGCAGGGTGTTATCAGTCATGAGGTGTGAAAACTCTGTCCATCAGTGGTATCGGTTAAAAGTTGGAAACCCTACACAATAAAACTCAAACTAGTATCTACAGACAAAAAATTAGCTGAAGGGATATATTTTTCAGAGTAGCAGCTCTGTAAGAGCACTGAGTATAAAATATTCTCTGTATGAAGATGGAACATATGGCTTAGGACACTAAAAACACACACACTTAACATAATATTAACATAATATACCAATTCCTGCTTAGAATATTGTGCAATTATATTATGACTTTTTAAATTTTTACCAGGCTGAATGAAACATATTGGCAATGGTTTTTGAAAAACCCCAAAATGTTGAAATTAAAAGCCATCATACAACACATTTCACAGTGCAGCAATAACCCTCATTTTTCAACAAATATCATGATTGAGGTATAACTAAGGTTTCTGAAATTGACTACATGTGTTAGGTTTATAACATTTATATGTAACATGACTGTGTAGAGTTCACTGAAAGCCATTTATCTCTAAATGGTTCACCTTATACAACACTAGACAGGAATGCCATTTATTATTTGTGTCATAATTCTAAATGTACCTTGATATTTGTTGGTATATGCTAACTTTAATGGTGCTTTCACATAGAATAGATAAGCTGGGGATTTTCCATAGCTGATTTGCTTGTGAAAAATCCACAGTAGTAGCAAAAAGAATCAGATTTTAACAAATCTCATCCAAAAGCTGCGGTACAAATATTGGACACACTGAGTGTTTGGGCATGCACTTGGGGTTCATTGTGGATAAAAGTAAAGTTGTGTATCTTGGTACGAATAAGGGGGAGAAAAATTGGAAATATCACTAGTTTAGAAGGAACTGGATGTGCTAATAGATCATTGATTACATAACAGCATGCACTGTCAATCAGCTGCCTCTAAGGCCAGCAGGATTTTGGCGTGTATTAAAAGAGACATGGACTCACAGGATAGGGATGTAATATTACTGTTATATAAAGCATTGGTGCAGCCTCATCTGGAATATGCAGTTCAGTTCTGGGCACCAGTTCATAGCAAAGATGTACTGGAGTTAGACAGAGTACAAAGAAGAGCAACCAAACTAATAAGGGGAATGGAGCATCTTAGTCTCGAGGAAAGGTTTAAAGAATTAAAAAATTTTTTGTTTTGGAAAGATTTCAAAGGGGGGGACATGTTTTTAATGGGATATAAATGGCCTTTACAAAAATTACGTAAAAACTTTTAAAAGTAAACCCCCCTTTAAAAAACAAGGGGCGTCCCTTTGGAAATAAAAAAAGTTCAAAACTCCGAGGTGACAAACCTTCCTTACCATAAGAACTGGGAATCTGTGGAATAGCCACCTCAGTAACCAGTCACAGCAGGAACAGGTGAGAGCTTCAGGAAAAGCTTAGACCATTACTTACAATAAAATAGCTTTAATACGTATGTAGATGTGTAGAACCATAGTTTTAAAATTACCTATAGCTCTCCCTTCTATCCACACATTATCCTACCCTTTGTTGAACTTAATAGACATAAACTACTCACAAAACATTAGGGATTTTTTAAAATTAACTAAATAAGACAATTTCTTAACTTTAGAATGCATCAACTGTCAAATGTTCTGTGTTTCAAGTGTTTGATCCCTGAATCACCCAATAAATTTAGGGGGTCAATTTGAATTGGGATTTAAACAGTCCTCCTCATCATGCTGTTCACATTTGAGAGCAAGACAACACTTTACAATTAAGCAACAATCCTTCGCCATTGCAAGACTTCAAGCAGGATGCTCTTAGATGGAAGTGGCCACTGAGCTTAGAGTGTCACAGAGGGTCATCAGCAGGTTGTATCAGAGATACAGAGAGACTGGAAGAGTCACAGAAAGGCAAGTGGACATCCTTTGACTACATTACACACTGATGTGTGTAATTTACGACCTGACCTGACCACACCACTAGGCACAGGCATCATTGTCTTGCATGGGCCAGGGAGCATCTATGTTGGAAGTGGGACCAATAGTCCTCACTGCTGTTCAGTGATGAAAGTCGATTCACTCTGAGCAGAAATTATGTCCACCAACAATGCTGAAGACATCAAGGAGAGTGCTGTGCATCAGCCAGGTCAGGTATCCTTGCTGGTCATCTAGCATGCAGACCACAGTGATGTAAATGGTTACGAATGGTCTGACATGATAGTTGGTTGCCTCTCACATCCCTTAAACGTAGCTGGAGTTTTGTGGCATTCATCATCCGATTCCACAGGGCATTGTTTACAATGAAGCAGTCATCAGTGTGTTATGTAGGCAAAGGATGTCCCTTTATTTGCCTTTCTGTGACTCTTCCAGTCTCTCTGTATCTCTGTTACAACCTGCTGATGACACTCTGTGACACTCTAAGCTCTGTGGCCACTTCAGTCGGAGAGTATCCTGCTTGAAGCCTTGCAATTGCGAAGTAGTGTTGATAAATTGTAAAGTGTTGTATTGGTCTCATTATGTCAAAATGTGAACAGCATGATGAGGAGGACTGTTTAAATCCCCATTTAGCAAATTGTACAAAAAGTACTGAAACATTGAACAGCTGGACATGTGCATTCTAAAGTTAAGAGATAGTCTCATTTAGTTCATTTAAAAAAAATTTAAAAAGAAATTTTCTGGTCAACCTGAAATTTCAACCAAAAGTAAATATCTCTAACTTTTGGTGAGTAGTGTATATCTTTTTACAACCGTAATAACTATATAACTCAAAACAGAATCCACACCTATATTAACCTGTAATGTGGATTATGAGGAGTTGTAATGAAATCTGTAAATGCAGATTACAAATACATCAACCGTTTTAGATTTAAATATTCCACACCAAAATTTGCACTGGTGAATCCTTGCAATCTGTTGAAGATTTGTCATTGCAGATAAATGTGTAGAGCCACTTAAAAGAGGTCACAGTGAAGTGGCAAATGGGCTCATCCACTTTAATCAGGTTGTAAATAAGTGTCTTAATTTTTGTGAATTTTTGCTTAACAGCAGGAGATCAAGACAATGCCTTGCAGGAGATCAAGGCAATATGAGGTCCGTGTTTTTTTTTTTTTTTTTTCAATATTTGGATATAGGAACCCATTTAGAAGAGGTTGCCGCAAAATGGCAATTAGGCTTATGCACTATTATCAAATTGTAACTAATTTTTGTTTCATTTCATTTAATTTTTTTAAAGTTTTGCTAACCAGCAGTACCTCAATCCATTGCATGTGGGTGTGAGGGCTATGTATTTTTTTTTTATATTATTTGGAGAAATTATAGTATAGAAATAAATGTGTAGAAATGCTAAGGATTTTCTGCTAAAAAAAAATCCTCTGCCATTCCATTGGATGTGAAAGCACCATAGATCCGTCTACTACTGGGACTGAAGGACAAACTTCATAAAATGTGAAAATACAATTGACATTTCCTTGTAAGGAGCAACAATATCCCACCAGCTTTAACCATAATCAGCTTTGGGAATAAACAAAGGCAGGTAGGGAGGTCAATGTTTGCTCTAATATCATATTGAACTTTTTAGTAAATGCCTATTTTTTAAAAGGCTTATGTTCATAGCAGGATCTCAGCGCCAGTATTCCGAGAGAGAATTATTCCATTAAAGCCTTAATAGTCACTCTATTAGTTTATGGAGGAAAGAGCATCTGAAGAAACTGTGACTGACTGAGGAAAGACTTTAATACTTGTCCCAGTGGGAATTAATAAGTCTTTCCAATTGTGTAAATGCTTTAAACTGTACAATGGATCTCATATTTCATACATGATAATTGTCCTAATGATACAGCATCTCCCTCCCAATAACTGTGATATTCTTACTAAATCCATTGACGTCCTGACAGCTGGAAAAAGTGTCTTCATTTCGGGTGGAGCTCAGTTTGCTGGAGCTTTTATCTGAAGCCACCAGACCCATTTCCCTCTGAGAGCCACTTTGGGTTTCTTTCTGTTTCTTGGCCAATTTCCTGGAGGCAAAAAGAACAGTGTCTGACAGGCTCACGTAGTAGGTGACATAGACAGAATTTTTTTTTTTTTCATATTGAGTCTTCTTAACACGTACTAATGAACAGTGAGCTATTTATGATTAAAAAAAAATGTTTCTGTACCCATTGATTGACATATCCAGGGCTACACAACATGGCTTTGTCTATTTAAACTAAGGTATCATAATTGGCAGATCATTGGATAATCAGATATAGATGTGATTCAACTGGCTAACACATCTAGTTCAGCTGCATGTATCTCTTCAGTGCTAGCCAAGTAATATTACTGCTTTTCATAGTGTAATTGGGTGCTCAGGGAGGCTTGGCAGACATTAGGTTACCCACAGTTGTAATGTTATGACTCTTGGGCACTGTTTCCTTGTAGGCCTTGGTAATTAACACCTTACATTTCCTCTACGAGGAGAGATTTATCCACAGATCACTAATGAGTTTGAGTTGGTTGTTATTAATAATGGGAAGTGAATTACTGTGATGATATTTATCTATTTAAAGAGATGTGTAGAGGATTGGATGCTTGAAGAGAAATCACAATGTCATTCTAATTAAAAAGGAAGCAGAGCTGCCGCCTAAGATTATACAAAGCAATTTCAGAATACAACTATACAGGTGACTGACACAATTAGACAGATATGAATCAATAATTTCTTCCTGTTTTTAAAGCAGGAGTCTATAATAGCTGACATAGTCCCTGTCTCTCTACTACAGTTGAAACCAGAAGTTTACATACACTTTATGAAAAGACACATCTGCATGTTTTTCTCACTATCTGACATGAAATCAGAATAAACCTTACGCGTTTTAGGTCAATTAGGAACCAAAATTATTTATATTTGCCAAATGTCAGAATAATGAGCATTATTTGGTAGCATTGCCCTTAAACTTTATGACTTCGGTCAGATGTTTTGGATATCCTTCCACAAACTTCTCACCATAGTTGGTAAACATTTTGACCCATTCCTCCTGACAGAACTGGTGTAACTGAGCCTTGTTTGTAGGTCGCCTTGCCTGCACCTGCCTTTTCAGCTTTGTCCATAAATTTTCAATAGGAATGAGATCAGGGCTTTGTGATATTCGCTCCAAAATATTGACTTGATTATTCTTAAGCCACTTTGTAACCAGTTTGTCAGTATGCTTCGGGTCATTGTCCATTTGAAAAACCCATTTCCACCCAAGCTTTAACTTTCTGGCTTCAGTATTGCCACCAAATCTTCTTTCTTCATGCTGCCATCTATTTTGTGAAGTGCACCAGTCCCTCCTGCAGCAAAACAACCCCAAAACATGATCCTGCTACCCCCGTGTTTCACAGTTAGGATGGTGTTCTTAGGCTTCCAAGCTTCTCCCTTTTTCCTCCAAATGAAACAATGGTCATTATGGCCAAACAGTTTCATCAGACCACAGGATATGTCTGCAAAAATGTAGATCTTTGTTCATGTGTGCATTTGCAAATATTAATCTGACTTTTCTATGTTTCCTTTGGAGTAATGGCTTCTTCATGGCCTTTCAGCCCATGTTGATACAGTACTCGTTTCACTGTGGATAATGACACAATTTTACCAGCTTCCGCCAGCATCTTCATAAGGTCTTTTGCTTTTGTTCTTGGGTTGATATGCACATGTCAGACCAAAGCACATTTATCTCTGAGGCATAGAACCCATCTCCTTCCTGAGATTTATGATGTATGGACATTCCCATCTTGTTTTTACTTGCATATAATTGTTTGTACAGATGAATGAGGCACCTTCAGGTATCTGGAAATTGCACCCAAGGATGAAACAGACTTGTGCAAGTCCACAATTCTCTTCCTGATATCTTGGCTGATTTCTTTAGACTTTCCCATGATGTTACAATAGAAGCAGTGTGTTTCTGGTGTACTTTAAAAAACATTCACAGCTGTGTCTCTAATTAACTCAGATGTTGCTAATAAATCTATCAGAAGCTTCCAAAGACATGACATCATCATATGGGCTGTCCCTAATTGTTTAAAGCCATAGTAATCCTAGTGCATGTAGACTTTTGACTTTGCAGAAAGTAATAAAAATGCCTTAAAAAAAATATCTCTCATTATTCTGGCATTTGGCAAATGTAAACAATTGTGGTAATCCTAGTTGACCTAAAACAGGTAAGGTTTATTCTGATTTTATGTCAGATAGTGAGAAAAAAATGCATATGTGTCTTTTTATATAATGTATATAAACTTCTGGTTTCAACTGTATGTGTAGGTTCTCCATGTGCCACCATAGGACACCAGGTGTTATATTCAGAAGATATGCTTCCCTATAAAGCATAATGCTTTAAGAGGGAAATATTTATGTAAATTGGCATGAGATAGAGCTATTCAATTTTTTCTCTTCTGAATATATTCAATTTGAAAAACTATCTGTATGAAATTGGACCCTTGTAAAATTGCATATAGAGCCATAATAGAGACATGTGCATGATGACTTTTATTAAACTGTTTATCCTGGAAAACCATAAGTTTATTAACACTAAGGCTGTATTCACATGCGTTGTATTTTTCAGTGTTTTTTTAATTGTTAAAAAAAGGACAGAAACCACTGAAAGACTGGTGCATGTAAGCAGAACCAAACAATATTTTACCCTACAGCTATCCCTTAGACCATGCAAGCTTCTTGTATTGAAAAAGGAATCATTTATAAGAAAAGGTATAGGACAAGCTCCTATTCACACCATGCTTTTGACCTCTGTTGGTGGTGTTGAAAAAGGTATGCCAATGGAATACCATGGCAAACATAGGGCAACCATCTATAGGGCAACCACAGTCTCTTTGGGACTATGCTCTATTTTACAAATCTATATTATGTATCAGGATGGTAGGCTATCCTCTTGTGTCTAGCACATTGTACAAATACAATGGGGAAATAAAGCAAACATAGTCCAAAAGGGGCCAAGTTTGTCCTATAGACCCGTATGGCTCCACCTTGTATGTATATATGTAAAAATATAGTGGGGAAAAAAGTATTTAGTCAGCCACCAATTGTGCAAGTTCTCCCACTTAAAAAGATGAGAGAGGCCTGAATTGACATCATAGGCAGACCTCAACTATGAGAGACAAAATGAGAAAACAAATCCAGAAAATCACATTGTCTGATTTGGAAAGAATTATTTTGCAAATTATGCTGGAAAATAAGTATTTGGTCAATAACAAAAGTTCATCTCAATACTTTGTTATATATCCTTTGTTGGCAATGACAAAGGTCAAATGTTTTCAGTCTTCACAAGGTTGGCACACACTGTCGCTGTTATGTTGGCCCATTTCTCCATGCAGATCTCCTCTAGAGCAGTGATGTTTTGGGGCTGTCCCTGGGCAACACGGACTTTCAACTGCCTCCAAAGGTTTTCTATGGGGTTGAAATCTGGAGACTGGCTAGGCCACTCCAGGACCTTGAAATGCTTCTTACAAAGCCACTTCTTCATTGCCCTGGTGGTGTGCTTGGAATCATTGTCATGCTGAAAGCCCCATCCATGTTTTATCTTCAATGCCCTTGCTGATGGAAGGAGGTTTGCACTCCAAATCTCACGATACATGGCTTCATTCATTCTTTCATGTACACGAATCAGTCGTCCTGGTCCCCTTGCAGAGAAACAGCCCCAAAACATGATGTTGCCCCCCCCCCATGCTTCACAGTAGGTATGGTGTTCTTTGGATGCAACTCAGCATTCTCTCTCCTCCATACACGATGAGTTGTGTTTCTACCAAACAGTTCTACTTTGGTTTCATCTGACCATATGGCATTCTCCCAATACTCTACTGGATCATCCAAATGCTCTCTAGCAAACTTCAGACGGGCCCGGACATGTACTGGCTTAAGCACGAGGACATGTCTGGCACTGCAGGATCTGAGTCCCTGGTGGCATAGTGTATTACTGAGGGTAGCCTGTGTTACGTTGGTCCCAGCTCTCTGCAGGTCATTCACTAGGTCCCCCCATGTGGTGCTGGGATTTCTGCTCACCATAATTTGCAAATAAACTGTTTCCAAATCAGAAAACGTGATTTTTGGGATTTGTTTTCTCATTTTGTCTCTCATAGACACAATTGGTCGCTGACTAAATACTTTTTTCTCTCCACTTTATATATATATTTATATATATATATACATACATACACACATATATTGTTAAAGGTATACATATACATGGCCTATAAAACAAATTCACTCACAGCGACTTTTAATCTTTTATTGAGCAATAGCATTGAATCGATTTAATTATAGATTGCGGTGGCCAATTGTCGGTCTCACAATGTTGCCAGTAAAACTTTGGTATCGCTAGCAAAAACATGTGATAAATGGCCATCACATTTGGGTATGGTTTCACCAGATTAGCTGCAAATGTGGGTCCGTACCGCTAGTAGTACATTATATAATTAAATGGAGATCCCCCAGGTCTACTCAAGTTGTTTCAAGTTATTGTAGCACAATGCACAGGTTTCTGGAAGATCTAGATGTCGATAAAGTAACACAGCTTAACAACCCCGTTACAAGGTCATTGAAAAGGAACAGGGGACGGTTATAAGGAAAGCAGCAGTCAGGAGTAAATGGAAATAAAATGTCACAGCTATAAATCTGACAAAGGCCTGTAAGAAACCTCAAGTGTAAAAAGTTCTATTGTGTGATGAGCCCAAAATAGGTAGGAATGGCCAAGTTACAAATCTGACCTTGAAGTTATGGAAAATTTGTGGCTGTACTTTAGAAGAGCTGTTTGTTAATGATCCTATATGGCTTTAGCAGAATTGGGATGAAGAACTGAAGAGAACATGTGTCCACATGTGCATAGCTGATACAGAAATGTCCATACAGGCTGCAATTGGTGCCAAAAAACCAAGGCCTGACTATGAAGAGGCTAGGGAAGAGACTGGGAAAATTGCTCAGGATTCTCCAACACCCAGAGGTTTCCACCATCCAGTCCCTCAAACACTCTCTAGACCAGTGTTTCTCAACTCCAGTCCTCAAGACCCACCAACAGGTCATGTTTTCAGGATTTCCCACAGAATGCACTGATAATAATGATATCACCTGTGCAGAATGCACTGACAATAATGATATCACCTGTGCAGAATGCACTGACTATAATGATATCACCTGTGCAGAATGCACTGACAATAATGATATCACCTGTGCAATACTGAGGAAATCCTGAAAACTTGACCCGTTGGTGGGTCTTGAGGACTGGAGTTGAGAAACACTGCTCTAGACAA
This sequence comes from Phyllomedusa bahiana, assembly GCA_025379985.1. NCBI lineage: Eukaryota > Metazoa > Chordata > Amphibia > Anura > Hylidae > Phyllomedusa > Phyllomedusa bahiana. Next base: position 215,270 of record JAODAL010000441.1, read on the forward strand.
AGCAGCACCACAAGCGTCTGGACTTGAGGAAGGCAGGAGCTCTTCTTTTTCTTAGAATGGGCATTCAGGTTCAGTTGCTCACCCAGGTTGACAATTTTCTCAACTGGTAATGAAGATCAGTTTGGAGTGACTGCTATTGCTATTATTGTATTGACTACTACTGATATGGCATCATTAAAAGGGTGGACCTATCATGTTTCACCACCAACCTTTATCTAACTCTGGATATGAATGATTCCTGCATGCGGCTCAGTTTGCAACATATGAATAAGCCATGGAATGAGGAACAGGGTATGGGTGAGGGCATGTGTCAATGGGGAAAGGGTGTGATTTCTGTAGGTACTTACAGATAGTATGAATAGGAGTACACATTTCTTCTAGAGGATGGAGAGCGGTCACATGGGGGGACCGAAAAACGAGAAATAAAAAGAAAAAGAGGAATAATTAGATGTGACAGCATGACCTCACCAGGATGACAGTGACATTAGAGAGGTGTATGGAAGTGGAGAAGCATAGCACAAAAATTTATAACCCAAGGATGTATACATAAAGCCGTATTTCTATGATGTAATAACCTGAGTCTGAATGTTTTTTTTCCCATTTACTTTGTATTGTGTAAAGCTTTCTTATCTTCCATTGCCTTTCCTAGCTGTCTGTCATTATATGCCTATCTCTGAAAACAGAGGTTCCAAACCTTTTTACAGCTTGTGAGCAACACTGATCTGTAACAGGAGGTGGATTGACTGTCTAATGAAAAACACAGACTGTGTACAATTTGCTTAAACACTACCGAAATGGCCTTTATGAAATAAATGTTAAATCAGTGTCCTACTGAAAGTGATTGCAAATAAGAACAAATTAACCAGCCAAACAGAAAATTGTAAAACCTGACACTACACATTTTCTGCTAGTCGTAAAAAAAGTGCACACTCAGATGATGATTTCTTACTTTGGGTTTTGTATTTAAATATAATTTTTTCATTATATGCAGAGCATGGAGGTGAGTAGATATTATGCTCTGCTGTAACTCTTGACCAGTGTCAGATTGGGGTGCCGAGAGGAGTTATTGGATTATCGGAGCCCAACAATGGAGTTGATTCCTGGGATCCACCAGTGGAATTGATTTTTGGGTCCCAATAGTGGAGTTGATTCTTGGGGCCCACCAGTGGAGTTCATTATTGGGGCCCACCAGTGGAGTTCAGTATTGGGACACACCAGTGGAGTTGATTCTTGGGGCCCACAAGTGGAGTTGATTCTTGGGGCCCACCAGTGGAGTTGGTTCTTGGGGTTCACCAGTGAAGTTGATTCTTGGGTCCCACCCTACAGCTACTTTGCATGACTGTACATACTGCACATGACTCTTGCACTTTGCCTCTTAGTTTTAACCTCTCCTTCTCTGCCTTTCTCCCTGAAAAGCAATCCCAGTCCCACCATGCCCAGAGACCCACCAGAGGTTTCTCTTGCTAGCCTATGAGCCAGTGTGAGCCTGCTCATGGCATTCTGGTAATTGATAGGGATGTAAAGCAGATCCTGGTAATGGTGTCTTTGTGCTGATGTAAGTGCTACTAACATTGCAGACTTGCCATTAGTGGTGCCAAGTCCAACCATTGACATAGCTTTAAGGGGTGCGCTTAGGTTGCAGCCTAGAACTGAGGGACCACTTATGAGGAAGCCAATCCTACATATTAATGCCTTTTACCACTATCGGACCGGGGTGCCTGATGCCCACTTCTGAAGTTGATTCTTGGGGATTACCAATAAGATTTATTCTTGGGGCCCACAAGTGATTTTGATTTTAAGGCCCATCTTATGGCTTCTTACATGATTGTACATAATACACATAACTTTCGTACTCTTTATCTTGAGTTCTCCTCTCTTTTTCTGTCTTTCTCCCTAAAAAGCAGCTCCATGCTTTTCATGACCAGGGGCCCACTATGCTCCTCCCGTGTGGGACAGTTCCAGCCTGCATTTTACTGCTAAGATGGTTTTAGGCCTGACACAGATCTTATGACCCTACACAGGGTCTATGCTAGCACCATGGTGAAAATAGTTCTTCTGTAATTGTGGTGCGTTTTCCCCTATGACTTTGCTGTAATAGTGAAGCAGCTGCGTCAACAGTGTAACGTGATAATCAGAATTTCCAAAAGTGATGAACAAGAAAAAAAATATTCATGACTTTTTAAAAAAAATTTTAGATGCTGGATTCTTAGCATATTCCTGCACTACATGTTTAGCTTCATCTGGTCGAGTGAAAATTTTACCTAACCGGATACACGCAGTCAAATCCTCTCCTTATTGCAGACACTACTTTACCGCTTACATAAACTTAAGTTTTCTATCGTTACATATTTATCTATAACTATACATATTATTATAGAATTTCAACACCATACACATCTATGTATCTATAGCTAGATCTATGTACTGTATATAATTTGCTCAACCAATCTGCCTATACATCATCTAGCAGCCTACAGTTCCCCCTCTTCCATCAACAGATTATACTCTCCTCTCCTGTACTTATCACCATCCTCTCTGCAGCTTGCCCTAATGACAATCTAATCTCTCAAGGATTCCTCTTTGTAATCTGTAAGTGTATTCGTTCTGCTTTTGCTTCTTTTTCTACAGATGGGGGTCTAAATATTATATAGTGTTCCTCCCACATCCATGCGCTCTTTTCTTCAGATAGGTGTTAGCATATGTTTGTTACTTGGAGGAGTAGAGATGCAGAGCTACACTTATCAAAGCCTGTTAGGCTGGGATATGTAGTACTAAATGGACTTGGAGGATGCCTGCAGCATCTATCACCTGTCTTACATTAATGGAACAAAAGCAGCAAAGCTTAAGCACCATGATACCACAGAATGTTGTCTCAACTTTTTCAGTGCTTTTCAATGAATTTTGTTGTGATCTTATCAGCTAGCACGAAAAGCCATGTCCTCATGGTCAGGCTAAAATCTGCTACATCTGTATATACACCAGTGTATTCAATTGTATGCTCTTTCTAGTGAAGTTTTAACTGGACCGTAACCCCATCACATAGGAGAACCGCAGCACAAAAAGGCCCCATTCATATCTCGTTTTGACAGCTGTTTATGGTATCTTTTGGGATACTTTAAAAAAATGTATCCCGGTAGATACCACGTTGAGGCTATCACGGAGCTATAGACTTCAATAGGGCAAATGTAGTCCTAATTGGACTACATTTGCCCTATTTAGTGAATGCGTATGTTATTTGCACACTACACAAAAGCATAGTCTACCACGCTTTTGTGTCTAATCTAGAAACGGCTCACTAAATAATGCAAACATAGTCCCTGATGGCCACATTGCAGTCCTACTGCAATGTCCATTGGGATACATTTTTGTGAATATCAGGAATTAGTTGTCAAAACAAAATATGAATAGGTCCCAGTGTCAGAATGGAGGATTTTGGGGCCCACAGTTTGAGTTGACTCTAGGGGCCCACAGTTTTGGGCCCTCCGGTGAAGTTTATTTTAGGGGCCTACCCTAAAGTTACTGTAAATGACTATACATGCCTCATATACTCTGCTTCTTGCTTTCTGCCTCTCTTCCTCTGCTTTTCTGCCTTTCTTTAGGATGTATATGCAGATAAAAAAAACTCCATGCCTACCATGCTTTTTTTTTTTGCACAGAAATTGACCTGCAGTGCCGATTGTTAAATCAATGTTAAATCTGCAGCATGTCAATTTCTATTGCAGATTTACTGCAGATTATTATTTTGAGCGGATTTTACACAATGGAATTGAATGGGGTAAAATCTACACCAAAATCCTCATGACCTGTTGCAGATTTTTACATGCAGATTTACCTAGGTATTTGCTTCCAAAAATTTCTGCAGCAAATCTGTCCCGTGTACATACAACCTTGAATGCACACAGTATGGATTTGCTGTGGATGTAGGTATGGATTTTATCAAAGATTTATCATTGCAGATTTTAAATTGACTTCAATGAGAGAAGGGAAAATCTACACTTAAGTTTTCAGCTAAGCCTTTACTTTGGATTTTGCTGTCTCTCACTGAGGTCAATGTAGAAAAATCTTAAGTAAAATTTACAGCAAAATCTGCAGATAATCAATCCCGTGTGCATTTACCTTTAGTTTTAATGCATAACGGACAAATTTCCTGTTTATAATTTTCTGAAGCAATTCTGCAGGAAAATCTCCAAGTAAAAATCTGCCACAGACTTTTTATGCGGTACATATTCCACTCAGTGGAGTAAAATCCATATATAACTCTGCACAAATTGACTAATTGACATGCTGCAGATTATAAAAATTGGCACTGCAGGAAAATCCCACCCACGTGGCTGGTACCGTAATCTGCAGTGCATGGAATATCTACAACAAATCCATGGCATGTGCATTTGCCCTTTCAAATCTAAGATGTGGAGAATCAACAGTTAATTCTGCTTCCATTTTTTTTAGGGCAGGTAGTGTCAAATATATTTGGCTATGCTGCATCTGCACCAAACTATTTTATTCATCTCCCAAAATTATACAGATCTATGAATAAAATGTTCACTGTACTTCTCTCTCCGTATTATACTATCTGAACCTCATACGCATTTTAATATCTACAATACAAAGTGACAGTGATAAATAAATATAGGGCGATATACATAGGGATATGCTGACAGACACAAATATGTATGCTAATATTGAAGCCTAATAAATGGTTATGGAAATGCTTTAAGATAAACTCATGCATGGGATGATAAATGCAAGGATTACAGGATGTAAATATGGCACAGAGAAGAAGCTTGAGACTGCGAGATAATGTTGTGACGTACGATTGTGCCTCAACTACACCAACTGTCCAAAGTTATACATTTGCACATCACTTCTATCTAGCGTCTAATTTCAACCCTTGTATGGAAAGCTTGGATGCAGTGGATTATGTAAGTACGTATTCACGGATAATCTTTACGTGTTTTGGACCCAGATGTGGATGATGTATATTGTTCTGCTTGGAGAAAATATATATATAAGTGCAGCACTTATATAAAATGCTGGCACTGTATTTTGTTTCATGTGTCCTGTGAGTATGCCTGGCATGGCTCTTGGCAGAAAACGGGCACAGGAACGCTGCATTCATTAAAGCAATTTATGTAATGGACAACCATGGATAACATTGATAATGTGCTTTTTCTGCTAGAAAATGTATTTTTGTAATAGAGAGAACTACGCCTTTAATAACACCGGAGAGGGAAGCCCACAAGCTGAACAATGGTATTCACTTCAGACAACCCCTAATACAGCAAATTGTATTAAAACTCCTCAGCTTTAGGTCTCATGCAGTAAATTCTTGTAAACTCTTTTAAAGCATTTGGGTCCACAATACAAACCAATGAAAACCCCCATCTTCAATATAATTGAGACGGAAGTGCATATAACTATAGCGGGTGCTGTGGATCTATTTAAACAAACATATGGGTCCACAATACAAACCATGAGAAACCCTCCGCATGCTTCAATATAAATTTGGAGGAACAGGGAGTGCAGTATAAACCTATAGCATGGGTGCTGTGGATCTATTTAAAGCAAAACATATGGGTCCACAATACAAACCAGTGAGAAACCCTCCGCATGCTTCAATATAAATTTGGAGGAACAGGGGAGTGCAGTATAAACCTATAGCATGGGTGCTGTGGATCTATTTAAAGCAAAACATATGGGTCCACAATACAAACCAGTGAGAAACCCTCCGCATGCTTCAATATAAATTTGGAGGAACAGGGGAGTGCAGTATAAACCTATAGCATTAGTGCTGTGGATCTATTCAAAGCAGAACGTATGGGTCCACAATACAAACCGGTGAGAAAACCTCCAAATGTCTCTATATAAATTTGGAGTAACACAAGGTTACAATATAAGCCCATATCATGGGTGCTGTGGACCCTTTTAAAGAAGAACATATGGGTCCATGATACAAAATGCTGAGAAAAGCTCCAAATGTTATGTAGTTACATCATTTGTAAGGCCAAAAAAAAAGACAGACGTTCATTCAATTCAGCCTATTGTGCTGTAGTGTTGATCCAGAGGAAGGTAAAACCCCCATAAGGTAGAAGCCAATTGCCCTAATTTTAAGGAAGTAATATCTTCCTAAATCCAATCTCACAATCAGAATAAATCCCTGGATCAACGACCCTCCTCCAGAATCCTAGTCACTATAATTTGTTATATTATTACGCTCTAGAAATGCATCCAGACCCTTTATGAACTCCTTTAGTGAATTCCCCATGACAAGTTCTTCTGGTAGAGAGTTCCACAGTCTCACTGCTCTTATAATAAAGAAAGAATGTCTCTATAAAAAATTTGGAGAAACATGGAGGTACAGTAAGAGCCCATAGCATGGGTGATGTGAACCCATTCAAAGCAGAACACATGAGTCCACCATACAAGGCACTGAGAAAAAATCCATATGTCTCTATATGTTGTTGGAGGAACAAAGAGGGACGGTATAAGCCCATAGCATGGATGCCCTGTTCTAGATCCATATCACATGGATCTGTAATTTGACTGTGAGGATAAAAGTGGCAATTATGTGCCACAATCGATACATCTTGAGAGGTCAACACAACATCTAATTCTGTAGTTTTTGCATGTACATATGCATGTACATTATTTTTAATGACAATCTTAGTCACACAGACTATGAAACATCTGGTTGAAAGCACCTATTGTATGCTATAGTCTTGCTCCATGCTGAATAGTCAAACTGTGACACTGCAATACAATACACATGGATCCAAGAACAATCCTATATTCATCTATTTGTATGCACACGCAGGGATTTTAATTGTACATCATCCATAAACCATTCATATGGACATCTTGGTGGAGCTCCGCATGAACAATACATTGTACTCATGGTAGCACTCTACTAACATACCATGACACAAAAACATTTACTTTGACAGTACAAAGACTATGTGTACATTGATAAAAGTACATTACATATTTGGAGGGTACACAAACACACACATGTACAGAGAGATTGACTAGGAAGAAGTGAATAGACAAAGTCAACGAGACAAAGTTCAGGAGGATCAGAGATAGACAATAGACAGCATGGAGAAGGCATTGTTATATGGCAGACAATACAAGTCCATACTTTTCTTTGGAAGGCATGATTCACTTTAAATAATAATTTTAACCTGTTCTCTGCCAGAGATTTACACACAATTAACACAACGTTCACCTATCTTTCTCCTTCTAACCTTCTCTTGATGGTCATCATGGCCCCAAGGAGTATAATAATGAACATCAGCATCCCTGCAATCACACCGGCGGTCTGTACAGTACTGTCAGCTGGCTTCTCCGGCTCCACTGTGTTGGTATTCTGCGTGGAAGCCCCTTTAAAAAAAGAAGGGGAAGCAATGCCTTAGTCTTTTTATAAGGCTCACGTTGCATAGTCATTATGGCATGCACAATCGGCTCTGGCAGTGAAGAGGTTAAAGATTTTCAGCCACCTGGAATTTGAAGTGGTAGCAATGACTGGATATTTTTTGATAAAATGAGTAGATCTGATGTTTCCTAGAAAGGACATATAGTCACCTGTAATTGGCTGGCTTGGGGGAAGGCGAGTGATGGGAGGAAGGCTGGAGGTTACCGCTAAGAAGAGGGAGGGATCCCGTCAGTTGGCATGCAGGAGAGGAAAAGATAGTGAGAACCCAGGAGGGACACATTGGCCACTTTATAAAGCCCCATAATTTATGACATAATCTGTTGGGATATGGACAGAATCCTGGCTGATTAGGGGAATTTAAGAGAAGAGCTAATTGGCTTGGATACTGAACCTTCAGCTTACAGTAGACTGAGGTCTACCATTCTTGCCTTTATCCAAAAGCAGCTGCACTGAATAAAAACTAAAACATTCTCCTGCAACTCTCCATTAATAATAATGACCCTAAAATATTGGGTAGATCAAATAACATTTTGAAGTTTCGGCACACACACGAATAATGTCTGCAAACTTACAGGGTGTTGCTCCTTTTTTTTTTTTTTTTTTTACATGAAATCAATTTCAAAAGATTCTACTGCAGTATTGTGGATGTCTCTGCTCCATCATAGCAGTCGCTGAGTGCTGGAGCAATCAATCATTTTTGAATAGGCTGATTAAAAACAATTGCACTACTAAAAATGTGATCATGATCATGATGTAAGTGCCTCAACTGCATATTGATGTGATTATACGGAGCTGCAGTTGGCTGTATGAAAACAAAGAAATGTGTGAAAAACCAAGTCATGTCCCAATTAGAAACTGGACAATTTTTGTGTTCTTTGGTAGTAACTTAGAATTCAGAGTCAAGACTGATCAAAATGTGAAGAGCAATAGCTCGGTTTAAATACTTAATATTAGGTGGACTCTGTTAAAGGGGTTGTCTCACTACAAGGATTGCTTCTTATGTTAAAGATCTTGCAAAAACAAGTCACTTTGCGATAAATGTCCATTAACAGTGTCCTACCTATTCCTAGATATCCCCTCTTGTATGGGCTGCATCAGCTCCTCAGGTCACTATAGCTACAGACCTGTTCTGTCTCTCCTGATGGGCTGCCAGTACTGGTCGCTATAGCTACAGACCTGTACAATCCTTACTAATAGGCTGCCAGCGCTGGTCGCTATAGCTACAGACCTGATGTCCTCAGCAGCTCATCACTGCAGGCCAGTAGAAGCCAGAAAATACTGAATTCAAAAATGAAACCGAGAAAACAGGACTGAGGTAGGATGAATCCATGTAGTGAGACAACCCCTTTAACATCATAACTTCATATTTGTAATCGTTTGGATCTAATGCTTTTGGTCATCTGCTTTCTCGGTCTTAAAAACCCTGTTGAATTAAGCCTTCTCTACCCAAATTGCGGCATGGTCTGTGGCAATACAAATTAAAATGTAATGCAAACATCCGTGGGTACGCCTCTGATTTGTGCCGCATGTTCGGTGATGTGTTTTTCCGATAGTAAAATATGCTGTTTGAGCATAGCCTAACACATCAGGCATCCAGTATCTTTCCTAAAAAAGAGAGGCTTCATAGAAAAGATTAAAATGCTACCCCCTCACTGTGGTGTCAGGTTTTCTCCCCCATTGTGGTGCTTGTATCCCACTCAATGCTCTTTCCATTAGTTTCCATTAGTTTACTCACTGCATGCTCTAAAGGGGAAGGGTTCAGATTAATGAGCAAAACGAGGGCTTGTAATCAAGCAACCAATTAACCTCAAGGAATAACGAATAAAATGTGTTGCTATATACTTCAGTAAATTGGTGGAATAAATAAAAGCTAATTATAAAAATAACAAACACTTGCACATAGAATGGCAATGGGGGCGGGGACAACGCATTTGATGCTATGTTTCGCAGGTACAATGAAAAATAATGCTTGAGACCTTTGTATTTGAACCCCAGAAAGCCGTGCAAGGTGAAATGATCTGTGGGAATGTTTGCAGCTGCTTCTTGCAAGAATTACTATTGCATGAAACTAGGCATCAGCAATAGTAATGCTTGCAAAAAACAGTTTTAGCTGTGGGGATAATGAAAGAACATTCCTTTGAATCCCACGTATCTTTTCAGCCTGTGCACCTTTCTGGCATTCAAAACACAACGTGTCCACCCTCCAGCATTTATTCCATCTACTGAACTGAAGAAGCAACTAAACATAGTTTTTAAACGCTTTTCCTACATCCCCTTTGCCATTGTACTTGCAATTGTTTAATGTTTATTGTTAGCACATTACCTAGGTATACTTCCAGCCTGCTCTATTAATACTACACCAGAAGAGCGCTTATTTTGGCTCTTGACTCTTGTATCTTTTGCACCTATATTTCAGATTATAGAGACACACCATGTGTGTAGACATATAAGCCATAGCAGCCCCACTGTAATTTAAATATATTCAAATAAATTCAAGGGAAAAGAGCTGGGACTCTGCAGTGCCCTCTATTGGATGTAGCATTCCTTAAGTTATAGCCAACTCACTGAGCCTTGCAATATGACTGGGAGTAATGCCAAACCCAATATTCATCTGCAGCTGTTTCTGGGTGTTTGCTCCTCATCAGCACAGAGTGGAATAGTGGTTGGCAAAGTGAGAGGCTCTAGATGTAGCTCAAAAAGGGCAATGTTTCTCAATAGGACGAGGCACCATGGAGGTGTATGGAGACTAAAACACCATGGTCGCTCAACTGAAATGTAAAATATTCAAATTAGCTCAAGAGAAAAGAGCTACTACTCTACAATGCCACCTGTTGGCCCTGTTCTGTACAGGTTCTTGCCACTAAGTAGCAATAGAAATGAAACCAACCAAAGTTGGGCACCCCCTCTCTGTCTCCAAGGGACCTATAGCATCTGCTTGATCTTCTGCTATCTATGCCTTAACAGTTATTTATTATATTGTAGCTTTTAAGTTTTAAAGGAATATTTTATTATTAGAAAAAAAGTTTGCCTTTTCAGCATCCCGCTGGTCACAGGTTGTATCTTCGCCACATTCAATTCAATGGAGCTGAGTTGCAATACCTGATCCAACTCATGGACAAGTGAGGTGCTGTATTTGCAAGAATACAGTCATTTGTATAATGTGGGACAACCTCTTTAACTAAGTTTTAATGGAACAGCCTAATTTCACCATGACCTGAGGAAGTAACTCTCAGGGAACAATAATCTTCATGTTTCCCCAAAGTGTGTCAGAAGCAGGGTAATACTTTAGCAAACCTAATATAAAAGAAGGACTGTGCTCCATTTATTAATTTACTGCAGGCTTAGCATTCATAACACACAATATAAACTGCTGTATGAAATGCTCCTTCAGTCACTTCAGTCTGAAACTAATTTCATGTAAATAAATTGCAATTACTGTACATTAATTGAATACATTTCTCTTCTTGACTTTTCCTATTTTATGGTGTATTTAAGAAATGCATGAGAAAAGCATCATTAAAGTAGACTTGACCTTCACCAAAAGCAGACATTTTGTAGATTGATTCTAAATTATTATAACTCTATTTTTTATTAGTATTATTATCGGCATGCTTTATTCATGAGAGAGCAGCTTGTCAAGTCACTAAGAACCGGTGACATCATCAGAGCCTAAGTGCCTGTTCTGATTTCAAGTGTTGAGATTTAATGGTAGCTAATATGTGAATAGGAAGGAAGATCTGACAGGGTCAAATGTTCCCTATGGCTGTGGCATTTTACTGGAATTTAAGTGCCACTTCTCTGGAATAAATTCTCCATGAGAAAATGGACGTATATACAAACAAGCTCTTGGACATGGCAATCTATACAGTATATTTATCTGACAGGAGTTCTGCGCTGAAAGTGACTCTGTGGTCACTTGCCACCATACATTAATAGATAACAGATGTCTTAGTCTATGGACCTAAAAGATTTGGTTTCGTAAATGCTTAATGGATAATATACATTGTATAAGCATTTGGGTAATTCATCCATGCTTTTAATTGTATGGATGTATTCAACATATGAGCAAATTACAGAAGTTTCTATTACGCAATACACCTATATCCAACAATGGCTAAAGTGAATGCACAATTCTTAAAGGGGTTGTCCTGTTTACTTTTATTAAATATACTGAGGCTCCTGCAACCCTGATAAAATAGAAAAAAAAATCATACTCAACTCCTTTTTAATGCTGCCGTCTCCTCTGGTTCTTCTGTTGCTTCCAGCTGCTGCGGTTGGCTCAAGACTGCTGTAGCCACTGATTGGCTGCAGTGGTCATAAGTCTTTGATGATCCAGAAATATTAGTTAAGGAAGCAGCATCCACAGGGTAATGTGAATTAAAGGGGTTGTCTCACTATAAGGATTGTTTTTTATGTGAAAGAGGTTTTGCCACAAAGTAAAATTGACGTGGGAAGTTTGTAAATTAAATAACAAACATTTTCACCATTCATTGATATTAAAAATTCTGCACCGTTTTTGTCTTAGCAGCTCCTTTAGTGATCCATTGCTTACAGCTCGTCTCCAGGGGATACGACCAGGGCTGAGAGCTTCTCAGTCCTGGTCGCACATGCTCAGACATCACCAATCTTGTCAGGCAGCTACTGAGGGTTCAAACCCCAGGTGCTGTCATTCTACTCCCGTCCTCTGTACTCCTTAGTAATTAGTCAAACAGTGCAAATAAATAAAAAAAAAATAAACCTCAATCAGGTATGTGCATTGGTAAAGAGAAAAAAAATCCATAGGTTTGGTTCCTGCAGGGATTTGAACTGAGGACCCTTGTGCTTGGAGGCAAAAGTTTTACCTCTGAGCTACAATGTAGAGACTTAAAGTTCTACATATAAACAGACCTTTCTTTGACTAAAGAGAGGACCGGCCTGGTGATGTCCTCCTGCTGGGTCACGTGAGATGCAATTCAAACAAATCACACACGCCTCCTTCTGAACACACAGAGCTGAAGAGCTGGATGCAGGAGGTATGAAATGAGTTCTTTTTCCTACTTTACCAGGACACAAGCAGCCTCAGTATATTTAGTTTCGACAGTATATCCTTTTACACATCTTAGTGAATCTTTATAATGATTGAAGGTCTGTTATTCTCATACAGAGCTCCAAATCTCCTGATTTAGAGTTAAAGGACTCGTCTGGTAGGAAAAATCTTTTTCGAAAACCTACAGACCAAGGAATAAAATCTGCATGACTTATCTCATTCAATCCCCACCGTTGCTGGATCAGAGCCCACCTGATCCATGCTGCTTCCGTTTCCTGATCCCATCTCGATACAGAGAATGGAAGGAAATTCTAGCTCAGCAAGTCGCTGCCTAAGGCGCATCACCCCTGTGGCCAGTAATTGGCTTAACAGGAATTTCTTTAGATTTCGTGAGTGTTGGAGACAAGACCAGAAAGTAGAGATCAATAGGGGACCAGTCATTGTTGGAATGGCAGTGACAGGAGATCAGTGAGGTGAGTGATATTTACTTCATTTTTAAACCCAGTCTCTTTTTTAATAAATAATTATCCTGCTAGACGTTCACTATGAATGAGAAAAATCTGGTTCCCTGTAGCTATCACTAAAAGAAGCTTAGGAGCTTTATGTATTAGTGAGTTCAGTGTAAACACATTATGCAGTAAGTTCCTAAGCTTAGTTCCCTCTAGTGGTGTCTGAAAATAGCTGACATTTTATGATTTAAAGGGGTTTTCTCGCTACAAAGATCATATCTATAATGATGGGGACAGTAAAAATAAGCACTTTTGCAACTTGTTTGCATTGCCTAAATCATTAAGTATAGCAGATATGAGCTAATCTGTGTGTGTCTAGAGCTAAATCAGCAGCCTGAGGTCGGGCCACTCCCCCTTTGCTGACTGATATTTAGTTCAATTCTGTTGGAACACGCCCCCTGGTCGAGACACCCCCTTGTGCTGTGATTAGTTGCCTGCACTATGTGCTTACTCCCCTCTGAGCTGTGGAAAATGAAAGGGAAACTAGCTGCCTCATCTTTCTGTGATGGCTGTGTCTGTGTAATAAAGGCTGCCTGAGCTCTCTCTTCTCCTCTCCCAGTGATAGCTTTATGTGAAGGATCTGGGAAATTACTGAGTCTAGCTGCTAGATTCACTCACCCCCAACCCATATAACATACCCTTTTACATTCTGCTCCCACCACACATATAACACTACTTTCTGCCTGATAACGGAGGGGGGAGCAGAGTGCATTTCTCACATTTGTTTCATCAGTTCAGGCTATATGTATAACTGCTTGCTCCAATCTAGGTGTTCTGGTTAGAAGGAGCTGTGGAGAGAGGTGACATGAGAACCATTGCAGGAGGTCTGCAGAGTTGTGACATCCTCTCCCTCCCACTGCTCACACAGAATGATGATGATGACTAAGGGGGGAGCAGGGAGGGGGTGTGATGATGTCACCACTCCTCAGTGAGGAAAGACAGAACTACTGAGAGGAGAGACACACCCCTGGATTTGAAGCTGTAACGGATAGAGAAACAGCTCAAGTCTGCTTTAACTCTATGTCTATGCAAAAGACTTGGAGCTCTGCATCAAAAAGCTCCATCTACTGAAAACATATCTAACTGGGGACAGTTCATGAAGATTTTTTTTTATAGTTACACTAGACCCAAAATAATGAACATTTTTGCTGATATATTTTTGCAGATATTCCAGAACTAATGTATTGAAGCACTACCTGCTGAGTGTCCATCTCAGTAAAGGTGCCTAGATACACATGCATACTTAGTTTTTCTCCTCTCTTATTCACTGGGTATGTGGAGAGATCCCTAGTGTTGAGAGCTGGATGCCTTTGAAGCTGCAGCATCTTCTCTACTTGGGAGAGGTGGTGATTACAATTGCGCTTGTAAGGAGAGAAAAAGCTGTAACTTTGGAGGGATCCAGCTCATCACACCAGGAATCCCTCTACATAACCAGTGGAGAAGAAAAACAAGGCCTAACATGTTGGTCCATCCCAGCACATTGACTGAGGTGGACACAGTGAAGTTATTGAAAAGACACAGCAGATGGTGCTATACTAATAAGCACCAGTATAGAATTCAGTTTCAACTAGATCCAATATTCTTTCTGAGAGATCTCCCTCAGAGGGGTTTTCTTATTGCTAGAAGGGCTACTTGAAATTAAGCAGATTACAAAGTAGCCCCATGCTGGGATCCCCATCGATGAGCTGTAATCTTTGAAGAAGCCTGGCAGTAAGTGCTCATTTTCTCTGCAGCACAACCACAGGCCAAACAAAGCATTACACTGGGCCCATGGATATCAAGGGGTTGTCTGGGTAATGCAGGACAGGACAGGTCCTCTAGAGGAAAAGACACTCTTTGCAACCAATTCTCATTCTGGCCAAGAGATGAGGATCCTTAACAGTGTATCCCCCTCTATTAAAAGATTTGTGTCACCAAAAACATTTATCATGTATCCATTGGATAGGACGTCTGAATGGGAACCCAATCGGTTTCTAAAACTGGGGTCCAAAGTCCCTAATACTTCCTATCTGCGCGAACAGAACAGTGTTTGAACATACGTGCTGTTTCTCTATTTAAAGTGTACAGGACTGATGGAGACAGTTGAATACAGCAAAGAGACCCATCTATACTGGGGGGACCAATTACCTACCTATCTATACTGGGGGTCGCTATTACCTGCCTATCTATTCTGGGGGGGCCCTAATACCTACCTATCTATACCGGGGGCCCTATTACCTACCTATCTATACTGGGGGCCCTATTATCTACCTTTCTATACTGGGGGGCCCTAATACCTACCTATCTATGCTGGGGGCCCTATTACCTACCTATCTATACCGGGGGCTCTATTACCTACATATCTATACTGGGGGGCCCTATTACCTGCCTATCTATACTGGGGGCCCTATTACCTATCTATCTATACTGGGGGGCCCTATTATCTACCTATCTATACTGGTGGGCCCTATTACCTACCTATCTCTACTGGGAGGTCCTATTACCTACCCAACTATACGGGGGGCCCTATTACCTTCCTATCTCCACTGGGGGCCTTATTACCTATCTGTATGTACTGTGGGCCCTGATATATATGTATCCCGACTGGGGGACCCTATTACCTATCTACAGACTGGGGACCCTATTTCCTGTCTATAGACTGGGGACCCTATTACCTATATAACTACTGGGGGACCCTATTGCCTGTCTATAGACTGGGGAACCTTATTATCTATATAACTTCTGGGGGACACTATAACCTATCTACAGCCTGGGGGCCCTATTACCTATATATTTATATGCCAGGGGACCCTATTACCTATATATTTACCTACTGAGGGACATATAAACTATATACCTATCCACTGGGGAAAATATAACATATATACCTACCTACTGGGGAACATATAACCTTTATAGCTACCTACTGGGAGACATATAACCTATATACCTACCTACTGGGGAACATATAACCTTTATACATACCTACTGGGAGACATATAACCTATATACCTACCTACTGGGGAACATAGAACCTTTATACCTAGATACTGGAAGACATATAACCTATATACCTGATTACTGAAGAGACCTATATACCTACCTACTGGGAGTGGGTCTATAAACCTACCTAATGGAGGCAGATAAAGGAACGATGGGTGACTTCCCATCCCCCACTGCAGGCATCTGAGTTTTCTATCATAGAAAAACCAGTGGCTCATAGGGTGTCACCATGCTTTTCTGTATAAACTCCATTAGGAAGAGAGTTATATAAGCCCCCCAGTAGGTAGGTAGGTAGGTAGGTATATAGATGCTGGAAAAGTGATGATTCTAAACTGTTGGTGTAGTAAGTTCTGCAGAGATGAGTCGTGGCCAGGACAAGTCATCATGGTGGTCTGGGCCAGATGGAGAAGAGAAGCGCCTACATACAACTTGTATCTACCACTATCTGGTCACTGTATGGAGTTAATATACGTCTTCATAGCCTGTGTACAACATGTGGTGGTAGCGTTCTGCCATGGTCTGGAAGTATTATTTGATTCTTAAGTATTAACAGTTTTGGGTCTTGGAGTTTTTTTTAGTAACAATGCCTTGTATGGTATATTTGTTCCATGTATATGTGTATTATTTGGTGACTATTATTTATAAGATATTACACTGTCATACATAGATCAATGTTTTTGAAAAAGCAAATTTGCCAGTGCTGCTTTTCATTGTACAGTGACTGCTGAGGTGATGGACAGGATCTATGTGGAATACGAATAAAATTAGTGACAGAAACATAAGTTTGTTTCTCTGTAAAATACATGCTGCAGTTCAGAATGTGGTGTGAAAAATACTGTGTGAATGCAACCCTACTGAGAAAAACTTAACACAGAGGGCCCAGGCCCACGGATGTTTTAGGACCCTAGCAACGTTCCTGAGCTATGAATATAGGTTTTTGAAAATGGACAACCCATTTAAGTAATGTAATTACTTATTATGAAATTTTTGATATATAGATTAAAAAAATGTTAAGCGCAAACATTCACCTTAAATGTTTTTTACTCTTAATTAATTGCTGTTTTTGGCATGTGAAATGATTCCCAGATAAGTCAAATCCACATTGACATCTAAAACTGATTTGAATGGAGACTGCATATGCACCATAACCTCAAATTAATGGTAGTTTAATTTAAATCAAATCTTTGCCACTGTTCTACTTGTCCAAGCTACAGCCATCTATAAAAATAGTGCAGAGAAAAATATCATTAATGTCTATATAAACTTATGTTATTCTGTTTGATTGATAAATGCAGTACTACTGCAGACTCTCTACAGTCAAAGAATACAAAAAACACAAAAAGCTCCTGTATTCTGTTGAGCCTGTGTAAGAAATTCAATTTCCTGCACCTACGCTAACCAATTACTCTCGATTGTACAGGGAGTGATTGGAGTAATTTTATGGAATTACTGTAAATTGACGTGGACCTTCACCTTAAATACAAACACAAGAAAACATAAAATATAGGAGTACACTTGTCCAATGAAAAAATGGAAACATTTCGTTGATGCTTTCTTTATATTGATATTATTCTTTGTATTTTTGCATTTACTTTAGGTACTTTTCATTGTGTTGATGGCTGAAGATGGATCTTCCAAGCAACAGTACAAATAATGACTGCAAAGTGAAAATTAATTTTCATCTCCTTCTACAAGTCAAGTGCATAAATGCATCCACCATGAGATTGGTGAAAATTATCTGCAAATTTAGTTTGAAAACACTCCAAAAGATTTGAAATATATCATAAAACATCATCTCCACCAGTCTACAAATATGAGAACACAAAATGCATCTGTACTGTCACGGACGCCCCTGCGACCTCCGTCCCGGGTCGCAGGCGCGTCCGGCTGCGGCTTTCCCCGCGGAGCCCCGTCCCGCACGTCGGGTTCGGGGTCCGCTCTTGTCCCAGTCCCCACCGGCGTCTACTTACCCGGCCGCGCTCCTGCTCAGTCAGTCCCAGTCTCCCGGCGCGTGGCTCCGCCCCTAGGGCGCGTGCGGCCCGGCTGTTTGAAATTTAAAGGGGCAGTGCGCCGGTAATTGGGTATTGCCGGGCACTGCTCCTATTTAGGTCTGGCCCCTTCCTGCCGGCCCTCTTGTCTATCCGTGTACCGTACCCCTTGCCTACGTTTATCGACCACGAATCTTGCCGTCTGCCCTGACCTTCTGCCTGTCCACGTTTATGATCCAGAGCCGCCTGTCCTGACCTTCTGCTTGTCCCCGACTACGAGCTTGCCTGACGAATCTGTACTACGTCTCCCCTTGGCCGCCGCCGCAGGCAAGTCCCGCCAGTGGAAACGACCTGGTAGACTCCCGCCGCAGCAAGTCCATCCCACCTTGCGGCGGGCTCTGGTGAATACCGGGACCTACTTAGATTCCGTTCCCTGGTGTGGGCTTCCACCATCGCCTGCGGTGGTCCAGCGGATCCACTACCCGTCCGTTACAGTAGGATCCGGCCATGGATCCCGCCAAGGTGTCTTTGTCAAGTGTCGCCAGTATTACCACCGTTGTGGCCAAGCAGTCCAAACAGATCGCGCAGCAAGCGCAACAGCTCCAGCAACTCTCCTCTCCGGTGCAGCAGTTCATCGCCACTCAGCAGCAGCAGTCGGCTGCAGTGGTTCCTCCCGGGGCAGTTGCTCCAGTTGGTCCCAAGCTCCGGTTATCCATGCCGACCAAGTTTGATGGGGATTCCAAGGTCTGCAGGGGCTTCATCACCCAGTGCTCCCTGCATGTGGAACTCATGGCAGGTCAGTTTCCGTCAGAAAGATCCAAGGTGGCCTTCGTGGTCAGTCTCCTCTCCGGTAAAGCCCTGGCCTGGGCAACTCCTCTGTGGGACCGAGGTGACCCAATTACGGCCGATCTAGCGACATTTCTACTTGAGTTCCGGAGTGTCTTCGAGGAACCTGCTCGTGCATCATCTGCCGAAATCGCCCTGTTGAACCTGCAGCAAGGGAACTCCTCCGTGGGAGACTACGCCGTGCAATTCCGCACACTAGCATCGGAGCTAGCCTGGAACGATGCAGCATTATGCGCCACGTTCAAGAAAGGCCTCTCCGGCCCAATCAAGGGTGCGCTCGCCGCCCGGGACCTTCCGCCTTCTTTAAGCGAGCTAATCCACCTGGCTAACCGGATTGACATCCGATTCGCAGAAAGGCGTGAGGAGCTCCGCCAAGAGCAAGAACCAGTCCGTACTCGCCGTCCATCTCATCTTGCACCGGTGTTTCTACGGCCTTCCCCGCCTCCTTCCCAGCCAGCCGTGGAAGAGGCCTTGCAAGTGGATAGAGCCCACCTGTCTCCGCAAGAACTTAACCGACGGCGTAAAGAGAACCTATGTCTCTACTGCGGCAGCCCTGATCATCTCCTCCGTTGTTGTCTGCTTCGCCCACGGCGTCCGGGAGAACGGGCACACCTAGGCTATGTGGGAGAAGTATCCCTAAGCGTGTGCAGCCTCTCTCCCCGTCTGAACATTTCGGTCCTGATCGGCACTGTAGCCGGGACCCACTTTCAAGTTTCTGCATTCTTGCACTCCGGTTCCGCTGGAAACTTCCTGGACGCTGCCCTGGTGTCTCAACACTGCCTTCCCGTGGTTCTCCTGGAGAATCCTCTGTCCATTTCCTCCGTCAGTGGAGAGATCCTCTGTGACCCAGTCCGTTTCCGTACTGAGCCATTGTCCCTCCAAGTAGGGGCACTTCACAAAGAAAAGACTAATCGTTCTATGTGTTTACCCCGGTCTTCTTCGCCCATCCTATTGGTTCTTCCATGGCTGCAGTGCCATGCCCTGGTGCTTGACTGGCAGACGGGCGAGGTCTTGCGATGGGGCTCAGAGTGTCGGTCTCGCTGTTTGGTGACACCTCGCCAGGTGCCAGCCGCTTCTACGGTACCAGCTAAGCCTCTAGCGGGCCTTCCCGCGCCTTATCAGGAGTATGCTGATGTCTTCTCCGAGAAGCAGGCAGAGACCCTGCCGCCACATCGTCCTTATGATTGTCCGATTGACCTATTGCCCGGTACCAGCCCTCCTCGGGGCAGAGTCTACCCCTTATCCGTTCCGGAGACACAAGCCATGTCCAAGTACATTCGTGAGAATCTCCAGAAGGGGTTTATTCGGAAGTCCTCTTCTCCCGCGGGGGCAGGATTCTTCTTCGTGGAAAAGAAGGACGGTACCTTGCGACCCTGCATTGACTACCGGGGTCTGAATAACGGTACCCTCTACTGTTGATCACGGAGTTATTTGATCGTCTGCAGGGCACAAGGATTTTCTCCAAGTTGGATCTAAGAGGGGCCTACAATTTGGTCCGAATCCGCAAGGGCGATGAATGGAAGACGGCCTTCAACACCAGGGACGGTCACTTCGAGTACCTGGTAATGCCATTCGGACTGTCTAATGAGCCTGCCGTCTTCCAGGAGCTCGTGAATGACATTTTCAGGGATCTTCTCTACACCTGTGTAGTGGTCTATCTGGATGAATATTTTGGTGTACTCCGCCTGAACCTCGAGACCCCCCCATTGTCATAGTCCTCAGGTGTTGAAGCGGCTCCGAGATAATCACCTGTATGCCAAGCTGGAGAAGTGCCTCTTCCACCAAACCAGCCTTCCGTTTCTGGGGTACATTATTTCTGATCGAGGCCTACAGATGGATCCAGCAAAGCTGTCAGCCGTGTTGCAGTGGCCACGCCCAGTCGGTTTGCGTGCCATACAGCGTTTCTTGGGGTTTTGTAACTATTATCGCCAATTTATTCCCCACTTTTCTACGCTAGTGGCTCCGATAGTGGCTCTCACTAAGAAACACGCTAACCCACGCAGCTGGCCCTCCGAAGCTGAGGAGGCATTCGCAAAGCTCAAGTCTGCCTTTACCTCAGCATCTGTCCTCTCACGGCCGGACCCCGGGAAACCCTTCACCTTGGAACTGGATGCCTCGTCCGTGGGGGTCGGAGCCATCCTTACACAAAAAGGGCCCACGGGCAAGACCGTAACGTGTGGCTTCTTTTCCAAGACGTTCTCCCCGGCCGAAAGGAACTACACGATAGGCGACCGTGAGTTGCTGGCCATCAAGATGGCTTTGGAAGAATGCCGCTACCTATTGGAGGGGGCTCGCCATCCCATCTGCATCTATTCGGACCACAAAAACCTTCAATACCTCCAGACGGCTCAGCGACTTAACCCACGCCAGGCTAGGTGGTCGCTCTTCT
This sequence comes from Phyllomedusa bahiana, assembly GCA_025379985.1. Lineage (NCBI taxonomy): Eukaryota > Metazoa > Chordata > Amphibia > Anura > Hylidae > Phyllomedusa > Phyllomedusa bahiana. The sequence continues at coordinate 236,442 of JAODAL010000441.1, forward strand.
TCTCCTGTTTCGACTACCAGATTCACTTCCGGCCCGCGGAGAAGAACATCAAGACGGACACCCTTTCCCTTGGCTTCTGACGTGGTGGGTGAGGAGTCTACTCCAGAGCATATAATCCCCCCAGAAAGCCTTATCTCGGCTGCTCCAGTTGACCTCCGGAAGGTTCCTCCAGGGAGGACCTACGTACGCCCTGCTCTCAGCATACGCATCCTGAAATGGGGCCATTGCTCTTTGGTGGCCGGTCATCCCGGCGTTCGAAAGACGTTCCTTTTGATATCCCGGTTCTATTGGTGGCCAGAGCTCGTCAAGGATGTCAAGGATTTCGTTCAGGCCTGTAACTCCTGTGCCCGCAACAAGACGCCTCGTCACAAGCCGGCAGGTCTACTACACCCACTACCCATTCCGACGCAACCTTGGACCAACATTGCGATGGACTTTATAACCGATCTCCCTCCTTCGGCTGGCAACACCGTCATTTGGGTGACTACTGATCGGTTCTCCAAGATGGCGCATTTTGTCCCTCTGCCGGGCCTGCCATCGGCCAACCGCCTGGCGGAGCTATTTTTCCAACATGTGTTCCGTCTGCATGCTGCTCCCGCAGCAAATCGTCTCGGATCGGGGAGTCCAGTTTGTTTCCAAGTTCTGGCGTGCCCTGTGTTCCCATCTCCGGGTGAAGCTCGACTTCTCTCCGCTTACCACCCTCAGACGAATGGCCAGGTGGAGAGAGTAAACCAGGTCTTGGGAGGTCATCTACGCCACTTCGTTTCAGCACGCCAAGACGATTGGTCCAACTTGTTGCCATGGGTGGAGTTCTCGTACAACTCCGGAGACTCAGAATCCTCAGGGGTCTCTCCCTTCTACATTGTATACGGTCTGCATCCCCGCCCACCTCTCCCTCTGGCATCTCCTTCCGAGGTTCCTGCGGCGGACGCACTGGTTCAGGACATAAAGACCATCTGGTCCCAGACCCGCCAATCTCTGCTCCGCGCTTCCGAGCGCACGAAGACCCAAGCCGACAAAGGAAGAAGTCCTCCTTCTGTCTTCTCACCAGGTGACAAGGTGTGGCTGTCGGCCAGATATGTCTGTCTTAAGATGCCCTCCTACAAATTGGGACCCCGCTTCCTGGGACCCTTCGAGGTTATCACTCGCATTAATCCGGTTTCTTACAAACTCCGGCTCCCTCCCACCATGAGAATTCCTAACTCGTTCCACGTCTCTCTACTAAAACCCCTGGTCCTTAACCGTTTCTCTCTGAAGTCTATCCCTCCTCCACCCATAGCTGATGCTTCCAATGTCTTTGAAGTCAAGGAGATCCTGCGTATGAGGAGAACTAGAGGGAAACGGTACTTTCTGGTAGGCTGGAAGTGGGATGGTCCTGAAGAGAGGTCTTGGGAGCCGGAGGAGAATATCCTGAACCGTAATCTCATCCAGAGATTTCTTCGATCCAGTAAGAGAGGGGGGCCCAAGGGGGGGGGGGGTACTGTCACGGACGCCCCTGCGACCTCCGTCCCGGGTCGCAGGCGCGTCCGTGCTGCGGCTCCCAGCGGAGCCCCGTCCCGCATGTCGGGTTCGGGGTCCACTCTTGTCCCAGTCCCCACCGGCGTCTACTTACCCGGCCGCGCTCCTGCTCAGTCAGTTCCAGTCTCCCGGCGCGTGACTCCGCCCCTAGGGTGCGCGCGGCCCGGCTGTTTGAAATTTAAAGGAGCAGTGCGCCGTAATTGGGTATTGCCGGGCACTGCTCCTATTTAGGTCTGGCCCCTTCCTGCCGGCCCTCGCCGGATCCTAAGTGTGTTTTACCTCTGGAGAAAGCGTTCCTAAGCCTTGTCTTGTCTATCCGTGTACCGTACCCCTTGCCTACGTTTATCGACCACGAATCTTGCCGCCTGCCCTAACCTTCTGCCTGTCCACGTTTATGATCCAGAGCCGCCTGTCCTGACCTTCTGCTTGTCCCCGACTACGAGCTTGCCTGACGAATCTGTACTACGTCTCCCCTTGGCTGCCACCGCAGGCAAGTCCCGCCAGTGGAAACGACCTGGTAGACTTCCGCCGCAGCAAGTCTATCCCGCTTTGCGGCGGGCTCTGGTGAATACCGGGACCTACTTAGATTCCGTTCCCTGGCGTGGGCTTCTACCATCGCCTGCGGTGGTCCAGTGGATCCACTACCCGTCCGTTACATGTACTATGCACACCTTTGCTAAAACTAAGTACCAAAGCCTGATATTACAGGCACTGCTTACAAATTAAAAAAAATAAGTCCAGGGTAAAAATAAATTGACAGCCAATGACAATGTCCATTTCATTTTCAAAATGGCTTCTAAAAATGAGAACTGGAGTTTTGCTTAGTATAAGCTTTTATACATTTCTCTTTTAGTATTTTATGACATTGCTTACTTAGTTAACCAATACATAGTACTCTCATTAAAGAAAAAATATTCACCTTTTGAGGCCAGGCGGACACAGCTGATTTTAGTCTCCTGTGAAAAAAAAACATAAATACATTATTACTAGAATTATATTAGTATTTGATTTCCCTTTTTGTTAGTGTTTGTCCAGCATATACTTTTTGGTTGACATGTATGAAACCTGGCACTGACACATCAGAGTGTAGAAGTACGAAAGTGTCTCGTAGCATTTTATAGTTGTGTCCTGTTCAATGGCAAAATTGGTCTCAGCCATGCCACTCTGAAATTGGTATGGATTTATATGACAGTTATGCGTCAAACTTTGGAGCATTCATTTCATGGCAAACTTTGGCGCAATTGATTCTGTCATGACACGCCCCTCTCCCCAAACTTGGTGCATTAAAAAGTCTTGTACCTGGTGCAGAATATGCCAAGTTTGGGCTCTTGACTGTTCATACATCTATAGAACAGGGCTACAACAGGTTTTTGGCAACAAAGCATGCCTGAAAACTGGCGCAGGACCATTCGCCCATTTATTTTGGTCTTTTGTTATCTAATTAGAACAACTTTATAAAAAAATCCTTTGCTGATTCCTTCAAAAAAATTAAATGACCGCACATGCACAGTCAATTAGATGTTTCCATATGCCTACAAACTATAATGAACAATGACTGTGTATGTGCAGCCACCTTTCTATTGCAGAAAGGGGGAGCAGAACATAAAATGTTAAATAAGGTCAATGGATAGAGTCAAGGCCTGCATTTGAGGGCCCAATAAAGTGATGGGTTTACAGCCACTACTTTAGGTCAAAAGTTGCTAATTTTCTCAAAAAAGGTTGGAAATGCCTTCTAATGTAGCAACAGTCAAGATCAGCCCACAACTTCTGCATTTTCAGCTTTGCTGCCTCATCTGCTATACAGATTTCTAAATGATTTTCTCAATACAAAACATGTTTAAACTTAAATAAAATACCATAGGTCATGCTGAATATTGCGGAAATGTTTTTTTCATTTTTAATGTGTTGATCACGTCTATCACTGTGCGCCACAGTTGACTTCAATGCTTTCAATTAGTCACTAGTCTAGTGCATGCCTTCTAATGTCATAAAACATGATGTCCTTGTACCAGACAGTAACCTTTCATCTTCCTTTTTTACACATATAAATGAATGTACTCCATCCATCTGTAAAAAGATGTCCAGTACACAAAGTGTATGATGAAAATGAAAAAGTCATCATAGGAAACCTGGCATGCATAAAAATGTGGTCTGTCTAGTGAGATCGTGTTTTGAGTGGTTTTATTGTACACTATTCTTTGGACTGTCACATTACTGTACTGTCACATTACAAATTACTATGAGTATCTTTGGTGAGATGGACATTGAGTATGTACTGTAAAAGTGAAAGGGTGTAGAAATAAATAGGACCTTATTCTGGTACTTGTTGACATCATCAAACCATCAGCAAATCAACAAAACCTTTATTTCCTCCACCTCATTTTGTTCTGTCCTATCCCATTGATAAGACTAAAGGAACTCTTGAGACAATTGTTCTGCCATGTTTACTAATACTATTGCCCCCCATAATAGTGTATGTATGTATGCAAGAGTGAACCACCCTCAAGGAGGTGCCATGGAGACAACCTTGTCGAAGTAAACAAAGTGAGAGTTATGCCATTATTATATAAAGTATATATGTACCCCATTAGCAGTACTCAAAGCCTGGAAATAAATGCTGTAACTCTTCACAGGTGAAAGAGGCGGATTCCAATATCCATTGTAGGTCCGGTTGTCTCCAACTGTAAAGGGCTGTGAAGATGCCAACTGGGTTGGTTTCAACTCTGCAGCAAAGTAATGGGGAGACTCCATAGTTGAGGCATTCCGGTAACTGACTGGTACTGGGAAGCATCCACTGCCATCTGCAGCCCTCCCTGACCTCTGTGTCCGTTCCTCCTTCACTACTACTTGGTATACACTGTGGAACAAGAATAATAAAAGAGGGAAGACATTAAATCCAAGGTGCAGCGGAGTGTAGATAGAAACAGACTTTGAGAGAAAAGAATTGAGGGGAAGAGAACAGGGCTCATTAACTATCATTAGATTATTAGGATATGTGTTGCTTGGACTAATTTCTGGAAAAATATGAAAGGCCAGCTGCTCACCAGAGATTGATGAGACTGCCCACATAGCTAGAAATGCTTTATGGTAGCTCACACATTGCAAAACTAAGGCCATTGTGAGGATAAGAGCGGATACAGCAAAATATTACTATGATATAAAATTATAGAAACAAGTTTAAGGACTTGATCTGTGGAAGTTTACAGGGCAAGGAGTCTCATCATGAAATAAAAATGAGGATCCCTCAGGGTATTGTTTCATGGGACATGGACAGCTGAGTGTCTATATCCAGTTTCTGACCGGCCGTTTCCCCAATGACCAGGCACATTTTCCTTTTCCGTAGTTTACACTGGTTTCAGCGCTATAACATTTTCTTGCACATGTTTATTGTAATTGTTTTTTCACCTTTTGTCTGGGATATGCATTATTTTTATGTCCTTTTTACATTCGTTTTTTTAGGATGAGGGAAAATAGTAAAAACTAATTTTTAAAGTTTGTTTTTATACATGTTTTTTATTTAGTTATTTTTTTAACAGCAAAAGTGATACTAAAATAAGTTTTAGGGTCACAGAGGCGAGGGAGAGGAAGTTAGTTATAATTTGGGCTGTTAGTATTGATTTCATTAATATTTTATTCTGTGTGTGGTTTTTGTAACTTTACATATTGTGCCCCTTTATAAGGTCAGAAAAAGACTATTGGGGGCATTTTTATATCCTTCTATTGGGGGGAGGTATATTAGCCCCAAAAGGGGTAATCAAAGGGAATTACATCTGACTACAGAGCTGATCTGCCGCTCATAAGATCCAACAGCTCAGACAGTTACCGAGCCCTGAAGGTCACGTGATCGGCGGGAGCAGGAAGCCAGTATAGGCTTCCTGTCTGTCTGTGTATAGGGTGCTTTTTAAGCGCTGTATACCCAGTGATCGAGAAGCCAGGGATGGTAATAAACCGTTTCTGTCTTTGCAGTGATGAGATCTGCTATCGCTGACAGCCGGATTTTCAACTGTGCAATTAATGTGCAGCTTCGATCTCTGCAAGGACGTTCCAGAACATCTGTGCAGAGATAAACTGCCACCACCCAGACGTTTATAGTCAACGGGCAATCAGCAAGTAGATTTTAGCCCCTTTTAGGGCTGTTGATCCGGAGACACAGTTGAAATTGGGGTGGGACCTAAGGAACTGCTTGTCCAGATTCCTTACTCTACAAGTTAAAGGAATTTTAAATGAGATATAGTATGCCATCAGCCTTCATTTCCTCCATAGGCAAAAAAGTTTATGCTTTTTCATCATCCATAGACGGCCTAATTTGTCCCTAAAGCTTACAAAGAAAAAGCTACCCACTGTACAATATTGGCTGGTCAGAAATAAATCACTGAGACAAGTCCAATTGTGGAGCAATTGTCCATTGAAGCTCAGTGAAATGGGAAATGGATGGATGAACATTTTACCTTACAGGAGCCCCCCGAGACTGTGCCGGTTTCAACCAAACTGTAATTGTGGTTTCTGTTTCATTCAAAGGGCCCTCAGCTTCTGAGTCAGTGAGAGAAGGAGCTGTAGGGGACAGTTTATAGACAATATTTGTTAGAGAAGTAGGAAATGTGCAAAAGTTACATTAGAATACAGGGAAAATAGACCAAGTAAAATACATAGTTTGAAAAAAAATCATTAGGAACCTGCAATTTTTGTAGCAATGCGGGTCGTGACAGGTGGTCCAAAGCCCTTGCTAGTACTTGCTCTTATGGTAAATGAGTAGGTGGATCCAGGATACAATCCAACAAACAGATGATGAGTCTCATTACGCAGCTTGAAGATCCGACCTTTTTGATTTGCCAGCTCCGCACTTGGATCTAAAGAGCCTACAGCCTTGTAGGAGATCTGAGGGAAGAAGATACACAAAAGTAGGCATGGTTGCAGCGCAGAGGACTATTGCATATAGAAGCAAAGAAAGATAAAACATTGACGTAAGAAAAATACCACATAGTCCATCTAGTCTGTCTTCACATATTTTCCTTTTTATTTTTACCTTAGGATCAATACATGTTTATCTCAGGTAGGTTCACATTTACTTACTGCTAATTTTCCAGCCAGTTTTCCTGAAACATTATTCCCACCAGTCTTATAGTAAAAAAATATTTTCTGACACTGTTTCTGATTTTCTAATCTTCTCTCAAACCAATTTCAGATTGTGACCGCTTGTTCTTGTGTTTAATTTCTTGTTAAAAACACTTCCTTGGACTAAATTTACAACTTTAACATATTTAGGTCTTTATTATGCCCCTTATGTTCATCCAGGCTATGCAAATTAAGTTTTTTTAATTTCATTCTAGATAACTTTTTTTGACCTTCCACCATCTTTGAACCCATTCTACTTGGTCAGTGTCTCTTTGGTGAGGTCTCTCAAACTGAACTCAGTTTTCAATGTGTGGTCTCACTAGAGCTCTATACAGCAGGGTCACGACATCCCTTTTTTTACTGGTTCTACATATTGCTATACAGGCAAGCATCCAACTTGGTCTCCCTACTGTCCGGCCGCACTGGTAACTCATTTTCCAGCTGTCAGAAATCAAGATCCCTAATCCTTCCCTTCTGAAGTCCTCGTTAACACAGAACTTCTGATATGATGATGAGACAGAGGATTTCTGCATCATTTTACATTTGAAAACATAAAATTATAGCAATAGCTATGGCTATGGATGTCATTTTATACAAACAGTCAACATGGTCAACATGTATTATTGTAGAAGTGTAGAAGAACTGTTGGCAATGGCCACTCGCCTGGTACCTCATACATGGAGATGACCCCGTTTGTCTCATTGGGAGGTTTCCACTGCAGGTAAATCTTCTCTTCAAAAGGTCCCCCTTGTATGGACTCCAAAGGTATTGGACCGGGCACTGAAGGGGCAGACAGTTTCTGTTAGCAGTTAACAGTGAGATATGGATGCATATTAAATGTCAGAAGTGTCTGTATGCATATATATATATATATATATATATATATATATATATACATATATATATATATATATATATAAATATATATATATATATATCTATATATATAGATATATATATATATCTATCTGTATATATATATATATATATATATATATATATACATATATATATATATATATATATATATATATTGTAACGCTTCACATGCGTTTGGACGCCATCTTGGACCGTCCTGGGGTTCTTTAACTCCGGGATCGCCGCTTCTGAAGGCGGAATGGCACACTGACACAAGCTTCTTTCTGGCGTCAGCCTGTTTTATTCATGCACAGGAAAACATATAATACAAACACAGGCACCAAACAAAACCTCGGCCGTCTAGCCACTACCTAAACTTAAGTAGAGAACCCTCTCTAACATAAATTGGACCAACTGTCCCGTGTCACAACACTGCAACTTATAATTCACCCAGTCTCCTACTGGGTTCCGGCTTTCCTAAGCCTCGGGGGCCAGAGCCTCCTGCAAGCTCCACTGCCACTCTAAACTGCAGATGGCAGACCACGCCCCCCTGATCTCCTGTAGTAGGAGGCCTTTAATAGGTGCTCCAGATGCACCCAATACCTGGGCTGGAACCAGAAGACCTGGAACGTGGGAACAACCACCCACCCATCTGCAGTTGTTCCGGGAAGGCCAGCCCTTAATGGCTGGACATTAGCCATGCTAGGTACAAGGGTCAGCAACCTAATGCTGCTGACCGACAATGCCTGGCTTCCCCCACCGAGACCAGGCTCTCGGTGGCACGTACGCCATCTAGTGGCAGCTCCATGCGACCACCTAAGGTCGCCCGGCCACAATATATATATATATATATATATATACATATACATGTCCTACTGTATAGAGATCCAAGGGTCAAATACAGATATGTATCATGGCTACTACTTACCATCTTCCTCGGTGTGTACTACAACCTCCCCACTCTCCATTCTCCCTTCGGGGTTGCTGAGTGCAAGTTTAAGATATACTGCAGTATATGGTCGTAGACCCCGCAAGGTATAGTGACTGGAGGTCAGAATCAGCTCCTCAGTGTCCACTCGTTCCTCTCCTAGTTAGTAGCTGTAGTGTAGTGTTAAGTTATAGCTATGACATCGAGTTACTGTGTATCCGAAAGGTTCCCATTGCAGGGTCAGCTGCCGCGCTCGGATATCCACCAATTCCACATTCTGAGGTCCATGCACAGGTTCTGTGGACAGAATATATTTCACAATTATGAGCTGCAAACAAATGGAAAAAATATCCGCCTAACAGTTGATTTGCCCCTAAGACAAAAGCAGAAGAGTGAAGTGGTCTTTGAGGGATTGATCAGGATATCACAGCCGGTCTCCACTAAAAAAGTGGGACTGAGCTGCAGTAACACATAAACCTACGAACAGATGTGGTGCATTTTAGAAGAATGCCTCCATGGTTTTAATTCTAGAATACCCCTTTAATTTTTTTATCTGTTTCCTCTCTCTTCACTTAATATATCACAGTTGGGACTGTTTCCTCTCTCTAGCAGCAAATGGAATTGATATATGACTTACATGAGGTCTTATGAAGACGTTTTCATGTGCCAATCACTAGTCCTTGTAGAAACTTTTTTTTTTTTTAAATCCAAGGCACCAGGAATCTCAGTAGAAAGTCATCTTTATTTGTCATCCATAAAAATGCAATGATTTGGCCATGCAAACCAGAAAATTATCAATCGAGACTCCTGGTGCATTGAATGCTTTGGAAACATGAGACTTGAGAGATAAGTAGTTTAGCCCTTCTTCCTTCATAGTTGCCATAGTCCTGCCTTTGTGACAGTTGCTTTCACTATTGTTTTTTTTTTTTTTTTTTTTTTATCTTCTTTCACCTTTTGAAAAGCAGAAAGCAAAATCTGAAAGTAAAATCAGGTTCATTCAGCACTATATCACCAGATTATAATATTTGTAATGATGAATCTTTTTGCCTGTGCTGTCAAAAAACCTAAGGCACAAGGCACTCAGATTAAACTTCTTTGATCACCGCAAATAAAGTGAATTAATTGTAGAATAAAAACATCAGTTTTCTAGTGTGTGTTCTAATATACTAACATCGGTTCCTTTTCCTCCTCATTTTCAGGTACACTGGTGGCTGTCAGTGGATGCAACCTGTATTGTTTACCTCCAAAGGCTGAAAGCCTATAACTGTCCGAATGGCCCATCTGCTGGTTTCATAAAGAACGTTGTTCATTGGCAGAGCTTGGACAAGGTATTTTGGTAAACTTAGACAAATAAGGCATTTAGTACCCCACCCCATTGAAAATTCAGCCAGTTTCATATTTCCTTGTGCCCCCTTGCTGTTGCATGATGTGGCGTGTTAGGTGATCGCCTATTTTTGCCTCCCGTCATCCCGGCCCTATCCACTGGACATGATCAGAATGGGATTTTCATCTTTTTAAGAACTTGCATAACATTTAATTCTGGTACAAACTTTTCTTGTTAAACTAATGAATATTTTTAGGTAGGCAAAGATATAAAATCCAGCCCCCTCCTAATTGGGATATAATACGAAAATGATTGAGTTTCATTGCATCGAATGATCTTTTCTTAATTTATTGTTAAATTCAATGAACAATGACTTTCAAGCATAAGATCATTGGAACTCATATGCAAAAGTAGATTATCTTGACCACAAAATCCCAGTTGGGTTAGCCAAATTATTGTTGTGTTGATGAACACCATTGCCTCTATACATATACAGCATACACTTATGTTTCTTGTCATTTTATTTTGCTAGTCATCAACCCACATATTTTTTCATCCAACATTATTTTGATCTTGTGTTTTGGATGAACAAGCAAACTTACACTCATACACCTTTATAAGTAATTTAATCACATGATTCATTAAGTATTTTTAATGCAAATAGTCTATCTGTAATAACTATGTTTCATTGTTTATGCTTTGTTGGATTGTTTTGAACTCCAATATGGATCATTGAAGTTAGAATTTTTGACTTTTATGCTGAGATATTTATTTATATCGATGTAATTATAGCTTGTTTATATTGTATTTGTTTTTAAAGATGTTTTATGTATTCTGTTAGGGTGCGTTCCCACGGCAGAGGACAAATACCGGTTGGTTTATGTGACCGGTATTTGTCCTGTTTTGCGGCCATCCCCGCGGCCGTGTGGGGGACGGCTTTTCTCTGTGATGAACGGAGAAATGCCCTCCCCCTTCTCATTGACTTGCACATATTTCTACCGAAAACCGGTTAGAATTGTGGAAGCACAATATTATTCGCGTGGCCCAAAGGCGAAAAAATCTGCTGGCGGAAAACCCGTGTAGTGTGGACTGCTGCATTAGTTTTCCATAACACCCCATTGTGCTAGTTTGCGGCCAGTTTTTCAGATGGTCTGCAAAACTGCAAACTGTCTGAAAAACCGTGTGAAAACCCGTGCCGTGGGGACATGCCCTTAGGGTATGTTCACTCGGCTGATTTGGAGGCTTATTTTTCAGCATCCAAATCAGCTTAAAATACTTATCTGACAACTGACTCTTACTTTGCAGTTTTCAGATGAGTTTTTCATGAAGATTTAATATGGCTTTTGAGATGTTCCAGCATGTGTTCTTTTTACGCAGTTTTTTATGTGGTTTTTATTCTGACATTCAAATTTTGTGCCATGGTGGTGAAAAACATGTTTTATAGCCATTTCTGACTCGTTTTGAGGGCTGAATCTGTGCCAAAAGATCTCCGAAAACGGTGTCCAAGACATACCTTAAATCTCATATCTGATGAAGGGCTGTACATAGCCCCAAAAAGCATCATACTAAGACTTTGCTCTAATGAAGGAGTATATTGTCCTAAGGAAATTATGGTGTGGACTTTTGAACTTATAAGTTATTATTGGAGCACAGACCCTATTTCTCTTCAGTTGTGACTTGTCTCCTTGTTGTGTTGTTGGACACCTTTACATACAGAGCATACAGTTATTTTTCTTGTATAACTTTTGCTCTCATCTCATTTTGCCAATCATCAACTCCCAGATATTTTTCACCCAAGATCTCCTCACCAACATTATTTTGATATTGTTTTTCCTTTTGCTTGATATACTCCATATTCCTACACTACAACCAATCTTACAGTTGATCATCTCTATTTCCCCCATTCTTTGTCATCCCTCGTGCCCATGTTAGAGCTGAATGACAGGCTACACAATTGTTATCATGCAGCAGGGGGTTTGCAGCTGGTGCCAGCTCCCTGGTGAGATGTGTCAGACTGCCCATGTCACTCATACAGCCTGGCGTCTTGCTCCTCTGCCAGGAGCTGCCACTTGTGCTGTCACTTATGTTCTGGGACACACTACTTGTCCTTATTACTAATCTATGAGCTACAGATCATTCACTTCACTAGAGACCATGTAATTTCCTTGTTAACCTTTTCACTGCTGTTTTTACATCTTTCAAACCAACAATTAAGGGAATGGTTCCAAAGAACATGTATTATGGCATTAAGTGATATGCCATTTTCAAGCAAGTTGATTATTTGGAATTGTTATGATATCAGGCTAATTCAGAGATGTCATTTTAGGATTATTATTCTGCAAACCACTGATTAGAAGAAATGAGCCACTTGAAGACTACAACAGACATGTCTATTAAGAAAGTTGTGCACTTGAAGATTCCACCTCATTTTTACTACTGTGGTGTTTTTCTTTATTCCTTTATGTAGGACTAAAGAATAAAATATATTCTCTGATTATTATTCACCAACAGAATAATATTTTATTTACTGCCTCTGGTGACAGCAGGAGCAGGAGCCGATATTGAAGCTGTCAAACATCCATTGGGGATCATATAATGTGAGCTGTCTTAGATATAAGCTCTGATTTGCAGCTCAATACAGCCAGTACACTGAGACCCTAAAAACCGTACGAAGAGTCAAGTTCAAATACTTTCTCAACTACTAGTCTTAAATCTATAGAAGATCTTGACTCATGGAGAATTCATTGTCTGATGCATTGTTGCAATCAGTGTCGGACTGGGGTGCTTTGGGCCCACAAGTAGAGTTGATTCTAGGGGCCCACCAGTTGAGCAATTTATGGGCCCACTGGTGTAGTTTATTTTAGAGGCCCACCCTTCAGCTACTTTAAATGACTCTTATACTCTGCCTCTTGATTCTTGCCTCTCCTTCTCTGCTTTTTTGCCTCTTCTGAGGATGTATATGCAGTAAAAAAAACTCCAGGTCTCCATCGGGAGTTTCCCCTATTCCTCAGTGGGCCAATCCGAGCCTGGTTGCAATTTGGATTTAGATCAAAGTCAAATTCGAACTGAATTGGCCAGAATCACTTTTTTCCCACATTAGCCCAAAAAAAAAAATATTGACCATAACCCTAACTCTAAATTGGGGTTATAGATTTTTTTTTTACTTGGTTTGAATGGGTTAACTTACTTTTTTCCCCAGAGCTTCCGATCCCATGGCACTGTGCTCTTATGTCACTTCCATCTGATGTCAATTCCAACCCAATGCCACAATAGAGTTACCTATGTTACGTTGAAATGGATGGAGGAAAGATAGAAGTGGCATAGGAGCATGAGCATAACTATAGCCATAGTCGCCATAGGGACTGCTATAGGGCCTGGAGGTTGAGGGGGCCCCATTCAGAAACAAGAATATTGTTTCTTTTTGTAGTAAACAAGAATTTAGGGGCTTTCTGCTCTCCTGCACTATTAAGTGGGTTCCCTGATATATGGTAGCATTATTTATACCTATAATTATTTCTAATTATGCTGCTCTTTTAGTTTATTGTCATTAGTCAGTGGGGACCAATCACATTTTGACATGGTTTCCTATGAATTCCAGTTACGTCTCTGCATCAGAACAACAGTGCCATGAGACTGAGAGCACCATGGGACTGGAAGCGCCAGGGAACGGGTTAGATAACCCATTCAAACCCAGTAAAAAAATATAAGGTTAGGGCTATGGTTGTAGTTAGGATTAGGGCTAAGGTTAGGATTAACAATTTTTTTCAAACTGACTAGGGACAGATTCAAGGAACATCTTATGTGATGTAAATGAGGACTCATGCACATAATTGTGATGCAGCAAAATGGCATAATATCCTGTTCTGTGAGATCAGAAAAGCTATCCCAAAGATTTCTTTGGAACAGACTTTCAACTGTCTAGTAATAGGTCCAGTTCTTGGCATCAAATACATGTCTCAAGCATATAGCGGTAACGTAGTCAAGTGTGCAATGCCTATAGCATGTTCATTGAGCAATGTAATGTTATGTGACTCAAAAAAATTTATGTTTCTCAGTCTTTCTGTTCAATGAAACAAAACAGTTGTGCATTTGGCAACATGACAGGCGGGATTTATGCCTCTATGCACCATGGCTGCTACATGTAGTTAAGTGGGGGCTGGCCTGGGCAACTTCATGGACAGAGGTAATTGATGACTGGGAGAGTAAGTTTCCAGCTTGACATGAAGAGTATTGAACAAATAAGACACTTTTGAGTGAAGAGATTAGCTATGATATGACTTTGGGAGAGTTGATCGACATGACTTCTACTGGTGACAGTGAGAGTGGTGGTAGTGATCTGACAATGAGTGGCAGTAAGCAGCCAGATAGACAGCTGAGGTTAGCAGACTCCTAAAACAGGAGTATGACAACTGTGACATCTAAAGTAGAGATGCAGCAGAGAGACTGAGTAGTACTAACCCTAAAGTAGGACCTACTGTTAATAGAGACTGAACATTAGAGTGCTCTTGGTGACAGTACTCAATACCAAGTCAATGGGCAATATATATGAACGGGGCTGTGCCATTTGTTTTTGGTGTATCTGGCGCCAAAAAACTGTCAGAGCCCTGTTCTATAAATGTAGGCAAAGTTGTACGACAAAACTTATGCCAGAAATGGCAATTTTTAATGCGACAAAGATAAGTGCCGAAGATGCTATGCAAGGCAGAAGCCAGATTTATGAACCCACATAGGACAGGTTCATACATACTGTTGCATTCTACACTTCTCTATATTGCATAAGAACTGGCGTGTAGTCACCAAGTTTCATACATGTCGCCCTATTTGCCTTAAGAACCCTTTACGGAGGGAGTAGAGACTTTGACAGTTAGATTTGCCGCAACAAGACCACCTAATGCAACCATTATTGAAGTGTATGGCTGTTTGTGAGAACTGCTAAGCACAAACATGATAATGTAAAATGTAAAGTGCGTCAACTTAATAAAACCATCATTAGAAGGTCTGTATCTGTGCTTATTATTTACCGTGCCATCTACTTAGTGGTGTGGTACCCATTAGGTCTCCCACAATATGAAGACCAGGACATTGAGGTCAGCTTCCTACACACAAAGGGGGTTAACATCTCCACAATTATTTATTTCCTCTTAAAAATGCCCCCGGATGAGACCTGTGCTGTTTGGAAAGTTTGCATCTTTATTTTGCTCAGTCAATACAAAGGTATCATATAAAAAAATATAATTGAGTTGAAATCGTGTCAAGACTTCCGGATGCTGGCAGATGCCTCCGGTGTCCAGACCTGACAACACCACCAATGCAGAATGTGAAGCTTCTTGTCAAGCACCTGACAGATAACAAACACATTGCTTAAAATGATTGTCCAAAAAGATGTATGTGACTTGAATGTGACTAAAGTGCTGAAACCCAACACTATTCTGCAATTTATTCAAATGAAAAGGAATAGTGACTAGAATTTCTTCATAGGTTCAGTATAACCCGCCTTTCATTTTGGTGCTCACAAGTCCATTTTAATAGCTCCATCCCCAGTCTTGAATTATTTGTGATGTTTTAGCTTAACCCCTGTGGATTCATCCTGCTCACCTCTGGCTAAGGCTGAACAGAGTAGATAAATATAGTCTGTTTGTGAAAGGGATGTGAAAAAGAACGATATTTTAGTTGCTGCCTGAGGAAGCAAAAGTACTAGACCCATAGTCATTTACAGTTATGGTACAGCCAGTCAGAAGTCTGGGATTTCTGCTTATCCCAAGGGCTGCTTGGCAAAAATGCTTAGACCCTAATTAAACATGTTAATTCATTGCTGGATGGGATTTAACACTACTGCAATCTGCGAGGTCACAAAGAGTTTATTATACGTTATATACAATGAGTCCTCTATCTACAGTTGTCTGAAGCCTGCTTTATCACAATGATGTCACAGATGAAAGATTATTTCTAGTTACTGGTTATTATTAGCTTACATATATCATTTGAGATGCATAATAGATTATATTTTTTATGCCTTACACATATTTTTATAGATGTGCCTTTCACTGAAAGTAAGGGAAACCATGAAACTTTACCATCTCCCAGTGTGCATCACTCTAAGAAGTCATAGAAGACACAAAGGAGGTACTATGTGAGTAAGTATGTTCACATGGCAACATTTTCCTGTAGGAAAAATCTGTTGGAGAATTTGTGTCAGAAAACTCTGAATTTCTGCCGCCGATTTTCCCTTTGTATTTGCCACTGTTTTCGATACGGATTAGCCCGATTTCACTAGAGCTAGTCCATGGTGTTGGCTACCCAATGTGATTCCATGTTAATAACGTGACATATCACTTCCATTTTTTCTGCATTGCGGACTTCGAAACTTGGGTAAAAAATTCTATGCCACTTGACTCAAATGAATGTGAAGTAGGTTTTAATCGGATTTTGACACACTTCAAACTTTGTATTAACATACAAAGTTTACATGGAAGATAATGGGCCACATGTATGAAAACTGTCTAGGTCTAAGCCTTTCTTTGTTGCCCATAGAAACCAATCAGAAGCTCACTTTTTTTTTTTCGAGCACTATATAAGCTTTTTTAAAGGTTCTAGGGACAAAAAAAGAAAATCTTAGAGTTAGACAGTTTTCATACATGAGGCCTAATATTTCCAGAATGGAAAAGAACAGAAAAATTACAACTGGACTCTGGTTCCTGTAGGTTTTGTCTAAATCATAATGGTACAGAATTACTAATTCGTTATAATATTCTAGACTACACAGTTTATGGATGCACCACATTTCTCACAGTGGCTCATGCTGTGGTGGATGATAAAATTTTGGGAAAATATTAACTTGTTTTTTCTAACTTCATATGATCAATGGGTTGACTTACTTTCTGCCAATATTTTGCTCCAGATATCTGGTACAGTTTTATAGTATGGAGTTGTATTTCACTACAACCCACAACTCTTTGCCATTACCCTTTGTCAATCAAGGCCAAACAATCAACTGGTGTAAGGTAAGGAAGAATGTGCATGCGCCATTTTTCTTGGGCTCATGCGCAAGTTTCTTATGGTGACTTGCTGCTGGGCAACTGAGTAAACACATAAGAGAAGGGGTCCATAAAGTTCCAGAACTCTTAAGCATTTATTGTTCATGCCAACGTTCATCACTCAACATCAACTTTCTGTTGAGGTCACTGCGCATACTTACATGAAGTAGTGAGTACAGAATGCCAATTTGATGTTATAACAAAAAATTCATGAGTGAGTAAGATCCATCTCTTCTTTGTCTAATTAATTAATTAATTAATTAATTAATTGGGCCATTTTTTTAATAAATTGATTGGATCATATGAGATTATTGATGTACGGGCACTGTTAACTTAAACTTTCTATATAACATTTGACATTCGGTTGTATTTTTCCACACATCTGTTCATAATTTAGGTATTGAACACTTGGACATATGCCTTAGCAACTTTCATATCATCAGACATTGTTATATACCAGAGCAAGAGCTAATTGATCTCTAACGAAGTGGAATCTCTTCGTTTTAGAATTTCACAGGAAAACCTACACGGTTCGGATAAACGAATCGCAACTTTGGGGTTGACTCGCGTGACAAGCGAGTGTGCTTTTGCGATTGATAAAATGGCTGCAGCACATGGCGTATTACATGGGGCAAAGCACTCTGGGAGAGAAGAAGGGCAAGCCCAGCGATGACATGTGCAGAGGTGAAGCCAATTGCAGAGACCGCGGGATTCTGTGACGTCACCACACTATATAGTCCGGGCGTGGACGCTGAGGAGCTCATACCGCTCTCACTGTACTGACTAGTGGAGCGCTGCCGCGGCTGATAGCTCTTACTGAAGAATTGATTTTATATACAGCGATTTGCCTGTGGGGGTGTCTCACAGCTTGTCTTCAGAGGCTGGTTCTCTTAATGTTACTATTTCTAATCTACACTTTTGGGTATTTGAGGATCACTTGAATCCAGTCTGCGAATCCACCTGCAACTGCATATACATTACATATTCAAGTGATGATATTTGACTAAGCCTTCCTGTTGTATTCAATTTAAAGAAACACAGCATTACTCCTTACAATACAAAAACCCCTATCATTTTGTGCTGCTCAATTCTATTTTGCAATTACATCCAGGGTTAATTAAGCGTTTGTGTTTTGCTGGTGTGGCTGACACTCAAGAAACCGTGCCTTTTTTCACGCCAAAATATATACATTTTTCCTGAGCCTAAGTTTCATGTCCGACAGGTTAATTAAGCCTGTTTGTGTCTTTTTACATTTAGTAAACACCAGTGTTTTAACGACACATACAAGTAAAATTTTCCTGGCCATTTATGGAGCGCAATTTATAGCCAAGGGTTACACCAACTTGTTTACGGGTTCTCATTTGGAGTCCAAAAACAGGGTGTTATATTTATCACTCTCCCAGATATCATCATCAAAACAGTGTCTGTACATATTATTGAACAAACTGTAGTCAGACACGAAAGGTTGGCAGGCTGTGCACCTGCATTACATGGCGCAGTTGGCACAACATTCCTGGAACAGGACCCTCGGTCGCAGCACAGCAAGGGGCTCTGAGCAGCCAGAGGGGTCACTTTGTTGATGCCAACATACTGCCGAGCTGTCATCAGCGCCGTGGTGGTTGTTCAGTCAACCCAAGGGTTCTTGATATGGTTGACTAGGAGTCATCGGCCTCTCCTCCCAGATGACATCTGAACCACCCCCAGCCAGAGTCGGTGGTGAACCACAGGACACAACCCTTAGTTTGTCAATTGGAGCCCTGAGCGGGTCAGCGGCCCTCACCTGTCCTCAACCCGTCCTCATTAGTGCCCATCCGGTTCAGCCTCAGCCAGAGATCTACTATGTTGGAGTACCTAGGTCTCAGTCCTTCCACTATATAGCGAGGAATTAACAATCTTAGGAGGGCAGTCACTAGCTACTTGGCAGCGAAGAAATGGGCCAATATCCCTAGCGGTCTCTCAGTAGGCGTCAAAGTATAGATGTGGAGAGATGCATGGGAAGGTCATGTTTTGTTGAGAGGGTCAGTCTCGATCATACCAAGACCGTGATGAGGACAGGCCGTGACGTGAATGAACACCAAATAGATGAGATGATGTAAGCGCGACCGGGCACTTGGGAGCCGGGTGGAGGCAAGGCTTCATCATACGTTCAGGAGAAGAGGGCGTCAGCTATGCGCGTATGCAACAGCGGCGCAGCCACAAGTGGGTCGTGGTGGCCGTGAGTCCAGACTAGTATAGCAGCATTGTGTGAGATCAGGAAGCCAAGCGGCCACATGGTGGGAGAGGGGGCGTGGTGGGTAGGGGTGTGGTGGGGTGGGAGGGTGGGGAGTAGGGGTAGTGCGGTAAAAAGACATCACCGCTTCGCAGGTAGCCAAGAAAGTAGCGCAACTGGAGCTCGCGAGGCAGCGGCTGAGCAGTAGTTCACTCAGTGTGGAAGCTTGTGCGGTAAAATCCGATACTCGCCGGTGTGGCAGTACTATCGCATAAGGACACCGGAAGGAGCCGATAATATGATGGATATATGTTAGAATTCTGTAAGCAGAGAAGATGAAGCGTGCGCAGTGGAGCTAACGTGTGGCACCAACGGCCCTGCGTCAACCATGCAGCGTGCGACCATCTGGTGGGCCTATGTCGAGAACAACGTGGCCCCAGATGTTGGTGAGGTCCATCCTGAACCGCCGCAGCAACAGCAGCAGCATACGCCCATGAGGGACACGCATGCCCATTGCAAGCCAGTCAAGGCTCCACCAACCTCTGCAGAACGGAGCTGTATACTCTTTGAACACATCATACTCCCGAGTCCAGATAGCTCCGCTCCTCCTGCTACTCAATGGCGCCATGCATTCTTATCAGCGAGGCGATTGCAAAGAGACTACAGTATGCGTCCAACCATCCATAAGGTCAGCAGCGACCGTGCTCCTGTCCAAGTATGTTGGTTCTATATAGCAGTCCACCCCCTCCCTTTCCTAAATGGTGCGACTCTGCACCATTCAGTGAACTAATGCTTGTGCCTGAGCCGAAGATGGACAGTACCAAGCCGTATTTCTTTTCCAAAAAGGCAGTACCAGCACTTCATAACAATGTAAGAAATCAGACGCGGGAGAGGGTCAGTCCTTGAGCTTATCCGTTTGTTCCAATGAGCACGGCAGCGCGTATCGACTGGAGCTGTAACTACGGTCAGGGCCATTACACTGTTCCTTTTACGGCCCACTGGTGGGAATGAGTGCTTCCCTGCCTCAGGGCACACCAACAAATTGGACAGGAGACCCGTTTTTTTCCTCCACGTTCTGCCAACTGAGCTGCACCTGCGGCAACGTCCGAGCCCTTCCTCCTCCTCCACCATCACCATCATCTCAGCCTCCACAAGGTACTGCTCCTTCATACCTACAGTGTAATGCACAGCGCTGTCCACGCAGTTCGAACACTGGCGATTGCCACGCGAACGAAAGTCAACAGGGTGAGTAACTGCTCCGCGTCATGCAGCAAGAGAGATGTAGATGTGACAGGCTTAAGATCTCCGCGCCAACTTGCAAATCTGAACCATGTGAAGTGACGGACAATGGGAGGATCATGGTGGTCCACGCGTTGCACGAAGAAGGATGTCCCCCATGCGGCCCTGCATGGGTCGCACGTGTTCAATCTGGTGGAGTGTAAAAGGTTCCTGAAGTTCGTTCCACGGTGATCTTCAGAACATTCTGAAAAAACTGGCCAGGAAACTGTGCGATGCCATCTTTGCTGAGCCAAATCGTACATAAGCCGGACACCTCCTCGTTTGCATGCGGCAGGAACAGCCTCCCCCAACACACTCTGAGAGTGCTATGTGTGTTCCACCCGCTGGAATTCGCAGCCTGCATATTGGACCGAACTGTATAAACAGATAAAGCATTAACAATTTTTTTTGATGAATCCAGAGCAGACCAGAAGTACTCCCCTGTTTAACTTTGACTGTCAGCCACAGTGGCAGCTCATGCGGACACCTTGGCCGTTTGTTGAGGCCATCGAGGAGGCGACGGTTATTTGTCAGTCGCCAGGACTATGGGTATGAATAACGTCATTCCACTGGCTTCATGTCGCTGGACACTCAGATGCTCAAAAATCTGTCTGGGCAAGGGGATACTGGAGACGTGTGCGACTACATCTCGTGGCCACATGATGTCCTCGGTGGGACTGCAGAATGGAGGAGGAGGAGGGAGGAGAGGAAAGGATGGACATTGGAGCATGAAGCATTGTTCTGGCATGGAAATGAAGTGGATTTCTTTCTTACCCAGGTTTGACATAGAGAGGAGGAGCAGGGAGCAGCTGGAGAGGATTTGGATGGAGTCTATGATGCAAGGACATGCAGAGTGATCCCCCAAGCCTGACCGTGGACAGTATACACTGAAATGAGGAAGGAGTCAGGGAGCCTCCTCGGGGAAGTTCCACTTGTGCTCGTCTGACCTGCGCGCCCCCAGCCTATCTTATTTTTTGCCATGGCGTAGTGAACAGCGAATAGTCAGCCATCCAGGCTCAGAGGGATGACTTCTGCCCACCCTATTCTGGACCCATCCGCTACCGTGTCCGAAAATGGGAGCCTTTTTTCCCAGCTATGAGAGAGGGAAGACAAACTCAAATACTATACGGGACAATCCTCGCTCTGCTGCCCCTTGTATTGTACTTTCTTGTGTCCTTAATCTCGGTGATTTTTTGGCCGTACATATGCTAATGTCAAAAAAGGTAGTTGGATATCGGCCCCTTACGCTTGCAATTGTTGTCGTGGTCGGATGAAGCTGTTGAGGTTTTATTCTTAACAATAAAAAAACTGAATACATGTGTTTTTTTGTTTTCTTGCCTTCGCTGGGTAACTGGCATTCTGTGTATGCTCCTCTTCTGCGGTTTGAATAGGCCGGAACTATCAGCGATTGGCCGTTTTGTTTGCCTATCTGTGCGTGCATCGTTCCCTTCCTTCCTCACAGGTTCTTTCACCGATAGGGGGAGGTTCCTCAGCGAGCTCACTGGTACTACTGCCCGCGGCTGCTGGGGGAAGGTGGGGGGGGGGTAGCAGCAGTACCATGCTCCATCAGTAGTAACCTAAGACTGGATTCAACTGATCATGGCAGCTCTTCCTTCACCCGCCTAGTGAGGAGGGCAGTTGCCAGCTATCACAGCAGTCAGGGCCTTTGAGCAGTCCCTGCAACCAAACAGGATTGTGGCGCTACCTCTTAGACAGACACTCTGCACCTCAGTTAGAAGATCTGCGTGGGTACTACTGGTCGAGCCAACTGGAAGTTGTGGCCGCAACTGCCCCGAGTTTGCAGTGGAGAAAGCTGTCCTGCCAGCCAGTAGTGTGGCATCATAGCGGGGTGTTTTCAGTGCAGCTGGGGGGGGGAGGAGGGGCGCGCGGTGCAGGGGGTAGCCAATCCGTTACCCCAAGGAGAACCCCTTGTCCACTGAAATGTGGAATGCACTGACCTTTGTCAAGCATGAATCAGTGCGTGGATTTCGCCGGATTTCCACACACACCTTTAATGTCCTTAGGCGTCATATCTGGGTTCAAATCTACCATGCCTCAGCACTACTAATCCTGGGATGTGCGCACAGCCCGCCTGACATGTCCACCCATTCTTGCTGACAGTTATTCTCGCATCTTGCCTACCACCATCTCTTTACCAGGGACTTATATTTGAGGCCCCTCTCCACCCACCTCAAGCCTACCACTCTGACATTGTCACTCTATCGTGCCTCATGCTGCTGCTGCTGTTGCTGTTGCTGTGACATCCACCACTGTGTCTTGTCTGCTCACTCTTCTTGACCTTCATTGCTTGTTTCTGCTCCTGCCTCCGTCAACCCCAAATCTCATCATTGTTGGCACTCTGTGCCTAACTCCCTTTTTTTCTTGCCACCTTCCAGAATTTGTTTCATTTGTGCCACCTGTCTGACCTCTCATGCTGCCTCGCTGTGCTTGCTTCCATGTCCTACACACTGTGTCACTTGTGCCACTGCCTGACCTCATGCTCTGCCGCCCGTGTACCTCCGCTCTACATCAATTAGTGCCCACTCTGTGGTTGACCTCCTTTTTGCCACATCCAGAATGTCATTTCAGTGCCACTGCCTGACCTCATACTGGCTTGGCGTTGTGACCTCTTACACTTGTGGCTTGTGCCACATCTGGGCCTAGATAATGTTTTATGCCCACCTCCATGAAGTGTCATTGATTGCCAACTGTCTTGGACCTCTATGCTGCTGTCTTCTGTTTATTTGTGACAGCTGCCTTGTGTCCACCACACTGTGATCAGTTGAGAGTGCCACTGTTTTCCTGACCTCATGCTGCATGCGCTTGGGCGAGGCTGCCTGAGTCTCTCCCACCGTGCATTTAGTGTGCACACTTTCCGGATCCCTCTGTCTGAGCTCGCTGTGGCCCTGCTGCCGTGTCCTCCACACTGTGTCATTGGTGCCACTGCCTGACCTTCATCGCTTGCTGCCTTCGCCCCGTGTTGACTCCTTTCTCGCTGCTCAGTCCATTGTGTAGTCATTCGTTGGCTTCCTCCTGTTTTCTGCCACCTCCGAATTCATTGTTCCACCTGTACCTCTCTACCTAGTGCCTCGCCCGCAGTGACCTCCGCATCCTCCAGTCCATTGTGCCGATCTTCTGTGGCATTTCCTCCTGTTATTTGCGCCAACCTTCCAAATGCCATCGTGCCAACTCTCAGACCTCTGACTTGCTTGCTGGCTGCCTGCCCGTCACCTCCACACTCTGTCACTAATAGTTGCCACCATGAGCTTCTCAGCTTGACTGTTCTCCACTTCGCTAGCCATGACATTATCAGGCTACATTCCGTTTGAGTTTTTTCTGGTTCAGTTTGCCCTCTGAAGTCTAAGCCAGGGAATTTTAGTGAAAGCGCATTCTAAGAGACGAGGCGGAAGTATCCTGCGTGTCCCATACTAAAAACACAACATTTGTATGAATCACCATACCAAGTCTACCCTCTGCATACTTCAATCACTGACACAATGTCTCTACAGCACCCTGCCAGGCTCGAGTGGCAGCCTGGAATAGCTGTTTTCTTTACCGTGATTCGTGCCTACAACCTAACTTCGGAACGAAGACTAATTTTTCGCCGAGAAAATCGGCGTCAAGTGAACGAAATCTAAATTTCGATGGTATATTCTCGCCCATTCTTCTCTAGTCAAAACCTCCTAGTCACTTTATTGATACCATATACTGTGTTTGGGTTTATTATAATATGCTCTTTTCTTGATGTGTTTTATCTTTTGTAATTAATGTAAATTGAATCACGGGTATAGAAATGCAATAGACACTTATAGATTTTGCTTGAAAATGGTTCCAGAGGGGATGTACAAGGTTATTCTACCATACAGAAGCACGAGTCTCTCAGATCAAAATGTTATGTGCTGAATGATATAGTGGATGTCCTGCCTCCTTCTTTTTGATTATTGGTGCAAGTCATGTATGTCACTTTTTGGTGCATTTTCAAAAGTAAGTCTACCGCAATGTGCTGTTTTACTACATACTTGCCAACGTTGCTGGATTGTTGAGTATCTGGGAAGAGGAAGCGGTCTCTCTCGGAGCCTTTAGTCCCTTCGTGGATGAAACACTTTAAACCAAAGCACTGTATCTGAGGCTGCTATTGTCTTTGGATAGTACTGCGGTCTGGTGCTATGATCTAGGAACTTCTCGTCACATGGTAAAGGATGAAATATGGTAATTGTTAATCGTGTTATTGCGTTCTTGGAGTTTTTGAGCTACGGTATCTCATAGGCCAATATTTATGGGTGGAGATTAATTTTTTTTTAAATTAACCGTATCCCAGAACATGTACATTTCTCTTCTAAGTTGGAGCAGCTAAGAGCTTATCTCGCTACATAACATACTGCTTACCAAGATAATCTGTAATCGAGAACTATCTCATTTTAGAATTGTACTTTCATTTATTTCTTAATTTTCATTTATTCTCTATATTATGAGATTACATTTACCATTTTACATTTACGTTAATGGACTTGTTCATGTATCTTCATTTTATACCATGTATTAATTGTACATCATTCTTCCATTTCAGTAATTTGCTTTAGAAACGCATTATAAAATGATAAATTCTACAAAGTCTTTGAGGGTTTGACTATGAATATAACTATCTCTTGCTGATTGCTACTTTGTAAATCCAGGCAACTTTTCCTTCATGTTGGGGGTCATTCATAGCAAATCTGTCTGCTAAAATTAAGGCAGCCCATTATGTAAACTGAGAATGTACCTAAAGGTGGGCCTTTTCATAAAGAAGGCATAATCATCTTGTTAGGAACAAGATAACATCATGAATTGCTAGATCCATGATAGAAAATAGTGAAGATGTCCATTAATTTGCTTGTTTTTACAGAAGGATGATAGCTATCTGCCATGGTAACAACTCTTATTTGGATGTGCATGTCTTCATGAAAACATTCATAAGTTTCTGCTACTCATTTCAATTATTTAGATAGAGTTAACTCTTTTTCTAAACATTTTCATTTTGGCGATATAGAACATCAACACATCAAAATCCAAGCCTAGATTGTGCCCTAATAACATCCACTGGGTTTTATTCTTAATGAGAAATGCGTAGTGTATGTATATTTGTAGGTCTGCAACTAAATAGGTCTCAGATAATAGAGACTATGCTTGCGCTATAAAGTGATGGTGTTAATTAGAAAAATTAAGGGTTCATGTACGGAAATTAGAAATGATGAGGATAACTAATCAACTACTCTAAGATATCTTCAAGTACTTCTAAAGGAAAACTAGGCAGCGTGGTTTATTTACCCTATCTAACAGCAGACTGTGACACATAGAGAGGACTGAGAATTTGAGCTCTGGATATATAGGTGTTAATATAACTAGAGGAGAGAACGGAGCTCTGGTGATATGTCATTCGGGTTATATGATAGAGTAGAAGATGAAGCTGAGCTTGTTGTATAAAATGGGTTATATGATAGAGGTAGAGAAGCTAGCTCCTGTGTATATACAGGGTTAATATGGATAGAGTGGGAGAAGTCTGAGTCTCTGTGAATAAATATTGGTATATGAAAGATGGGTCAGAGAAGATCTAAGGCATCATAGGATATTGTGCTACTGAGAAGAATCATAGAGGTTTAATACGAATATCAAAGTATAGTGAGCTGAGCCTGATATATAGGGTTATATGTTAGACGGGAGAGAAGCTGAACCTTCCTTAACATGCTCTTTTCTCTGTTGATATATAGTTGATAGAGTTTGTATGCTGAATATCTATCTGAAACACAACAGCATGAACGAAAAAGTTTGTCGACACAAGTTGAAATTCTTAAAAAGATACTTTACTGACGCCAACCGTCATCATACGAGCTTATTTGGTCATTCTTTGACGCTGTAGTCACTACGACTGCTTGGCAGGGAATAGAGTCCTGTTCGCAATCCACCGAATGTGGTAGGGTTCACACAAGGACCCCACAATCAACTATAAATTCTGGTCATGCATTTTTCATCAGAAATCCTGCTCTAAGAATCGTATAACCCTATACATCACAGAGCTCGCATTCTCTCCTCATAGCATATAACCCTATATTAACAACCAGAGACTCCGCTTCTCCTCCTCTATCATATATACCTATATATGTCTGAGCTCGGATTCTCTGCTCTATCTTATTACCCTATACATCACAGAAGTCGTCAGCTCCTCTCCCTCTATCACATCCTGCTCTCAGAATTGGGGAAGCAATAAACCACCTGACATGTTTCTCTTAATAAATATACTTCAATGTAGTTTAGAAACCTATTTGTATTATATACCCTGTTGGCGGAGTTAATAAAGCGATGACTTAATAGAGGGATTCACCACTTCAGGATTCACAATGTCTCTGTACAGAGCTCTGTGAGAACAACTACACTGAGAGACTTTTCCTTTTCTGCGATGAATATAACTATCTCTTGCTGCTTGCTACTTTGTAAATCCAGGCAACTTTTCCTTCATGTTGGGGGTCATTCATAGCAAATCTGTCTGCTAAAATTAAGGCAGCCATTTTGTAAACTGAATGTACTAAAGGGGCCTGTTCTAAGAAGGCAATATATCATCTTGTTAGGAACAAGTAACATCAGTGAATTGCTAGACCAGGATAGTAATAGAAGATGTCCATTAATTTGCCTGTTTTTACAGAGGATGATGCATCTGCCATGGTAACAGCTATTTGGATGTGCTTGTCTTTAGAAAAACATTTAAAGTTCTGCTTCATTTTCAATTATTTAGATAGAGTACATTTTATAAACTTTTCCATTTTGGAGTATAGAAATCAACACAATCTCAAGCCTAGATGACCCTAGAACACACTGGGTTTATTTAATGAAATGCTTAGGTATGTATATTGTAGGTGACAAATAGGTCTCGATAATAGAGCATGCTTTGCTAAATGAGTGGGTTAAAAATATGGTTCATGAGAAAATAGAAATGATGAGGAAAAAACAAATAAGATATTCAGTACTTAAAGAAAACTGGCCAGGTGGTTTATGTTACCCTATCTAACAGCAGAATGTGATAGAGGAGAGAATTTGAGCTCTGTGATATATAGGGTTATATAATAGAGGAGAGAAGCTGAGCTCTGTGATATGTATTGGGTTATATGATAGAGAGAGAGAAGCTGAGCTCTGATATATAGGGTTTTATGATAGAGGAGAGAAGCTGAGCTCTGTGATATATATAGGGTTATATGATAGAGGAGAGAAGCTGAGCTCTGTGATATATAAGGTTATATGATAGAGGGAGAGAAGCTGAACACTCTGATATAATGGATTATAGTATATGATAGAGGAGAGAAGCTGAGCTCTGTGATATATAGGGTTATATGATAGAGGAGAGAAGCTGAGCTCTGTGATATACAGGGTTATATGATAGAGGGGGAGAAGCTGAGCTCTGTGATATATAGGTTGATAAGGTTTGTTGCTGAATTTCTAAGTAAAAAGCAGAGAAAAATTGTGAAAGTGAAATTAAAAGTACTTCTGACCCCACCCACATACAGTGATTGGCAGTTTGCGCTGTACACATACTGTTGCAGGGAAAGTTGTCAATCACCGCATGTGGGTGGGGTAAGCAGGACTCCCACTATCACTTTAAGATTCTGGTCATGATTTTTTCTCAGAAATCCTGCTCTAAATCGTATAACCCTATACATCACAGAGCTCCGCTTCTCTCCTCTATCATATAACCCTATACATCACAGAGCTCCGCTTCTCTCCTCTATCATATAACCCTATACATCACAGAGCTCCGCTTCTCTCCTCTATCATATAACCCTATACATCTCAGAGCTCCGCTTCTCTTCTCTATCATATAACCCTATATATCACAGAGCTCCGCTTCTCTCCTCTATCATATAACCCTATACATCACAGAGCTCAGCTCCTCTCCCTCTATCACATCCTGCTCTCAGAATGGGGAAGCATAAACCACCTGACCATTTCTCTTTAATAAATACACTTCAATGTAGTTTAGAAACCTATTTTTATATACCCTGTTGGCGGAGTTAATAAAGATGAATAGAGAGGGATCACCTCTTCAGGATTTTAATGTCTTGTACAGAGTGGAGAACATCTACAAAGACTTTCCTTTTGGATGACCTGCTCTGTCATGCATTACATTCATAACCCATTGATTTCAATAGGAACCGGGTAATATTTGATTTTACACGAGGTTGGTGCCGAATAAAGGTTGAACACCAAGGGTAAGGCCAAAACCACACCTCCATTTAGTCACCAATGGACACAAGGATTTGTCGGCATCTTATGCAGCCATTCATGGCCACATTAAGGCCATAATTAAACTGCACTGCTTGTTCCCATCATTACTATCACTTATTGTCAGATTTCCCCACAGATTATAGCTGATCACTGGGTTTTTCTTTTTAGGTACGCTTTCTGACCATCTTATAGTAAATTTCCTGTGCAGGAAGCATAGAGCAGGCAATTATTCGTTTAGTCATTTGACAATTTCTCAATAGCAGTTTTTAGGCTACACCCACACACAGTATTTAGGTTTTTGTGGCATTTTAGTGACATTTTCTGGTCATTAAAAACAGTAGATAGAAATCAGAAAACTTCTCTGTATACAAGGAGGAGGATTTACCAAAACTGGTGCTGAGGAAAGTGGAGGAGTTGTTCATAGCAACCTATCAGACTACTTTTTTTTACTACTACAGGGGCCTCTAAAAATGAGAACTTAAAGAGGTATTCTCATTGCACTGATGAGCTTTAAACATGTAGGTAAAGGTAAATAAAGACTATTATCAAATACATTGCTATTCTGATGTTGCTGGCTGGATCTTACTCACTCATGAACTATCAAATTGGCATTCTGTACTCACTACTACATGTAAGTATGCGCAGTGACGTCAATAGAAAGTTGACTGCACAGGCAAGAACATAAAATCTTAAAAGACTGGAACTTTATGGTCCCTCATCTCACATGTGTTATCAGTGCCCAGCAGCAAGCACACAAAGAAAACTTGGGCATGAGCCCAAGAAAAACAACGCATGCGCATTCTTCCATACCTTGCACCAGATGATTGTATGGTCTGGATTGACAATGGGTAATGGCAAAGAGTTGTGGGTCGTAGTGAAATACAACACCATACTATAAAACTGTACCAGATTTCTGGAGCAAAATATTGGCAGAAAGTAAGCTAACCCATAGATCACATGTTAGAAAACAATGTCTAACTATGTTCCAAAGTTATCATCCACCACAGCATGAGCCACTGTAAGAAATTGGGTGCATCCATAAACTGTGTAGTCTATATTTAGAATATTATAATGGATTAGTAATTCTACACCATTATGATTTAGACAAAATATGTTACCTGCAGGAACCATTCAGAGTCCAACTGTAATTTTTCTGTTCTTTTCCATTCTGGAAACATTATCTTCCATGTAAACTTCCAAGCTTAACTTTATGGTTGATCTAACCCTTTCCGTCCTTTCATCCTTTACTTGTTTTGTATGTTAATACAAAGTTGGAAGTGTGTCAAATTCCGATTAAAACCTACTTCCCATTAATTTGGCACTCCAAAGGCCATATTCACAGCTCAATGGCTGGACTAGACTGAACCCAGTAGGAGGCAACTCTGGCCCATATGCTACTTGGGAAAAATAAACAGACCTTCTGCCTAATCTAATAGCATGGGCGTCACTGATAGGTTGTAAGCCAGCATGGTGTACCACAAGGGAAACTGTGTTTAAAGGCACCCTTCTTGTATCGCCTTATTTATATTTCAATTGAAATACCAGCAACCACCCGCCTATAGCACTGATGGGATGTGAGTGGTTTGTTTTATTGGTATTTTTGCATTTGTGCAATCTCCCCATGAATTATACTGTGGCTTTTCTGCATGCCAGTGTGAACAGGTATTAAGTTAATGTGCGGTTTTTTATCATCTAATTGTTCCCCTAGCAGTGGGGTGTGTGAGTTGCTATTCAGCAATTAGCTGCACCTGTTTATTTTTCCTAAGTAGCATATGGGCTAGAGTTGCCTGCTACTGGGTTCAGTCTAGTCCAGCCATTGAGCTGTGAATATGGCCTTTGAAGTACTTTTTGAGTAAGTAATGTCACATTTTTGTATGTCCCATTCATTTGGGTGAAGTGGCATAGCATTTTTTACCCAGGTTTCGAAGTCTCCAATGCAGAAAAATGGAAGTGATATGTCCCTTTATTAACCTGGAATCACATTGGGTAGCCATCATCCTGAAAATGATTGGTGTCTAGACATTGCTAAAGATTTCCAAACTTTTGTACAAACTGATAGACTAAGTTGCTTTTATTAACTGGTATCTGGGGAGGCAATCGTCATAAATAGTTGCAATGAGAGAATAGGGTTGTTCTTCACCCATAAATAAAGCCTCCTTCAAGGTTGCAGATATGGCTGAGGGGTGGGTCTCCTCCTCGCCTTCTACCTATCCATTGATGTTTTTTTGCTGGACTTAATACCTTACCATTGGTCTCATGGGCTTTTGGGTTTTGGTTATCTGCAACCTTATTGGGGTTTTTTCTATCTGCTATCACAAACAAACATCACGCTTACGCGTTGTGAACCACTCAGGTTCTTGTTCACAGCCTGTGGTTCGCAGCTTGTATGCGTGATGTTTTGCACTACCATTTTTTTATGTCCACATGTTTATGTATTTGAAGAAATAAAATATTGGATTTAATTCTATGGGCTGGTGCATAGAGAATTAATTTTTGGATGAACCACGTGCCGCTATGCCGTCGGTTCCACTCCATGCGCTGCAATAAAGAATTAAAGACTGAATTCCATTGACAACCGTATAAAGGGTGAGCTCCTTAAATGTAACTTGTGATTGTATTAAAAATGGAAAACCCCTTAAAGTTTTTTAACCTTTGTTTTATGTATATTGTGCTTCTTCAAGGGAGGCAATATATAGATGAACATTGTCAGGTAATTTAGCCTGTGCACTTTTAATAACATTTCATCTTACCTTTCAATTGACACTTTGCACCCTACAGTTCTAGAGCATGTTTGAGGCATCATGGATTGTGACAAAGGGGTTAACAACCGAATCCTCCCATAGCCCTATTTAAATCTACATTGAAAGCAGTCGGATCCAAGTCATTTCCGCACATTATCATACACTTTCTGCTTCATTTATTTTGCTCTGTCCCTGGAAAAAATTGTGTGTCTTATTTTCAGTGTGATTACATTTTCATCATGACATATTCGCGGCCCCAGACAATGGGGCTGCGGCTCTCTGAGCTGACTCATGGAAGTTAGGAGCTATCGAGTACGCAAAGAAAAAAAACCTGTCCAGCTTCGAGCGTGCAACGAATCCTAAACTTGCCAGAAATTGAAAAAAAAAAAGTAGAGGCACAGTGTAGGGAGGAAACAGAGACAGGAGGAAAACAAGCATAAAAAAAAGAGTGACTGGAATAAAATAGTAAAAGGAATAAGAAAACAGAACCAGATGGAAACAAAGGGCTGAAGTAAGAATGGAGCAAGGCAGCATGAAATTGCAGGAGGTGAAAAATGACTCTGGAGGATTAGGAAAAGTGACGGAAGACAGGAACTATAGTAAATACTGAGGCACCTGAGGCATAGAAGACAATGGGGAAAAGACACAGGCAGCAAGAGGTGCAATAGATTAAAGTGAAGAATGAGTAAAAGTCAAGCTAGGGAAATGGAGGGAAGAAAAATGCAGGTCGGTAACGATCCGGCACAAAGGAATTGCTGAATGGGAAGGAAGAGATAAACATGGGAGACTGCGAGCGAGGAAAGAAAAGCAAAGGGCCAAACAGAGAACAGTCATCAACAATGGAGGTTTCAGCAAGGGTTCTGGGAAATGACTCCCATGTATAGAGTGACAGATGAGAGACAGGGATGAAAAGTGTAAAATGGAATCAAGGATTAAAAGAAACCCCATAGAAATAGAATTCACCTGTGAGAGAGACCAGTGCACGTTAGTAGCGGGAGATTGAAGCTGCCCACACTTCAATAGATGGCCAGCTCATGCATTATACAACAGCCAGCCTGGCATTGCCCTTGATGTGTGTTTATTCACAGACTGTGTGTTACCTGTCTCCGGATCTTTTATCTGAACCAAGCAGCTCTGACTCTACAAGAATTAAAGCACTGACTGAAATTATATTGTGGTAGGTAACCCTGGAATGGTAAAAAGAGCCAGACACGGACACCTAATGTAGTGCTTTGAATATCTCCCCACAATACCCATACACCGCATAAGGTTTGTAGGAACAAAGGGGACTCAGCATAAATTTTTTATGGTTCATAAACCTTTTTAGTACATGGGGTAGTTTTGTTTGCAACATAGACTTCTATGAGATCCAGTAAACTTTTGGATGCCTCCAATGTCATATGTTCAAAAGGGGTAATGTTCCTTATTAGAGAGAGGCACCATGAAGGTGTGTGAAGGCTTATATGTCATGGTCGTGCCACTGAAATATAAATATATTCAAATAAGCTCAATGTAAGAGAGCTAGGACTTGGCACCACCTGTTGGATGTAGCATTTCTCAAGTCATATCCGGCTCACAGAGCCTTGTAAAATGACAGGAGGGGTCATTTGGATTTACTGATTTGGATTTACTCCCAGTCAAATAGCAAGGCTCAGTGAGTGAGTGGACTTGAGAACACAAATACTTGGTAGTCCCCAAGTTATTTGCTTTTTCCCTTGAGCTTTTTGAACATTCCATTGTAACCAAAGAAAAAAACTTTATTTTGAAATCCTACATTTCAGTCCACAAAAATTTCATGCTCCCGGTATGAATAAAAAAAAGTTTCTGTGTCACCATACGGTCCTTGTACAAGGCTTTTCTTTACAGGGGGCCCAAAGGGCAATTTTAGATGATGACTTCTGGTATATTGAAGGACATGTTGCACAAAAATTACATGAACTTGTACACCTATCACTCATAACATTAAAACCACCCGCCTAATATTGTGTAAGACATTGTGATAACTTTTTGTCAAAGCCTAAATTCTATTCCAGCAATTTGTGCATTGTTAAATCTGATACCCGTTCACCGGTTGTCCTTCCTTGGACCACTTTGGGTAGGTACTAAAAACTGCACACTGGAAACACCCAACAAGATCTGATGTTTTTGACCCAGATGTCTATTAACAACTTGGCCCTTGTCAAAGTCACTTAATTAGGTTAAATTGTCCATTTTCCCCTCAGTTTCAAAATCCGTTTTCACTTGCTGTCTCACACAAGGAGCCCTTATTACTTGGTGGCCTCAGAACTCCGAAAAATGGGATTAACTTCTGTTGGGGAAAAAAAAGCCCCGGGAATCAAAGGCACTCAACCCGCATATCCTGAAGTGTCTTTGGGGTTAGTAGCTTTGGGGCCAGGCACCTCTGAAGCTCAGTGCAGCTTGTTCTCCACTGCAGTCTATGTACTTTCAGTCTTATTTGTGTTGTGTATCTTCCCTATTTTGCACCTGGGTCCTCTATAAGTAGCAGCCGCTCAGGAATACTGTATAAGCATCTTTTAGAGTTGTGGTCCTGTATGTGCCTTCTACAAGCACTTCCATAAACATATGAGGGCTTTTATTTTTCGGGACAAGATGTACTTTCTAATGGTGTCATTGTACCATTGAATACACTGGGAAACCGCCAAAAAATTCTCAGTGTGTGGAAATGTGAAAAACAATTTACTCGTGTTGTGGAAGGGAACAAAGGTTATATATGTGTGATCCTTTGTGTCTCAATTTTAATGTATTTTAGTATAACACCACGATGCCTTTTTTTATATAAAGCTATAAAAGCACATAAAAGTCCCGTATAGCTCTTTTTTTAATGTGTTTTTTAAAATGGTCACTCTATTTGCTTTAGAGTAACTGCTGTAAAAACCCAAAGGCGCCTCCCCTTCAGGCTACACCAAGATTCGGACTATCGACTAAAAGGAGCTAAAAAGCCTCATACTCCTAATAAGGATGTAACCAATCACAGACCAACAGTTTGCTTTGATGCTTTTCTTATCTCTAAAAACCAAAGGATTTTAAAAAAACCTCCATATTTAAATAAGAAAAAAAAGTTATTCAGACCACTTGGTTTGTTTGGTGTGATCTTTTTCGGTGCACCTTTAAAACCGGGATATTTGGAGCCCCCACTGGATGTGGGCCCCCTTTTTGTTTTCCCATCCATATTTTTTGTGTCTGTTGCAATTTTTTTTATTCCACTTTTTTGGTATAAATGATGTGTTATCTATATTCTGCAGGATGATTCTGGCACTACCAAATATGTAAGGTTTTTGTTATGTTTTAGTACCTTAGAAAAATCCAAACATTTTCTTTTTTTAAAATTTGTGTCGCAGCGCTGTTTTCTACAGTCAATAACTTTTTTTGTGCTTCCCCTGTTGGACCTGAGTAATGGTGCATTTTTTGTAGGCTGAAGAGTACTTTTCATTGGTGTCATTTTGGGATAGATGCAACTTTTTGATCACTTTCTATTCCAGTTTTTAGAGGACATGAAATGACCAGAAAAACGCAATTTTGGCTCTTCTACAATCAACACACAAGATACATTATGTTTCAATAGATTAGGATTTTTAGTGGAGAAGCAAAGTAAAGTATGTAACCTCATATTTATTTCTCAACATGCAAGTTCAGTTGTGTACACAGTTTTGGTGGCCAACACAACAAATGTCTATTTCTAGTCCAAGAATCAGTGCATATTAAAGACGGGAAATGGAAGAAACCTAAGATTTATGTGGTTTAAAAAGTGAGACAAATGATTTTCACCAGCTACTAAGGATTTGAAGAAAAAGTCAAGAGTGCCCGCACTAAATATGATTGAGTAAACAAGATGGTCTTGATTACTTGTAATAAAAAATGCAGTAACTTACTTCATAGTATACGATGACTATGCTGGAGCAGAATGTGCAACCAGACATTCAAGAAAAGACTGTGAAAATTGGCTAGACTTACACGACCAATTGGTTTCAGATATGCCTCAGTAACCATGTGCAAACAGGCAAGGAAGGGATCTTAACATTCAAGTCACATAATGGCACAGCTAGGGGTTACTGATGGCTTAAACAATTACAGGTTATTGTTAAAGTGTCAAAAAATAAGGATATCCGGAATAATATTTCATTATGCAACTATTTTTAATTTTTCCTCCCTGTATGAGAGGGTGCTGGAGATGCCAGCAGGCTTCAAATGTCACTGATGTGTTAACATGGACACATGGTGAAGAAACCAATCCTCGGAGATGTTGTAAGATTTGCAACAGTGCAAACAAGAGTCATCTATGGACCAGTGGCTTCAAACAGCAATGCAGTGGCATGTAACATATTTATATTACCAGCATTTATCAGGCACTCATCTCTAAATAAAAATTACTGTCCATAGAAATATATATTTCAGCATTAAAGCAATATGTACCTATATTTTCTGTTGCCTAGTTTTGGTATTAATGTGTACCAAAATGGTCTATGGAAAAACCTTTTTTGGGCTTAAAATTTGATAAACTCTACATCAACAGTCAAACAAAAAAACAGTCATGATAGAGTTGAATTCTATAGATTTTTTTACCTGAATCTAAGATTAGACCATCCTTCTCACATGTCCATATAATAGTGAACCCCTACAGATGGTAAAGACCCCTTCTCTGTCAAAAGTATTGATCCACTTCCTTATTGGCCCGGTCTACCTTTTACAATACT
Organism: Phyllomedusa bahiana; assembly: GCA_025379985.1. Classification (NCBI taxonomy): domain Eukaryota; kingdom Metazoa; phylum Chordata; class Amphibia; order Anura; family Hylidae; genus Phyllomedusa; species Phyllomedusa bahiana. The sequence continues at coordinate 272,403 of JAODAL010000441.1, forward strand.
TGCTGATGATTGTTGCTACTACTGCCACAAAATCAAAAAACCATACTCACCTATGTCTTCACCTTCGTTCCATCAATGTTGCTCCCGGTGCTCTTCCTGAGTTTCGGTTTGCTTCAGCTGCCAGCAGTCAGATCTTCACCACTTGGACAATGGTCATATGCCACTGTCAGACATCACTGCTCGGAGCAATTACTTCCAAACGATGAGGTCAGGCAATGGCATGTGACCACTGCAGCTGATCATTGATGACGATCAGAGAGTGGAAGTAGACAGAAAACCCGACAAAGCATCAGCATCGCTGGAACGAAGGTGAGGACAAAGATTTTATTTTTTCATTTTGTGACAGCAGCAATAATAATTTATTTTAGAAGGTAGACCTGATCAACCCCCTTAACACTGATGCCAAATTGTATGTAAAACTGAGAGTGATGTATTGGGGAACCTGCTTAAAGAATTGGATCAAGTGGGATTTTATTTTCCCTAGAGAGACATGAGTCAATAATCCTATGCTCTTCTCTATTGCCTATTATGTCAGATCTTCTTTTATCCTGAGTAGGATACTCTCTTCAGATGCAGAACAGGCCTTTGGATGGGTGGACTAGGGATTGCTAGAGGTCATCTCAAGGGTATGTTCACATGACGGATATGGGCGTTGAAAATGTCAGTGGTGAATCAGCATTGTATCCTCGTCGGCAAATTTGTGCCTGTAAGCGTGGACAAGGATACAATGCTGTTTTTCAGAGGCAGATTTTCTGCCTCCTAAATAATATGATGTGAAGGAATTGACACGTCAGTGGAAGTCGGATTAGAGACGGGTTGGATGCTGATTCTGAGGCAGATTCGACGATAAATCGCCCCAGAAACATACACTAATAAATATGAGATGGAGCCAAACTATCCACCAACAAATTCTTCTCATTTACCAATATCCACAAGTGCAACTAAGGCTAAATACCCCCTCTTTGTCACTCTGTCATCATAGGCAATGGCATCAAATCTATCCCCTCTCACCTCTTACGTTTTATGTAACTTTATGCTCTGTGTCGGGCCTTGACTAAGTGGGGCGCATCCCAAAATGTTGCAGTAGAATGTGCATATCGTTTTGTAGAAGTGGAGCATTGGATATATGGATCCAAGTAATGAACACATATAAAAGAAATCCTATGGATTATGTATAAGGATATGTGGATATCACAGGTTTTTTTTGTCTTTTCTACTAAAACTACTAAAAAGTGTTTGCTATATTGATATTTTTATAAAAATAAGGCATAATAAATGGAAAGAAATGTTTAAATGGAATCAGAATAGTGAAGTGTGTATTGTGACTTAATATGTAAAATGTTTTGCATTCACAGATAGTCTCTACTCAAACACTACCATTCCAGCACTAAAGGGGTTTTACCACAAGTTAAAATCCCCTGTACTGTACAGGTCGCTCACAATGAGCTGCAAGCCGACCGTGCATGGGAATGAGGAAGGTGGTGCCTGCGGGCCTTCTCTCCATTCACTTCTATGGAAGCTCCCAAATACAGCCAAGTTTGCAATATAGGCCTGCAGCTAGCTGCGAGCGGACACCGAAAGGGATTTTACCTTGTGGTAAAACCCCTTTAAAAAGGGTTGTGCCACCATACACATTTACCTCCCATCCATAGAACAGGTGATTCATGTTTGATCCCACCATGAATTGCTAAATTGGGGTCTTGAGTCCTTTCTTATTGCACATGCTCAGTGAGGAAGTCTTTGAACATACTGCTGTTCCATTTAAAGTCAATGAGACTAGCAGAGATAGCTAAGTGCTGTACCTGGTTGCACATAGGTGATAAATGTTTTTGGTGGCACATCTCCTTTGATGTTGAACATCCATAAAATTAATAAATTTTATATTTTTAAACTACATTTTTCCGAAAGATTATATTCTACATTATATCATCTTACATTACATTCTGCTCTTGTTTATGCCAACTTCACCTTCACCTGGCAAACCAAATTCTTTTAGTTCCTGGGAAAACCTTTTCGACCCACTGTTCACCGATAAATTTAACTTTGCTCTCCTCTTAGGACACTTTAACCTAACTTGTCTAAGTGGAACGCCAAAGACTTGTCATTAGATAGAATGTGGCGCACAAATGTCATACTAATGCATGCCAATTTCAAACTGGTGAGACAAATTCTGGCGCATGTGTTTGTCTCATAGCGGTACAGTTTCATACATACTGATGAATGCTACACTAACCTACTGAGAAGTACAACGATCGAGATGACGCCAGTTTTCATACATGTCGCACTATGGGCCACATGTATGAAAACTATCAGGGTCTAAAACTCACTTTATTTCCCATAGCAACAAATCACAGCGCCTGTTTCATTTCAAATAGTGCTCTGGAGAAATTAGAGGGGTGCTCTGATTTGTTGCTATGGGCAACAAAGTGAATTTTAGACCTAGACAGTTTTTCATACATTTTATAGGAGATATTTTTTATATTTTTGGGAGGTTATATATTTTGTATTAATTTTATTTAAATAATTAAATTTTATACAGTTTGATAATTATCATAAATTACTTTTTATTATTTAACTGGTGTAAGTTGAGAAATATTGGACATTTTTTTTCCTAACCTCAAATCTATCTCCACCACGACTCCTCAGGCTCAGGCAGACCACATTGAGATAGGACTGCCTGTACGAGCAGTAATGCTCCTAGTTTTGCCGAACCACATTCATATATGTGTCTAATCTTACGAATGTGGTGCGACACGCCCCCAGAACACCCCCAGAACACCGCTTCATGTTAGGCGCATTTAAAAGTGTCTTTCGAGTCTTACGAACAATGCATCTAACACATACGTTAGGCACATTAGACATCGTAGCCGGCTCAGTTAGGTGCATTTTATGCCAGAAAAAGGGTGAAAAGCCCGATCATACATGTCGCCCATAGTGTCCCAGGAAAAAGCATTTTATGTTGAAAATATTGCAACTTGGAGGATCACTGTATATGGTACATACATTTAGGTACCGTAATGTATGATGCTAATAAAGACACAGTATGTTATGGTTCTTAAACAATGTATGCATAGAGCATTATCCAATATAAGGCTAGCTCTGAAAACAGCAACAAGTATAAAATCCAAATACACTCAAACATAATGTTGTATTCTCCTATTATGTAGAGTAAAATAAGAAAGCAGCTCCCATGCTGCAAATATAAGGAATTGCAAGAGTGAGGCCCTCCCTTGTGAGTCTTAGTCATGGAATACTAGAAAACTTATGGATACCTTTTACAATAAAGCAAGTCCCATCCAAAAAAAGCAACCTGAGCTCCTTTGTGAGCCTCGGTGTCGTCTTTAACCCCCTTAAGCACCAGGCCTGAAAAAGCCTTAATCAACAGCTAAATTTTTGAGCTTTTGTCTCTGCCTTTTCAATTACGAGCTGTATGAGGCCTTGTTTTATGTGAGAAAAGTTGTATTTTTTGGGGATAAACTGAGGAAACATACAGTATAAATTACTGTAATTTTTTATCAAAATGCATTTTTTATACTATTTATTTTTCACATTAAATAACCTTTGAAATTAATTCTACAAGTTATTTCAGTTGTCAGGATACCTTATATGTGTATGGTTGTTTTTTGTGTGTAATATTTACTGTTAGGCCATGTTCACACTGCAATATCCTGGACGTATTTCAGTACATAATTACGTGCCGGAGTGCGCAAATTACAGGCTGAATACGTCCTAGTAACTACGGTAATCCACAGTTCTCCTAGAGAACTATGGATTACGTCTCCTCTCCCCGCTCGGCGAATACGCCGAGGGGGGAGATAATTGACATGTGAATTACCAGCGGCGTATACGTGCCGCTGGTAATGCAAGTCAATGGGCCGGCGAGGTGCACCCAGCCACACGGCGTAATTGCGGGGCGTAATTACGTCCAGCAGTTAAGCCGTGTGAACATAGCCTTAAAATGAACTGTCTGTTTTAGTAAATACTTGCGTTCCTTATTCTTATAACTCTGTGTTGTGTTGTTCCTATGTTATTCGTCCTAGAAATGTATTACTGAATAAGTCAACTGGGTGTTACCAATTGGGGTGTGTCCCTGAGCAGTCTGACATTGTCCAATCAGTGCTGAGTCTGCGCAGGGACACGCCATTCTAAAAACTAGAATGGTAACACCCAGCTGACTGATTCAGTAATACATTTCTAGGAGGAATAACAGAGGAACAGCACAACACAGAGCTATAAGAGAAGATGCTCCAGAATTGTTATTGCACAGGGAACACAAGGATTTACTGAACCGGACCTGTCAGGAGATGTCACGGTTCCTCTTTAAATAGACATCCTCATTTTCTTCTAGCCTTTTATCCTATATTTTCCAATGGTTGAAACTCTCTTATATTCTGGTTTCAGCTGAGCAGAGTAACATGACAGGCAGGGCAGATGGACGAATGTTGGACTTATAGAGGCTTTCTAATTGTGAGCAGGCACACAGTACATATTGGTTGCTTTTCTTCGCTCGTTTAAAGATCAAAGTAAGAAATTGAATTATTTAGAGCATACAAAATTTCATTGCATTTCATGGACTTTTCTAATTTATTATGTGCTTTAGGTTCATAAAAGTATTATTATATTCATCTCTGTTTTCTACATTGTACTTTCAATAGACAGATGTGACTTGGAGCCTTAAACAATAGCAAGGCCCCTACCTAGTCATTTGCCATTAACAATGCTAATGCTCTGTTATGTGGCACAAGGGGTTTGGGCCCTATTCAGGTACAAGAGCATGGGCATAACTTTTACCTCTTTACCATCTATAGCCCTGTGATTGCTGATTGGGATATAATACTAGTTTTTAAAATGAATAATTGCTCCAGTACTTGGACCAATTGGTCTTGTTTGTTGCTAGCTGCTGAGGACTTGGCCAGGATTCCTTTCTCCAGACATTCTGCACAGTTAGCAAACATTATGGTATGGAATTGGCTTCATGTTCATTAAAAAGTAGTGTAGGAGGAATCTAAACATCAGACTATTCTGTGTTGTTTGGGACAATTTTGATATTTGCTATGGGGCCTCTTATTTTATGTTCACCACAAATTGGTTCATTTTACTATATTTTGAATAACTCATTAAAGGGGTTGTCCTATAATAGTCCCTGCTTTACTTTTATTAGCCTTGTCAATCAGCCAGGCTGTTAACACTGGGAATCTACAAGGGGACATTAGTCCCCATTCTTGGCTGAGGTGTAAGATAAGCGTGTGCATCTCCATTGAGTTGACAATAAAAATAATTATAATATACTTAAACTAAATAGCATCAGCATATTATGTAGTGCTTTACATTTCAAGATAGTACATGAATAACAGTAATTAGATGGAGTAACAAACTAACTAATAAAGTTAAATGAGGGCCCTTTTGCAAGAATTTACAATCTACGGCTTGAGAAAATTCGTTGATACAAGAGGTAAAAGTGCTTGTTTTGCACAATGGTTCAGCCACCTTTAATATAAATCAGAGTAGCATAAAATAAAGTTGCACATGCAAGTCATCCAGGGAGTGTATAAGCCCAGTGACATGGGTATAACTGTAGCCATAGCAGGCATAGCGAGTGTTATAGGGCTCAGAGATTGATGTGGCCCATTCAGATAAAAGAATATTGTTCCTTTTTGAAGGGAACAAGTAGTTGGTGACTTTCTGCTCTCCAGCATTACTATGTGGGTTATCTGATATATGGCTGTATTTTTTTTATATATTTTAATTATTGCTCCTAGTTACGCCCCTGAACAGAGATGAAGCTCAGGATGGTACAAAGAAGGTGCAGGATACTGCTGAGTAAAGGGATGAAGTTCTGAAGTGTATGGCTGGAGCTGGCAGTTCACCTTTTCACCCATAGATGTCAAGTTAACACTGGGGCGAGAAGTAAAAGGAGGAAGGGTCAGGGAAAATGTTGGGGTGGGGAAGTCAGTTCAGTGGCAGTTGAGGCAGCTGATAGAGAGATAGGAGAAATGAAGAGGGTGGTGAGATCCCCTGTGAATAAGAGACATAGGAATAAATAAATGGCTCCCTTTCAGCTTTGGCGGTGCCAGGTTCAATTAGAGTTTGCAAGGACACATGTAGATAACATGTGGTTGGAGAGGAAGACTTTCATCCCACAGGCTAGCCGTCGAAGAACATATCAAAGAGGAGAAAGCTATAAGTGACAGTTCCAGTAAAATATGGACTCACAATAATCCACTAAGCAGAAAAATTAAATACAAACCACAAAGGGCAAAAGTAACCCTTGGAGACATTGTCCCAATATGGACAGCCCCATCCGGAACCTTGACTATTACGCCCTGGTGCTCCCAAAAGACGGGAGCACAAAAAACCTTTGGACTTTTTTGAGACTATTTTTGGGACTTCTTCATTGGATTATTTTTTTGGGGGCCCCCGTCTATCAGGGAGCACCAGGGCGTAATAGTCAAGGTTCCAGATGGAGTTTTCCTTATTGTTACAATGTTTCCATATTGTTTGATAGGCAGTCTGTAGCATAGGGTGTAATAGGGTTACTTTGGCCCTCACACCTTGAGGATTGTATTTATTTTTTCTGATTTGTGTAAGCTTTTTTCTTTTTGATCTGATCATTTTTGATTCTAGATGTTACATCATACTCAGTTGAAGATAGCTTTACTTATCTTGTGATTTGCCAAGAGGCAGTTCAGGCAAACTGTGGGTGACAGATGAGAGACATTCTATCCTCAACCTTCCTGTTATCCCCAAATCCAAGTGTAATAAACTGTTTAAGCAATCTGCGGTTATCTTGATTGCACTCCTGACTTGGCTATATTACAAAAGGATAGTCAAATTACGAACTGTGATCTATGACGATGTGTTGAGGGCACACATAGAACTGTAGATGTTGGGAAATAATCTGATCTTATGGAATACTGTTTAACATTTCAGAGAAATGGTGCAGCACAAGAAAAGTCTTGGAGACGGTAGGGGGATATTCCTATGTAGTGTACCAGAGTAGAGGGTACACTAATAAGTAATATTGACCTTGACTTCTTTGCATTTTACACTATTAAATGATTTTTAGATCCCTAGTGTAATTCATTGATGCTGGACGTATTCTATGAGACAAGTCATGCTGATGCTCTGATAATATCAAGGGAGGGTTAAGGTATTACACAGCCCAATGCATAGGAGTAGTTACCTAAACAACAAGGGTGGGGGCCAGAGGATATAAAAATTATGAGATAGTTGGTTAGTGATTCTTCTTTTCTAGTTTCTGAAATCAGAATGGAAACAGCACTGGTCCAATGCCGGCTAGGGACCAGCTCCTTCTTCTTCTTCTAGCCAAAAAGCCAGGGAAAGACCGCATAGGTTTCCAAAAAAGGAACACAGCCTTACCCCGGATTTTGATGCATGAGGTAACCAGGATCCCAAGAGAGACCTTGTGGCCATTGGTATTCAGTAAGCTTAAGGCCTGACCCAACACACAAGCTTTTAAAGAGTATTAGATTCCAGATCACATGGAGTTGCAGAAAAGCTCTTTGTTGACTAAATCTGAAACATTGTGGGACTAATAAGTTTAGGGTGCTACCTCCTGCTGTGGACTGTGTGTCTAAAGAAAAACAAGTAATTGAAAGTATGCCTAGCTTTGTGTTTAAGACCTGTCTCCTGCCTTTTACTCTGCAACTAGCACCATGGACACCTCCACCAGTGAGGCTTACTCCTAGAGTGTGCCCCAGGGGTACACTAGAGGAACATACCTACTCCTGTACCCGCAGACCCCCCTTTACACTGTAACATTCCCAGGGGAGAATGAGAGGATTTGCTGAGAGCCACCAAGATCTAACTACAACTTCCATCCTTTCTTTTGCCACCTCTGGGGCATTACACATATTATGCAGAAATTTAATTCTAGAACTTGCCAGAATTTAGAGCTTGGGTTATGTGCAGGGATGAGGGAGAAGATAGCAGGTGGTGTAGCATTGTGGAGACCTTTGTGGGTGAAGACTGATCAATTTAAATTGTATCCTATAGTAAATAGGCAACCAGTGCCATGACTGGCAAGGGAAGAGGAATTGATGTAGCAGCTGAAAGAAAGATAAGCCTGGCTGCTGCATTCAGAGTAGATTGGAGAAGGTAGAATTTAGATAGGGGAGACTGATTAGTAATAAGTCAAAGTAATCAAGAAGAGATTGCTTTAGAGCAACAATAACAGTTTTGGCCATTTTCACAGTAAGAAAAAGCGAACTCCGGAGATGTTTTTGAGTGTGCACATGATTGAATCTAGAGCAACGGAAAGACCTCAGTTGAACACACCAAAGACAGTGGGTGTGCTGCCTAAGAATTAAGATGATACCATAAACTGAAATGGAAATATGAGGATAATGTGGTTTAGTACATGGAAGACACACAAGAAACTAAATTTCTGAAATAGTTTTGAAAATAGGAATTTGTCTTGAGCCAACTTCTTTAACCCCTTAACGACCGCCCACCATCTTTTGTCGTCAGCAATTCAGGTCGTTCGTCTGCAGCAACATCTTTTGACGTCACTGCAAACAGGGGTTTTGTGGCTCCTGGCACCGCATATGCGCTAGGACAGAGCTTTACTTCACAGCCATGTTCCTAGCGTAGTCTCTTCAAGTCCCGCCGGGACGTCCACTCCCCAGTGCTTAACCCTTTGATTGCTGCTGTCAGTGATCGTGGCATAATCAAAGGGCTTTCCTCTGCTCCATTGGATGATCAGGACTTCTGATGACCGGACATAGCCTGGGGAATGGCTGCACAATCAGCCCTGGGAACCTAGTGTAGCCCCAGGGCTGTCTGTGTAAGAAGCCAGCGATCAGGGCACACTGTGTGCTGCCCTGGTCACGGCCTGTGTCAAATGGACACAGATTATAATGTATTAGCATATGTGAATATCCCTCCTTGTAGATTGTAAGCCCTCGCGGGTAGGGTCCTCTCTCCCTCTGTCGTGCCAATTGTCATTATCCCTTATCACTGTACTCGTTTGACTTATGTAATGTATGTAACCCCCTCGAATGTACAGCACCCTGGAATCAATGGCGCTTTAAAATAAATAATAATAATAATAATAATAATACTAATACATTACTAAGTGTAAAAAAAAATATAAAACAGTTATCCCTTCATAGGATTTTTAAAAAAGTAAAAAACAAAAAATGTAGAAAAAATTAGTTAAATAAATAATAAAATAAAAATAAATATTTAATAAAAAATAATTGTGCATACATTACACACACAAAAAAACCCTCTATACATATCAAGTAACCTCACAACCGTTATAACCTGCAGAATTAATCTAATGTTATTAAGTATGAAATGTGAATGGTGTAAAAATAATAAAAAAAAAAAAAAAATTTTAAAAAAATTCTGCAATAATTTATAATTAAATTTAAACTGTATTGAAATATTTTATAAGTGAACGTAAACTATTCCCCCAAAAATTACAACTTCTCTAGTATAAAACAAGGTCTCATACAACTGCGTCATTTAAAAAAATAAAAAAGTTACGACTGTTGAAACGTAAGGAGACAAAAACTTAAAAAAAAAGTGCTGGTCATTAAGTACTTTTCAGGCGTTCAGCTTAAGGGGTTAAGATAAAAATTTCAAGACACCACCTTTTTAAAGCCATGAGTGCCTTGCCTGAAGTCTACATTTCACATTCAGGAAATTGCCTCAATTTGGAATAGGTTGTAGATCCAAGTGTCCCAGTTGTCATTTGATTTTCATTCTTTGACAAATATAAAATTGTCACAACAATATTGGAGTGTCCACAAAAATAAATACTAAGGGTGACATGTATGATGAGTTTGCGCCTGTTTTCAGGCGTATACTGCGCCTCGCAGTGCCGGCTCCGCTGTCGGACACAGTAATGCACTGTTAGGCGCAACCTTCGCCACTTTTTAATGCGCCTAACATAAAGGGGTGTGCAGTGGGCGCGCTGTGGGCGTTCTGGGGTGGGACGCGGCAAAATTTGAAAAATCCGAGGCATGCATGATTGCGGGTCGGCAAAGTGGGGCGCATTCCAGCACTTTACCGCTTCGACAGGCAGACCTAGTTTAATGTGGTCTATCTGAGCGGAGAAATCGAAGTGGAGCGCGGTATTCTTGTAATGTGCTATAGTTCTACACTTACAGCATTTTGCATTTACTAAAATAAATGAATTGTCAAGAAGAATAAATCCTGCTTGGGGGACCACAGGTCCCAGCAACACCTGTGCTGTGCTGCCTTTTGTTGTATATACTGAATTGCATTAAAGTTGAAAGCAGCCCAAATACATCTAAAATTGTTGGTATGCAAAATGTTTAATAAAACATCTGGACAAGATCATCAGTGGCTTATTTGATGTTAAATTAGTGTAATTTTCATGGACTTTGGAATACAATTTGTAGTGGAGAATTTTTTCGTAGGAGCTAATATATATATTGGCATTAATGTTATTGGCTAAAATTTACTAATACATTGATTTAATTGTTAGAGCACTTTTATATGTCTGTTTATTAAGTACTTCATTTAAATGACAAATCCATTCTATTCTTCTTACTATGGGGAATGTATTTCCAACGTGAAATCCGTCCTGAAATACAAAGTGTGGCACGTATTTCCCGTCGGAAATACATTACCCATAGTAAAGCACAGGTCTTGCTGGGACCTGTGTTTCTCCAAGCAGGATTTCTATGTTCCCAGGGCTTAGTTGTGGACGTATTTATGGATGTATTTACAAACGTAAATACATCTCCAACTCAGCCTAAAATAATGAACAAGTAGCTTAGAATGGTTACCAATGGGAAATCCGGACGTATTTACGGTAGTAAATACGGACGTACATACGTCCGGATTTCCCATTGGTAGCCATTCTAAGCTACCTATTTCTTATTTTAGGCTGAGTTGGTGATGTATTTACGGACGTAAATACGTCCAAAAATATGTCCAGAACTAAGCCCTGGGAACATAGAAATCCTGCTTGGAGAAACACAGGTCCCAGCTAGACCTGTGCTGTGCTGGCTCTTGCTGTACATGCAAAATAGAATAAAAGGTGAAAGAAGAACAAATACATCTTCATTTTTTATTAAAAACAAAGGACCAAAATTAACATCTGTACAACATCAGCATTGGCTTATTTAATGTAAAATTAGTTCAATTCTCTTCCTTTTCTAGCTGATATTTTTTTCTTTTGAGATCTTATATATATTTGCTTTCATGTTAATGATCTACTTTTTCTATACATTGCAATGGATTTTATTCAACTTTGATTTTTCACTTTATTCATTCATTCATTTGAAAGACAACTCTTTTTGCGATTCACTAACATGTTTAATGATTTCTCGCTGTTTTCCAGCCTGTCTCGAATCGTAATACATGTTAGGCACATTCCTTCTGCGCCTAAGTTCCGCAATGCACCTCACACACTGGTGAGGCGCAGGGAACTTTACACCGCATGTATGAGCGCTCCTCGGGCGCCGACATAAATGAGGTGCAGCTTTCACTAAAAATCACGTGAAAACGGGCGCTCTGACGCGCCGATCTTCATCCATGTCGCCCTAAAACATTTATTAATATAGATAATATATAAACACCAAATGATCTATCAGAAACCAATCCCTGTCTAAATATAGATAGGAGGGAGAGATAAAAAGCAAAAAATATCTACCTATCCAAACAACAGAGTACCTGCCCTGATAAGGGCGACTCCATTCTGGAACTTATCCCTGGACAAAGCAGATGGAGGACTGGATGGAGGATAGTGCCTCTCAGAGTGAGTGAGGCTTTGAGAGGCACTATCCTGCAATTAGTCCTCCATTTGCTTTGTCCAGGGTCATGTGAGTATACATACATCTCTCCAATATCCACAATGAAGCCCGGTGAGTATAAACCTATCAGCATATATGTTTAAAAAGTTGTCTCCCTTTCTTGGAATTTTATACATCTAGGTAATCCCACCAGAGATTTCTATAATATGTGTGGTTAAATGTGTGTATTATATCTTTAAAATCATGTACTGGTATGGTTGCATTAGTGCTCATGTATTCCTAGAGGGCTGGTGGTCACTGTTTGTCATCTTGGGCTAAGAAACATACTAATTCTCTAGACAATTTGCTCATACATCTCCCTGATGAACCCAAAAATCAGTGAGGGAAAAACGTTGGAGTCTTTAGTCACATTTCCATAACATCTAGGATAAGGTATGAGTCAATCAATAATGTTTAAATGCTTGGTTTATTTGTTGGCACTTCATTAACCAGCTTGACAGCCTCATATAAGTCATATTGGTGGACTACTTGTTGTTTATTCACTAGTTTGACCCCTATCTTGCCTTTTTTTTAATCCAGGGATATGATAGGGCTTTCCTACTAGGGATAGGTTCCGGGTTGGAGTCGCCCTTATTGGGGCAGGTGCTCCGCTGTTTGGATAGGTAGGTGTATTTTTTTGTTTTTTTATCTCTTCCTCCTATCTATATTTAGACAGGGATAGGTTTCTAATAGGTCATTTGGGGTTTATATATTATCTATATTAATAAATGTTAAGTTTTAGTATCTATTTTTGTGGACACTCCAATATCGTTGTGTGAGTTATTGATCTGGAGATTTTCGCATTTCTCATTGAGCTAGTTGGGGTCCCGTTCTATGAATTACACAGGTTGTTAAGTTACAAATATAAAATTCTACTGATGTGGCAGAAAATTTCACATGAGAAGCTGCATTTAGGATTATGTTTTTCTTTTTTTTATATAGATGGTTTATCCATGAAATACTCTTGTGATGCAAAATTACACTTGGACTACATTTCTTATTTTCCTATTTTCCACCATAAGCTAAAGCACTAACATCTAGTGGACAAATCATCATGAAGGGTACGATATCCTTTTAATAGTAATATAAAAGCAGTAGATATTCTTAGTACACTTATGCAAATTCTAAAAAGGAACATCAATACTGCTAAAGTTTTCCTGCCAGACATCCTCTTGGAAGAAAAGTGATGTATATCTGATGTGCCTTCTAGTTTTATGTCATGGGCTGTGTTAATAAACATCATATTGTAACCATAGAGTACAAAATGCACATGATTTATGCTTGACTTATTTATTTTTGGAATATTGCATTAGGTTGGAAAAAAAGCAATATTCAATTTTATCTCTCATTTTACTTAAGTGTTTGATTGCATGAATAACTTAGGAACTACATGATGTGCATACACATCTCTGCATGAAGAGTAAGGAAGGTAAGGAATATATCATACAGAAAGAATGGGAGATGATAATTTCTTTGAAGGTCTATGTAAATAATTCTCCTGCAAAAGGAAAATGGTCTTTCCAGTACCAACTACAAGCAGCTACCCTGTAATTTCATCTTTGACATTGATTAAATCAGACCATACACATTAGATACATCAGCTGAACCAACCAATTTTAGTGGAACCATCTGACCATCTAAATTATATAGTGCAACCCAAAACTAAATTGCTCAAGACAAAGTATACGGGTCTAATAAGCATCATATATTAATATATAACCTACAAAGCTCTTGGATGCCATAACATATTTTTACTGTGATTTACTGAATCACAGTAAAAAAAAAATTATATCAAATTTTTTTAGAATAATACGGGACATATTAAAATATGTTACAAAGTAAAAAACATGATGGACAAATAGAACCAGAAATAGTGGGCACTTAATCATGATCAAGGTAATTAATATAGAATTACCTTTAATACTGTATATAGACCAATGCGATGGCAAAAACCCCCCGCTCAAATACAAAGAACAAAGGCACAAAAAAATATACGGCACAATAGCTCCCTTACTAGAATACTCGTAAGGGAGATAAAAAAAAATGGGGGAAGGTGCCTAATTAGGGATGAGTGATTATAATCGACAAAGTTGAAATCGGCACGGTTTTTAGGTTGATCGGAAATTTCCGATCACGCGATATTTTAAATGAGAATCTGTGCATAATCTATTACTATCGTGCCATTTTCAGCACTTCCTGTCATTTTGGTGGCCAGCAAACCAGCTTAGAGCATAGAGCAGGGTGAGCTGGGTGTGCGACGTCATGACTGTGATGTGTATGGTTGTCATTGGCTGGAAAAATCACATGATCTCGTTTTGCATAGAACAGTGTTTCCTGTTCTTCATCAGTGCTTCAGTGTCTCTCATTAGAGCAGGACGTGTGCTAGATCTCTGTCAATAAAGCTCAGCTCAGTTCAGAGACACAGTTCTCTTTATTCATACAGACAACTATGCTTTTAGCTGTGAACATTAGAACATAGGTAGATTAGAGAATTTCAGTTCTTAGTTAGTTAGACAGAGACTTTTAAAGAAGCATCTAGCGCTGTACAGCCCGCGTTGGGGGGGGAGGGGGGGATGCGGACGAACACAGGCAGGCAGGCTTTTGAAAGGAGAGTGCATATTGTGCAGCCCAGACTCAGCTTTAAACGTGCATTGAAATGGCTTTTTTTTTGCCAGTTTTTGGCCAGCACGCCTCGCACCTGAGGTGAACCTTTTATTTTGTGCATCCCAGTTTTGTTCAAAGACCCACCGTGTACTTACATGAGGATAAAGAAATTTTATAGTAACTGCTGTTGTATTTCATTGGTGCAAAACCCACCTTTTATTATCCGTATAACTTTTAAATAGGTGTTTTTCACTTTGGCGCAGCCCAGTTTTGTTCAAAGACCCATCTTGTACTTATATTAGGATACAGAAATTTTCTAGTAATTGCAGGTGTTTTTCTTTGGTGCAAAACCCACCTTTTATTATCCGAATAACATTTAAATAGCTGTATTTCACTTTGGTGCAGCCCAATTTTGTTCAAAGAGCCACCTTGTACTTAAATTTGAATACAAAAATTTTGTGGTAACTGCTGTTGTATTTCATTGGTGAAAAACCCACCTTTTCTTATCCATATAACTTTAAAATAGCTGTATTGCACTTTGGTTCGCCCCAGTTTTTTTCAAATAGCCACATTATACTTAAATTTTGGATACAGAAATTTTGCAGTTACTGTTGGTGTATTTCATTGGTGCAAAAACCACCGTTTGTTATCTGTATAACTTTTAAATAGCTGTATTGCACGTGGTGCAATCAATTCTGATTTTCTAGCAACTGTTCTCGTTTGTCATTGCTGCAAAAAACGCAATTTCTCCTCCGTTTAACTTCTGAATAGTGTTATTGTTCTCGTTTAATCTCAGTTTGGCGCAGATAGCGCACTTGTATGATATTTTGTTGAAAACTATCATTTCCTAGTCCTACTAGGCAGTTGTAAATCCCTGGGACTGAAGGAAGAACACTGTTGATTTTGTCTTACGGTTCTTCCACCAGACCGCATTTCACAGGTATTTGCTAGAAACAATTCAGTTTCTAATCCTAGTTGGCTGTAGGAAATTAGAGGGATTTAAGAATAGCTGTGATTTGCCATCTTTCAATAAGAGACTGTCAAAAACTCTTCCATACCTTCTTAAATTTTTATCTTTCTGAACATGAAGCGAAATGCAGGTGGTAAGCGAGCAAAGAGGAGTGTAGAACATGGAGGTAGAGGTACGAGAGAAGGTGCTGCCTCCAGTGCTGGCGACAACACGCAAGCCAGCGTATCGTCGGTTGCAGGACCGTCAGGCCTGTCATCGCTGGGTCAGGGCCCTGTGAATCCCAGTAACGAACAGCGTCGCCAATCTGTTCTGCAGTGGTTAACGCAACCTGCATCCAGCAGTCTTACCTCCTCGTCCTCCCAGTCACGGCCACAAATGTCGTCATCATCATCGTCAGCATCCGTCCAACATGAAGCGAAGGCAGCCCAAATGTCAACTCGTGTACCCACCACTGTGAATAATCCATTTTCTGAAGACCTCTTTGATGACAAAATGCGGTTGGGGTCAGAAGGCATTTCCAAAGATCAAGAGGCCAAAGAGGATGATTTTGTCTGCTCTGACGCCCAATTGCTGATGCCATCAGAGGAGGAGAAGGAAGCTGGTCAATCGGCAATAATCCCGGGCGGTCAGCAACGCCTTGCAGTGCCTGTTGCCTTTAGCTCGAAGCTCCAGCATGCAGAATGTCAGGACGAGGAAGTCTCCTGTGTTGTTGATGATGATGATGACGACATTGCGGATCCAACGTGATCTTTTCAGCAGAATTTGCTTGCGAGCGCTTCATCACTGTACGAGGAGGAAGATGATGGGGTAGTGTCAGTAAGGGTTCTGCCTCAAAAAGGGAGAGGGCAGTCGCACAAGTCTGCTGAGATCAGCATAAACACCGATCCTCGCTTATCGCCGTTGAAAAGGTCCAGGACCTCTCAAGCCTGGGCCTTTTTCGAGCAAGCCTCTGATTCACCCAGCAATGTCATATGCCGCATTTGCCGTAAACATATCAGTTGAGGGAAGAACCTTAGGTGTTTAACCACCACCAACATGTCTAGTCACATGCAGCGAATGCATGAGTTGAAATGGAGGGAACACTTGGCCAAAAAAGGCCACACCGATGCCGGGCTTCCAACCACTGTCACACCCTTTGTCTCCGCCTCCTTCTCCTCCGCCACAACCAAGCTTTCCTCAGCTGCCTATGTCTCTCAGAGTCATGATCAAGGATCAGCCTCCGCTTCAGCCTCCACCGTCGCCCAAGTACCACCAGCACCACCAGAGACCCATCCTACCCCTTCTCCTTCCACCAGTTTGCACGCCGTACAGTGGCCAGTCTAGCAGCCAGCCTTCTGTCTACCAGGTTTGGGAGCAGAAGAAACACTTTAACCGAAACCATCCCAAAGCCAAAAGCCTGAATGTCGGCATTGCCAGGCTTTTGGCCTTGGAAATGTTGCCTTTCCGTCTGGTGGACACAGATGGGTTTCGCCACGTCATGGCCCTTGCCTGCCCCCAATACCAGATGCCGAGCAGGCATTTCTTTTCCAGAAAAGCCGTCCCTGCCCTGGCCAGCCACGTGTCATCTAAAATTTCAAGCACGTTGTCTGCATCTGTGTCCGGCAAAGTCCATCTGACCACCAACACATGGACTAGTAAGCACGGCCAAGGCCGCTATATCTCTGTGACAGCTCACTGGGTGAGCTGGGTGGATGTCTCTGGTGGTAACGGTGACTCTCAGGCTCGGCGCATGCTCTTCAAAACCGCAGGGATGGAGCAGGGTTCTTTCCCCCAAGGTCCTCTGGTGGCATCACGTGCCCAGAGAAACCAGGCCGTGTTGAAATTATTCTGTCTTGGAGACCGTCAACACACAGGTTAGGAGCTGTGGACGGCTCTTCGCAACGAGACCGAGCGCTGGCTGGGTGACAAGAACCTTGTGCCAGGCAAGGTGGTGTGCAATAACGGTCGAAATCTGCTGGCCGCCCTTAAGATCGGTAGGCTGGAGCACATCCCTTGCCTGGCACATGTCATGAACCTTGTCGTCCAGAAATTTCTAAAGCGCTACCTGGGTCTGGACTGCCTGCTGAGGAAGGCTCGAGGTCTGAGCTCACACTTCCGCCGTTCGCACCCTGCTTCGTCCCGCCTGGCTGCGTTGCAGCGTCAGCTCGGCCTCCCCGTCAACCGTCTCATTGTTGACGTGGCAACACGCTGGAATTACACCCTCCCCATGCTCCAGCGATTGTGGCAGCAGCGCAATGCCATTACGCAGTACGAAGTGACACATGGCCTGACAAGCAGCTGTGCGGACCTCGGGGTGTTGAGCCACCGAGAGTGGAGGCAGGTGAAAGAGCTCTGCACCATCCTTGCCAGCAGGGGCGTTGCTAGGGTCCTAAAACATCCGGGGCCCGGGCCCTTTGTGTTTTGCTCAGTAGGGCTGGGTTCACACGACATTTTTCACGCCACATTGTGAACTGCGGCATGATGTGTTTTTACAGAGAAAAACCTTCTGCTCCTGTCACTAATTTTCAGCATATTCCACATAGAGTGACCCTATATCTATATACCTGCCTCAGCAGTCACTGCACAATGAGAATCACCAATGACAAATGTACTTTTTCAAAACCCCTCACTTCCGTATGACAATATCCCTAAACAGTCACCAAAACATCCATCTACACATGGAGCAAATCTACCAGACGAATGATTGTTACTAAAAAACTCCTACAAAACCAAGTCCCAAAACTATTACTACAAAGGACCAAATAATCCTGCCAGACCCTGACCAAACGCAATCCCCATATGTGACCATCAGCTGTACACAGGCTCTGATTACATATATTACCGCCATACAGGGACCATATAGTGGTAGATACTAGTTGTATGTAGATGCTCTGCAGACATATAAGTGATTACACTGCAGTTACATTTAGTGACTCACCGGAGACATCATTTCTGATCAGCATTGTTCACTTTCCCTTTTCTTCTCCATCCGGTTCTCACCTTCATGCTGATTTCTCCCGGCCAATACTCATCCCTGCAGATTTGGACACAAATATCTTAGAATCCTCACATTTCCAGCAACTCCTTACTTATAGGTATATAAGTCCCCTCAGTTAGGTAGGTGTATAGGTCCCCTAAATTAGGCAGGTATATAGATATAGGGTCAATGTCAGGCAGGTATATAGATATAGGGCCACTCTCAAGCAGGTATATAGATATGGGGCCACAGGCAGGTATAGGGGGCCACAGGCAGGTATAGGGGGCCACAGGCAGGTATATGGGGGCACTGAGGCAGGTATATGGGGGCATTGAGGCAGTATATAGGGGCACTGAGGCAGGTATAGGGGGCCACAGGCAGTATAGGGGGCCACAGGCAGGTATAGGGGGCCACAGGCAGTATAGGAGGCCACAGGCAGTATAGGAGGCCACAGGCAGTATAGGGGGCCACAGGCAGTATTTGGGGCCACAGGCCGGTATAGGGGGCCACAGGCAGGTATAGGGGGCCACAGGCAGGTATATGGGGCCACAGGCAGGTATAGGGGACCACAGGCAGTATATGGGGCCGCAGGCAGGTATAGGGGGCCGCAGACAGGTATAGGGGGCCACAGGCAGTATAAGTGGCCGCAGGCAGGTATAGGGGACCACAGGCAGTATAGGGGCCACAGGCAGGTATAGGGGCCGCAGGCAGGTATAGGGGGCCGCAGCAGTATAGTGGGCCACAGGCAGTATAAGTGGCCGCAGGCAGGTATAGGGGGCCACAGGCAGTATATGGGGCCACAGGCAGTATAGGGGGCCAAAGGCAGTATATGGGGCCACAGGCAGGTATAGGGGGCCACAGGCAGGTATAAGGGGCCACAGGCAGTATATGGGGCCACAGGCAGTATATGGGGCCACAGGCAGGTATAGGGGGCCACAGGCAGTATATGGGGCCACAGGCAGTATATGGGGCCACAGGCAGTATATAGGGGCACTGAGGCAGGTAAACGCTATAAAAATAACAACATTAATACTCACCTTAGCATCCATGGTGAGCGCGCTCCATCCTCATAAGCCCGCGCTCCTCCTGCAGCTCCTCGGGCGCACAGCCTGTGACGCGCTGTGCGCCCGAAGACAGGCAGCGGCGTGATGAGGTCATTACATCGTGCCGCTGCCAGTTGAGCCGCACGGGGCCGCGCCGGGTCCTCAGCGCTAAGAGGACCCGCCGCGGCCCCGCTGTGTCGGACCCGGAGACGGTCCGACACTGTCTGCGGGGCAGAGAGCGCTCGCGCTCTGCTACGCAGAAGCCCGCAGTTGTATGTGCGTCCAGCGGACGCACATGTAGCTGCAGGGCCAGTCGGTGCTCCAGGCCCATGGCAGCGGCCTGGAGCCCGGGAGGTTCGGGGCACAGGGGGTTTTATTCGGGGCCCGAGCCCCGAATAAAACAGCCTAGCGACGCCCTGCTTGCCAGTTTTGAAGAAGCCACCAAAATGGTCAGTGCGGACAATGCCCTTGTCAGCATGAGCATTGTGGTGATCTTAGTTCTGGAACGATCGTTGGACACTCTGAAACATCAGGTCCCACCAGCGACGGAGGAGGAGACGGACACAGATGCGGACACGGAGCCTTTCTCTCCGTCGAATCCAGAAGGCCCGACAGTTTCACAATTTTATCGGTCTTCATTAGGCAGTGGTTCGGGGTCCAGGGCTAGTGCAAGGCGGCGCCTCAGCTCTCAGGGTGCATCATCTGAGGCAAGTCAGGGCTGTGTTGAAGCTGTGCCGGAGGAAGCGGAGGAGGAGGAGGAGGATGAGGTATTCCTGGACACCGACGTTACCGACGTCCCTGCCTTGGAAAGAGGTTGGCACGAATTTGAGGCGGAGGAGGAAGATGAGGAAGATCAGTTTGCTAGTGCCCCTCGACCCAGAGGCTTGGGAAATCAAGGCTCCATCTCTCACATGAGTGCTTGGATGCTCCATTTCCTCCAACATGATCCTCGCATTAAGGCCATCAAACTGAACAACAGTTACTGGGTGGCCACCCTCCTCGATCCCCGGTACAAAGCAAAACTCAGCACTTTCCTTCCACCCACCCAAATAGAGAGTAAAATGCAGGAATTGGAGACCGTGCTGATTGATCAACTGGAGACATCTGTTGCGTCTGCTTCACGTTCTTCAAATGTCACGGTGGAACAACGTCAGCAACGTGACAGCAGTAGAGTGCCAAGCAGCAGCAGCAGGCATTGTGGCAGAAGCCTAATGGGTGACCTCTGGCAATCTTTATTTACCACCTCACCAACGCATGTAATGCAGGGCACACATACAACACACAGAGACCGGCTTAAGATCATGGTGCACGACTATCTGCATCTCAACACCGATGTTTTTGGATGTGTTCCGGACCCAATCGACTTCTGGGTATCCAAAATGGATGAATGGCCCGAGCTCGCTCGCCACGCCATAGAGGTGTTGTCCTGCCCAGCAGCCAGCGTCATATCTGAGCGGACCTTCAGCACAGCTGGAGGAGTCATTACAGACAAACGCATCCGGCTTTCCACAGATAATGTGGATCGTTTGACTTTCATCAAGATGAATCAGGCATGGATCTCTGATGATGTTGTGGCCCCAATTGCCGAGGTCACCGATTAGTTGCCGGTCTACTTCACATTCCTCTTCCAAAAGAAATGGTCCTCTTGAAAACTTTTTTTAAAATGATAATTTCTTACTGCAATTTTTATTCTCAGTTCCCAAAAGTTCATTTTGCTGGTTTTGCGGTGAGGAGACTGTAAAAGACACCAATTGTACAAGGTTTCATGAAAAAAACGTATTCCATTTACTCACTTCATCTTTAGAATTTTTCGCATTGTCAATGGTTTTGGGGTCATGGTGCTGTGAGATACAGCTATAATCATGGTCCTTTGGAACAGAAATGTGGCTTCTAAGTGGCATTTCTCCCTCACAATTTTTAACAGTGGCTGAGAAGTCATTTTTATAATTTTTTGGGTCATGCTGCTGTGAAATGCAGCTATACTACAGGTCCTATTATAAAAAATGTGGTTTCTAACAGACATTTGTTCTTCACAATTGTCAAGAGTGGCTCAAGGGTGATGTTTTGAAATTTATGGGGCATGGTGCTGTCAAAAACAGGAATAGGTAGGACACTGTTAATGGACACATATTGCAAAATGACTTGTTTTTGCAAGATCTTTAACATAGCTAGCAATCCCTGTAGTGAGACAACCCATTTAATACAATTAAAAAAAAGAGAAACAAAGGCATGGTGGGATTACATCCTAAAAATGGTGGTTCAAAGACTCCTTTTTCCGGTAGTTTTTAATCTGGCGGTCAGACAGGTTTAAGGGTCATGCTTTGTTCCAGGACCGGGATAGTCAATGTCCAGTTCAAGTAAAATGGTGGTTCAAATAATACTGCCTTCTGGCACTTTTTAATTTGTGGGTGATGCAGGTTTAAGGGTCATACTGTGGTACAAGACAGGGATAGTGAATAGTCTGTGAGTTTTTTTTCTGTGACTCTTGTTGCCTAATTGTGTTGCCTAAGATGTAGCACGTATCCATTTTACTGTTGTGGATGTTAATTCCAGCTTCTCCAGCCCTGTTTGGGTGTAAGAATGAAGGTGTTGTTCCTCTCCCATAGACTTTAATGGTCTTTGGCGATTATCTATTATTGGCTATCGGATATCGGCATGATAATTGACGATATCGACTATCGATCCAATGACGATAGTTGACGCAATCACTCATCACTAACCAGTGTCAATAACCAACAATATAGTCAATCAAACACATAACACAGTGATACATATACTGTACAATGGTATGCAAAAATCTAAAGTGCCAATGCTTAATAATAAACTATAGTATAAAAAATATAGTGACACAGTGTTATGAATCAAACATTTATCATAGTATATACAGAAATCTAAAGTGTCAATGCTTAGTAATAAACAAAAAGATAGATAATAAGGTAACACATTGTCATAAATCAAAAGTTAATCACAGTATACAAATGGTTAAAACTTGATTAGAATTACCCACTGCAAAAAATCCGATGCGCATTTCGCTTACGTGCTTTGTGCTTCATCCCTTGACCAACAGCACGGTTAGGGTTTTTGACCTGAAAGTGTTGCCTTTCAGAGAGCACCACTGGGCCTGGCGTGTAACTTTTGGGTGAGTTTTTTTTTTTTAATTTATGACAAAATTTGATTTGGGCCAAGTCAGGTCCAAAGCAGAACACTAATTAGTATCTACCAGGAGTTTACCCTGCAAGAAGGTGTGTTATATAACCAGTGGTAGTACAAGTTTCCTCATTGTTCAGGGCAGTGGTTTCAGAATCAGACCCCCACCCCATACCATTTGTCTCTTAAGTTCAGGTTAATATCTGCTGGATGACTGATGTATTTAATTTTAACAATCTGCAACCTTTGTATTCAGAACACATACCATAGCATATAATGATGATAGGCCAGCTAGCTCTACTACTATGTATTTGTATGATAGCCACTCAATAGGGCATAGACTGCAACTGGTTATATAGAACAGTGGAGCTTATGCAACTGCCTACTCTGCCTGTCCCTCAGCCCACATCGGTATCTAATGCCTAACCCTTGTCTTTGTGAATTATTCAAAAACCTCAGACAGAGGAGGGACATATATGTGGGTTCGAATTATTAGGGCATTTCAGAAATATTAGAAAGTAGAGAATCCTGTCCTGGAAAAAGACCGGGCATCCTTTTTGGATTCTTGTTGCCAGTTTGGAAGGGCCCATGAGGCCTGAAACACGTTAGCAAGTGTTTGTTGGATCTATGTCTTCTGTGCTTCGGACATCAATAAAATTTATGGATATTTAAGGATGCTGGACACACCATTTTTCTTTCTTTCATATGAATATTGCTTTCCTCGCAAGTCCGTGCATCCACAGTCTGGAGAGCTGGTTCGTTTTCTTTGTATCATACTTGTTGCCAGTTTGGCGCAAGGACTCGCCAAGGTGCGAAGTCTTAGAAGCCACTAGTGTTTACCCTCAACCCTCACACGGCGGTCTAGACTTCACTGCAAGAAACTCCCAGGTTGCTACCTCTGATGAGATCACTCACAGTGATTGCTGGAGTGCAGGCCAGGTAAAGGAGGGTTAAGTGAAGGTGTAGTCAGTTCGTAAGAGGAGGGTCAGGTGGCATTCTATGGTAACCAAGGTCATGGGCAGGAGATCAGGACAGGCTCAGCACAATTGTAAACAGGGCAGAGTAGCCATGGTCAATACCGTAAAATTGTACACATAAATCTCACACAGAACACAGTAAGTGCACCAACTATCTGGCAAAGGGCTAGAGGCAAGTGCTCCTAAAAGTACTCCAAGGTGGCAGGGGATTGGTTAGGGAGAGTGAGCAGCACATACTAGCTATTTAAATAGTTGATTCCTCATGTGTCCTATAGAGGAGAGCCAGCAGTAGAGATCGGGAAGATGCACAGAGGGATCAAAGCAAGAGGAGAACATCACCTGACATGACACAGCCGATGGGCAGCTGAGCAACTCGTGACATTATAAATAATAACATATATTGATCAACATCTTGATAAATAGCAAGATGTTTCAGAAACAATAATGCTTCTAAGATATAGTCCAGTACCCATGGTCTGAAGAAAAAGATTAGATTATTCAAATGATTTTGCAATGTTTTTGAAAATATTCAAATATCAGTGGTTAAATTGCACCTGTTATAAACTAGAGGAGTGATCTGTGCCTGGGCTCTTTGGGCACATAGTGGATCACCCTACATGGTACCCTACAGCAGTGATGCACATTTGGTAGACCTGATGTAGGACTCCCAGTATAAGGCAAATTCATATGGTGAGCTGCTTTCCTGAGGCCCATAATCAGGCATGAGCACTCTCTAATCTATATAAAACAGAAAAACTTCATAGTGCAATATGTATATGTCTATGTAGGACCTTTTATATACATTTTTGGAAAACTTAAAAAATTCATGCTACAGTGATATTTTATCCTGACAGTCGTCCATTGACGTCGTAGCATGCAATGTAGAAGGTATACACCATCGAAAAATGTGAATGTCTCAATGACGTGTCATGTGACCTTAAGCATCAATTACAGCTTGATAACAAGAACTCGTGCTATTCACAAGTCGAGTTCTTGACTGCTGAGGCATGGCATCCCTCTTCTTGATGGGTGCCCTTCAGGTCATTGAGGGTCAGAGGTACAAAGTTATGAGCTTCCACACTGCGACTCAGCTGATCCCACAGGTTTTCTGGGGAATTCAGGTCTGGAGAAAGTGCAGGCCATTCCATTTGAGGTGTCTCAGTCTCGAACAGCCATTCCCTAATGATACGACCTCGATGAGCTGGAGCATTGTCGCCCATGAAGATGAAATTAGCCCTGTGTTGTTCATGCAGAGGCACAAGGAATGGATTAATGATGTTATTCAAGTAGTAGAGGCTGTCACTGCACTATTCACAAAGTGTAGGGCAGCTCTGAATTGACTAGACACACTGTAACACCACCACCAAAACCAAAGACTCGTCTGGTGACAACGGTGAGAGATGCATAGCGCTCTCCTTGACATCTCCACCATCATTGGCGGCCATCATTTCTGCTCAGAGTGAATCGACTTTCATCACTGAACAGCACTGGTCCCTCATCCAGTGTTGATGCTTCCTGGTCCATGCCTGTGCTTGGTGATGTGGTCAGGTAACCTTGCGGTCATCTAGCACACAGACCACGCTGATGTAAATGGTTACAAATGGTCTGACATGACACTTGGGTGCCTCTCGCCTCTCTAAAATGTGCCTGGAGTTGTGTGGCATTCATCATCTGATTCTGCAGGGCATTGTTTACAATGAAGCGGTCATCAGTGTAAGATGCAGCCAAAGGAAGGCCACTTCTTTGCCTTTTTAGGACTCTTCCAGTATCTCTGTATCTCTGTTGCACCCTGCTTATGACACTCTATGAAACTCTAAGCTCAGTGGCCACTTACATCTGAGAACATCCTGCTTGAAGCCTCACAATGGCGAGGTGCTATGGATCAATTGTAAGGTGTTGTCTTGGTCTCATGACATCACAATGGGAACAGTATTATCAGGACGACTGTTTAAATCCCAATTCAAATTGCTTCCCTAAATATATCGGGCAATTCAGATATCAAACACCTGTTGTGAATTTTGCCATTAAGCTCCTTATTAAAGTTGTGCAATGAGAGGTTCTCATTTAGTCAACTCAAAAGATCATCCTTAAAAACTTCGACCAAAAGCCAAATATCCCCAACTTTTTGTAAGTTATGTTATATATATAATATATAATATATATATATATATATATATATATATATATATATATATATATATATATATATATATATATATATATATATATATATAGTATATCTTCCCGTTATATGCAATTGGGAAACAACATGAACAGATTTCAGTAGATTTATTTTGTACGGTGTTCTACTGCTTAATGGGATGTATATAGACGTTACTGGCCACAGCTTAAACAGCTTATTTGAAAAGTCATACATGTGTGTTCTCACAGCTGGACCTGACCCCCGGCAAAATGTGAAATGCAGCCCATTTGATGAAATGAAGTGCCACATGTGATGCCCCATGGTGTGTCACACTGCCCACAATTGATATATAGTTGGTTGAAAGGTCCAACAAGCATCCACTGGGGATAAGATTTCGCTGACTCTGTAGCTTTGGCTTGTGCTTCCTAGCAGGAGCGATTTGATGATTTTGCTATATCCTTATATTAGGACGTTGCAGATGACATTTAAAAAATAGGACGTACTTTCAACATAAACTTGCAAAGTGACTCACCAAAGGAACCAAATGAAAACAATTGGCAGAAAATGCTAAAAAGAACATCATAGCAGGTTGGAGGCTGGGATTCTGAGTTACATATACTCCCACATATTAAAAATGCATTTACTATTTAGACTGTGATTGCCTTCTACTAACCAAGACAATATCAAACCTTTTGAAAACTTTCGTTCTTTACACGTGTTGTCGATAAGTGCACAGCATATAGTTTCCATATAAAAATATGTGCTTCGAGGTGGCATTGAGTGTATGGTGTGATTATTACTATAGAGCACAATTTCTAAGTGAGCACTTCATCTGTATGTGAAGGAAATCTACACAATGATGGAACATCACAGTTAGTGAAAGTGGAGACCTATGTAATTGATACGAAAGCCACGATATACATACAAATGCATAGCAAGCCTGCTTTAAGTTATTTTGAATGGACTAATATAGGATTTTATAATCTACTATATTATTAGGAGCAAATCTTGTTCCCAATCACCGAGTGGGTTGGGGGTGCGGCTGCAAGAGAGAGAGAGTGGCTTCCCATGGAGCAGTCATTGTGTAGGACGCAGCATGGTGCATCGGTTCTCTGCAAAAAGACGGCTCTAGACTCCCTTCATTACAATAAATACACCTCATTTTACCTGCAGGGATCCCAGGACCAGTGCCTCCCTCTCCTACTGTATGAATCCAGGAGATTGGGGGGAAGATTGGGAGTGGAAAGCGGACGACGCAGGTGTTTAACTATTCTGGGTCTTTTGACAAAGTATTCATGAACATTACATATAAAACACAGCCATCAATGAATGAAAATGTAAAATATGTGCATACAGATGTGTAGAAATACATATTCATACATGCATATACATCAATAAAGATATGAATATCCATAAATGATGGGTAAATCTAAGATATTATGCTATTTTTCCCAGCCTTTGAAACCTCATGGGCACAAGCACTGGGGCTGCGGTATTCTGCAACTCATAGTTGCAAAAATATCTTTAAAAGCAAGCTAGAGTTTCAATAAGTAGAAAGTATAAATTGGTGCACAGGGTTTGCATATATTGACAGCGAGTATAAATACACATGGAGATTGCAAGGCGCATCTTTAAATATTCAGAGCTCTAAAAAGAGACAATTGCAGCAATAGCACACAGCAAGAGAGGGGAAGCATAGAATTTAGTCGGAGATGGGATGGGGCAGAAAGGGAGAAGCTTAGAACACTAGACTGGATGGGATACATAAAGAGCCATAGAGTTCAATGACAGGAAATGAGAAACAGCAAAAATAGACATTGAGAATAGAAGAGACTGTACACGGTGAGAGAGAAAATGAGATACGCTAAAGAAGACAGCGAGAAAAGGAATGAGACATAGAGAAATCTAAGGGTATGCTTTGGACTTCTGTCTGGTGTGAAATATCGTATTTTTCCGTTGGAAAGATAGACCATATGAATATACCCTTGAAAAGAAAGCAAAATAAAAAGACTTTGCGGCAGGGGAACTGGAAAACCAAAGGAGGGATAGATACACGAGGAAACAAATGAAACACAGCTTTCTTCACTTCAGCCAGACTGATTAAAGTGGGAAACAGACTGAGGTCCAGGAGGTCACAAAGCAAAGATATAGATGTGGGGTTGCCATAGGTAATTTTAGTGCTCCATACAGACGAAGTGCCTGAGCCCCTTGCCTTTTACCAGTTCTTATCTTGCACCATATCTGCAGACCCAGGAGTACTAGCAATGCTGCTCAGATGGTGCCCCTTTATACCATGCCTCAAGTTCAGCATAATCATAAGACCACTAGGTGATAAATTAATCCAGGGCTGGCATCAGTGATTTCAGGGCTCCCCAACCGAAGCATCTGGGTCCCTTGCCCAATACCAGTTCCTATATTTCATCATATCTGCAGACCCAGGAGTACTACCAATGCTGCCCAAATGGTGCCTCTTAATACATAGCATAGGGGCACACCATCCTCAGGCTTATTGTTATCATAACACTCAGTGTCACTAGATGTCACATCAATCCAGAGCTGCCATCATTAATTTCAGGACTCCCTAGCTGAAGCATCTAGGCTTTGCGCCCATTACCAGTTCTTATCTTACACAATATCTGCATCCCTGTATACATAGCATAGCGGCACACCATGCTCCAGACTCAGCGTTATCATAAAGCATATAGGGGTCACATCAACCCAGTGCTACCATTAGTAATTTCAGGGATTTGTACAACTAAAGCATCTGAGCCTGCCACTCATTACTAGTTCCTTTCTTGCATTATATCAATGTGATCAGCGCCTCTGCCAGGAGTACTGCCAATACCACCCTGACCGTGGACCTGCGTCAACCAATCAACCAATCAGAATCCAATTTTTTTTCAGCACAGGTAAAAAAAAAGTAAAAGAGTACATCTGAATGGTTGATGTGAAGCATATTATCCCAATTGTAACCCTGAGCTGCCAGAGCACAGGAACATGAAGTACTGTGCCCACCTCTTACAAGAGGAGTGTAATGTCAGATCCTAATAACTCAAGTCAGATATAATATTTTAAAGGGTTCTCCAAAACTTTTTAAAACCTCCCTACCACTTTCCAATAAGCTTAAATAGAAAAGCACCCCATTCTTACCTCTCCCATCAACACTGTTGCAGCGCTGCCAGAGCTTCAGTGTTCCTCCCTGATCCCTCACTGACGACAACATGTGATGCTGTAACAAATCTGCATGTATAGCATGTGACCACAGAGGTCAGTGATTTGCTGCAGCATCATGTGTGTAACGGTCCCGGTCGTAGAAGTGGATCCACTGGACCACCGCAAGCGATGGTGTAAGCCACGCCAGGGAGCGGAGTCTAAGTAGGTCCCGGTTTTCACCAGAGCCCGCTGCAAAGCGGGATGGACTTGCTGCGGCGGGAGTCTACCAGGTCGCTATCCCTGACGCGACTTGCTTGCGGTGGCAGTCGAGGTATAGCGTGGTACAGAATCGTAAGGCAGGCTCGTAGTCAGGGACAGGCAGAAGGTCAGGACAGGCGGCAGAGGTTCGTGGTCGAGGACAGGCAGGAAGGTCAGGGCAGGCGGCAGAGGTTCGTGGTCAGGAGACGGAGGCAAACGGTACGGTACACGGAAGATCAGAACAAGACTTCAGGAAACGCTTTCTCTATAGGCAAAGGCACTAAAGATCCGGCAGGGAGTGGGGTAATTGGCAATTAGCCAATTACCGGCGCGCTGGCCCTTTAAATTTCACAGAGCCGGCGCGCCCTAAAGCACGGAGATGCGCGCGCCGAGCAGCAGGAGGCTGCTGAGAGACTGGAGCGCGGCCGGGTGAGTACTGGCGCGCAGGGGGACGAGTGCGCCCGTCGCCCGACACCCGGGCAGCGGCGGCACTCGCCCCAGTAGCCGGGGCACCAGCAGAGCTGCGACGGCGCCCGCAGCCCGCAACTCGGGCTGCGGTGCTGTTCGCAACAATGTGGTCCATGAACTTGTCATCATCAGTGAGGGATCAGAGGGAACACCTGAGCTTTGGCAGCACAGGAACAGTGGTGATGGGAGACAAAAGAATGGGTTCATTTTCTATTTAAGCAAGCTTTTTAAATGTCCTGGAAAACACCTTTATTTTATTTTTCACATTTTAAGAACACATTTAAAGAACTTTAAACTGGTCTTGCGGTGTTTAGCACTGAAATAACTGTATGATAATAAAGGAGATACAAGGCTTTAGAGTGAATGGTATATTAGGGATGAGAGTATAAGGCAGATGCAGAGAACAGAGGCGGGAGAAGAATACATACTGTAGTGAGATATCAGGGGAAATAAAGAAAAAGAAGAGACAAGACATTAACATGCAGATAATATAGACAGGGATCAGTAATACAAGAACTGTAAAATATACAGAGGTTACTGACTGAGAGTTGAATTGCAATTAAGTGTGACACATAGAGGTTTAAAAATCAGTAGCTCATGGTTGGTGGAAACCAAAGATGGCAAGGGAGCCACTGGGTCAAAGTAGTGAATGAGAAAGGATCCAACCATGGAGTAAAGGGTTTCTTCAAGACCATACTAAGACATTGGCTATAAATGTTTGAGTGGTTCAGAGTCTAACCTCTGGCACATCGTAATGTTATTGCAAAACTTTAGGTGGAACCTCAAACAGAGTCCAATCCTCTGTAGGATTCAAATTATTGATTAGCTTACATTTCCCCTAGGAAAGAGGAAACAATTAACATTTTATTGTCCAGACCCCCACCCAGATGGGGAAGAGACAAAAGAGAGAGCCATTGGTGTGGGTTTACTCAAGTCTCCCCAAGGCAAATCCCTCAGCATACACAGTTTGACAGAGATGACTTTGCTTGGCTGCTATGAATGGTCTAAGCATAAGGAGTGGCCTGGTTTTCACCCTATAACCCCTTTTTAGGGATCTGGACTTTGTTACAGGGATTACAGTCTTCAGCATAGTCTCGTTAGGGTAGGTATTATTCAAGGAGAATGGTTAAAAATGGTTAAAAAGTCAGCACCTTCAAAGCGTAGACTAAATACACCATTGCTGTTCACACAAGAAATGGAGCCTATTGCTCAGGCAACTTGTGAAATAGAAATGTCACTTTAAAAAGGTGTTCAGACATCGATGGGCGAGGCAACTAGTGGAACACACTGGCCAGTATATTTGTGCTGTAAGGAAGATGATGCTGGCAGCAGGATAGTTGCTAGTGTAGAATTATGGATGAAGACTAGAGATGGGCGAATCGATTCTAACGAAGTGGAATTTGTTTAGAATTTCAGGAAAACTGCAATTCTGAACGAAGTCGAAGTTTGGGGGACTTCGGGTGAACGAAGTGTGTTTTTGATTGATAAAATGGCTGCGAGCACATGGCGTTACATGGTGCAAAGCACTCTGGCAGGAAGAAGGGCATAGCCTGCATGACATGTGCAGAGATGAAGCCAATCAGAGACCGGCGGGATTCTGTGACGTCACCGCACTATATAAGTCCGGGCGCGACGCTGGGAGCTCATACCGCTCTCACTGTACTGATCAGGGAAGGTGCTGCCTGTGGCTGATTGTTACTGAAGAACTGATTTTTATACAGCGAGTTTTGTGGGGTGTCCCAGCTTGTCTCAGAGACTCTTTCTCTTAACGTTCTATTTCTGATTTTTTGGGGTATTGGATCTGAAATCCAGTGTGCGTCCATTGCAGCTGAATATACATTTAAATCCTATCTGCTCACAGCACATTGAATATCCAAGGGGGATCTAAGCCAGTTCCTGTTGTATTCATTTAAGGAAAAGCGTTTTTACAATACAAATACCACTTCATTTTTGGCTGCTCAATTCTATTGGCGCAATTTACATCCAGGGTTAATTAAGCATTGTTATTCAGCTGTAGTGACTCAAGAAACCGTCATTTTCAACGCCAAATTATACTTTTTTTCCTGTAGCATAATTCAAAGCAAAGGTTAATTACAATTTTATCTCTTGTTGTGGCGTAAAAAACACCGCATTGTACCACGCGACAAAGCTACTAGTTTGTGGTGGCTCAATTCTTTGGCGCAATTTACATCCAGGGGTTAATTAAGCGTTGTTTTTCAGCTGTGGTGATCCCAAGAAACCGTCATTTTCAACGCCAAAATATATACATTTTTCCTGTAGCCTAATTCACAAGCGAAGGTTAATTACAATTTTATCTCTTGTTGTGTGGCGTAAAAAACACCGCATTGTAACACGCTACAAAGCTACTAGTTTGTGGTGGCTCAATTCTTTGGCGCAATTTACATCCAGGGTTTAATTAAGCGATGTTTTTCAGCTGTGGTGATCCCAAGAAACCGTCATTTTCAACGCCAAAATATATACATTTTTCCTGTAGCATAATTCACAAGCAAAGGTTAATTACAATTTTATCTCTTGTTGTGTGGCGTAAAAAACACCGCATTGTAACACGCTACAAAGCTACTAGTTTGTGGTGGCTCAATTCTTTGGTGCAATTTACATCCAGGGGTTAATTAAGCGTTGTTTTTCAGCTGTGGTGATCCCAAGAAACCGTCATTTTCAACGCCAAAATATATACATTTTTCCTGTAGCATAATTCACAAGCAAAGGTTAATTACAATTTTATCTCTTGTTGTGTGGCGTAAAAAACACCGCATTGTAACACGCTACAAAGCTACTAGTTTGTGGTGGCTCAATTCTTTGGTGCAATTTACATCCAGGGGTTAATTAAGCGTTGTTTTTCAGCTGTGGTGATCCCAAGAATACGTCATTTTCAACGCCAAAATATATACATTTTTCCTGTATCATAATTCACAAGCAAAGGATAATTACAATTTTATCTCTTGTTGTGTGGCGTAAAAAACACGCTATTGTAACACGTTACAAAGCTAGTAGTTTGTGTTTGCTCAATTCTTTTGCGCAATTTACATCCAGGGGTTAATTAAGCATTGTTCTGCAGTTGTACTCAGTAAAAGAAACTTTGTTTTTCACCGCCACAGAAGAAATTCTGTAGCATAATTCATATCCGAAGGTTAATTAAGCCTGTTTGTGCTTTTATATTCAGTAAAATACACAGAGTTTTTAAACGGCACATACAAGTCAATTTTTCATGCCCATTTGTGGATCGCAATTTATATCCAAGGGTTAACCAAGCTTGTTACTGGGTTCATTTGGCGTCAAATACAGGGTGTGTATTTATCATATACAGATATCTTCATCAAACAGTGTCTGTACATTTTAGAACAAACAGTATGTCAGACAGAGAGGTGGCAGGCTCTTCACCTGCGAGTGGCAGAGGCACAAACATTCCAGGCTCAGGTCGCAGCACAGCAAGGGGACGTCGCAGCAGGGGTCACTCGGTGAGGCCACAACTGCCGCTGTCATCTAGCGGCCGTGTGTTGTTCAGCAACCCAATGGTTCTTGATTGGTTGACTAGGTCATCCACTTCCTCCCAGATGACATCTGACAACCCCAGCCAAGAGTCGGTGGGAACGTCAGACACAACCCTTAGTTGTCATGGCCCGGGAGCGGGTCAGCGGCCCTCACCTGTCCTCAACCCGCCTCTGTCCCATCCGGTTCCCTCAGCCAGAGATCTACTATGTGGTCTGGGCTCAGCGCCACTATATAGCGAGGATGAACAATTTGAGGAGGGCAGTCAGCAGCTACTTGGCAGCGAAGCAATGTTGAAGTATAGATGTTGAGAGTGGCATGGGAGGTCATGTTGTGAGGGGTCAGCCTCTGCATACCAAGACCGGTGATGAGGACAGCAGTGACGATGAAACACAAATCGATGATGATGTTGCCGACCGCACTTGGGAGCCGTGTGAGTCAAGGTCTTCATCATCGTCAGGAGAAGAGGGCGTCAGCTTGCTCGTCAGGCAGCGGCGCAGCCAGCAAGTGGGTTGTGTGGCCGTGAGTCAGCAGGATAGCCGCAGTGTGAGGTCAGGAGCCAAGCGGCCACGGGGTAAAAAACCCTCTTTGCAGGTCCAAGAAAGTAGCGGCACAGAGGCTCAGCGAGGCAGCGACGGCAGTAATCACTCAGTGCGGAGCGTTGGCAGTAAAATCCGATACTCGGCGGTGTGGCAGTTCTTTGCTAAGACACCAGAGGAGCCGAATATGGGTATATGTAGAATCTGTAAGCAGAAAGTGAAGCGTGGCCAGGGAGCTAACGTTGGCACCACAGCCCTGCGTCAACACATGCAGCGTCACCATCCGGTGGCCTGGGAGAAACGTGGCTCAGATGTGGTGGTCCATCCTGCCGCCGCAGCAACAGCAGCAGCTCCCGTGGCACGCATGCCATTGCAGCCAGTCAAGGCTCCACCACCTCTGCAGAAGGGAGCTGTTTCTCTTTGACATCATCTCCCGGTCCAGATGCTCCTCCTCCTCGCTACTCATGGTGCCAGCAGTCGTTCAGTGAGGCGATTGCAAAGAGACAACAGTATGCGTCCAACCATCCTAAGGTGCAGAAGCTGACCGTGCTCCTGTCCAAGTTGTTGGTACTGCAGTCCCTCTCTTTCCAAATGGTGGACTCTGCACCGTTCAGAGAACTAATGGCTTGTGCCGAGCCGAGATGGAGAGTTCCAAGCCGTAATTTCTTTTCCAAAAAGGCAGTACCAGCACTTCATAAATATGTAGAACAGAAGGTGGGCCAGTCCTTGAGCTTATCGGTTTGTTCCAAGGTGCACGGCAGCGCGGACGTCTGGAGCTGTAACTACGGTCAGGGCCAGTACATGTCCTTTACGGCCCACTGGGTGAATGTGCTTCCGGCCCAGGCACACCAACAACTTGGACAGGAGACGCCGCTTTCTTCTCCACGTTGTCAAACTGCGGCTCCTGCGCCAATGTCCGCCTCCTCCTCCTCCACCACCATCTCAGCCTCCACAAGTACTGCTCCATCATACCACATGTGTAGGGCACAGCGGTGTCACGCAGTTCTACACCTGGCTTGCCTCGGCGAACGAAGTCACACAGGGGAGGAACTGCTCCGCGTCATGCAGCAAGAAATCGATGTGTGGCTTTCTCCGCGCCAACTGCAAATCGGAACCATGGTGACGGACAATGGGAGGAACATGGTGTCCGCGCTGCACCGAGGAGGGATGGTCCATGCGCCCTGCATGGCACACATGTTCAATCTGGTTGTGAAAAGGTTCCTGAAGTCTTCCACCGATCTTCAGAAGATTCTGAAAATGGCCAGGAAACTATGCATGCACTTTATCCATTCGTACAAAGCTAGGACCACCCTCCTCGAGTTGCAGCGGCAGAACGGCCTCCCCCAACACACTTTGATATGCGATGTTTTCACCCGTTGGAATTCCAGCCTGCACATGTTGGACCGACTGTATGAACAGAGAAAGGCCATTAACAATTTTTTGATGATCCAGGCAGACAGAAGTACTCCCCTGTGTAACTTTGATGTCAGCCAGTGGCAGCTCATGCGTGACACCTGCCGTTTGTTGAGGCCATTCGAGGAGGCCACGTTATTTGTCAGTCGCCAGGACTACGGGATGAATAACGTCATTCCACTGCTTCATGTCCTGGAACAGATGCTGAAAAATCTGGGCAGGGGACTGGAGATGTGGCGACTACATCTCATGGCCACATGAGTCCGGTGGGGACTGAAATGGAGGAGGAGGAGGAGGACATTGGAGCAGAAGCATTGTCTGGTGAAATGAGTGGATTTTCTACCCAGGTGACAAGAGAGGAGGAGCAGGAGCAGCTGGAGGAGCTAGATGGAGATGAGGAAGACGAGGCAGATGACCTGCAAGCACCGTGGCAGTATACAGTGGAGATGGAGGTAGGGAGCCCCTCGGAGTCACTTGTGCAGATGGCCCACAGCATGCTGATTTGCCTGGCTAGTGACAGCCGAATAGTCAGCATCCGGCAGAGGGATGACTTCTGGCTCTCCACCCTATTGGACCCTCGCTACCGGTCCAAAATGGGAGCCTTTTTCCCAGCTATTGAGAGGGAGGACAAACTCAAATACTATAGGGAAATCCTCCGTAGTCAGTTGGCCGCTGCCCATGTGCAGCATCGTCCCTCCTCTGACAGGTCTGACCGGTGGGTTCTTCAGCGCTCACGTACTACTGCCGCGGCTGCCGGGGGGAAGGTGGGGGGGTAGGAGCAGTACCAGCTCCATCAGCAGCAACCTAAGTCTGGAGTCACTGATGAGCAGCTTCCTCACTCGCCTAGTGAGGAGGGCAGTCGCCAGCAGCAGCAGCAGGACCTGGAGCAGACCGTGAACCAACAAGTGGTGGCCTACTTGGAAAGCACTCTGCCACCCCAGTTAGAAGGTCCGCTGGACTACTGGGCAGCCAAACTGGATGTGTGGCCGCAACTTGCCGAGTTTGCAGTGGAGAAGCTGTCCTGCCTGGCCAGTAGTGTGGCATCAGAGCGGGTGTTCAGTGCGGCGGGGGCCATCGTTACCCCAAGGAGAACCCGCTTGTCCACGGGAAATGTGGAACGACTGACCTTTGTCAAGATGAATCAGGCGTGGATCGGCCTGGATTTCCACACACCAATGCTTTAGGCGTCAGACTACATCAGCCATGACGCCTCACCCAAACTGTGAGAAATGAGTCTGGGTTCAAACTACCTGCCTCAGCCACTATTCTGATGCCGCCACCCGCCTGATGCCACACATCTGCTGCCAGTTTCTCCATCTGCCTACCACCATCTTTACCAGAGACTGGTATTGCCACCCACCTCCCCACTCTGTCATTGTGCCACTGTCTGACCTCATGCTGCTGCTGTGGCTGCTGCCGTGACCTACACCATAGTTGCCAACTTTTGAAAATGGAAAAGCAGGAGATTGAAGAGGGCGGCGTGCGTAGAGCGCTGCGGCAAAAATTTACATGGACACGCCCATCTTTTTTGTGTGCCACGCCCCTTCAAAAAGCCACACCCACTCCTTCTCACTGCATAATGGCTTTGGAAGAAAGCCAGGTAGATGCCCTTATATCCAGGTTGTAGCCCCCCATAACCAGGTAGGGCCCCTTACAGGCAGGTAGATGCCCCCTTGTAGCCAGGTAGAGGCCCCCTCTGTAGCCAGGTAGATGCCCGCCTTTGTTAGCCAGGTAGTTGCCCCCTTTAGTAGTCAGGTAGTTGCCCCCTTTAGTAGCCAGGTAGTTGCCCCTTTTAGTAGCCAGGTAGTTGCCCCTTTTAGTAGCCAGGTAGTTGCCCCCTTTAGTAGTCAGGTAGTAGTAGTCAGGTAGTTGCCCCCTTTAGTAGCCAGGTAGTTGCCCCCTTTGTAGTCAGGTAGTTGCCCCCTTTAGAAGCCAGGTAGTTGCCCCCTTTAGTAGACAGGTAGTGGCCCCCTTTAGTAGGCAGGTAGTGGCCCCCTTTAGAAGCCAGGTAGTTGCCCCCTTTCGAAGCCAGGTAGTGCCAACTTTAGTAGTCAGGTAGTGCCCCCTTTTAGGGGAGGCCAGTGTAAGTGCCCCCTTTAGTAGCCAGTAGGTAGTTGCCCCCTTTAGTAGCCAGGTAGGTAGTTGCCCACTTTAGTAGCCAGGTAGGTAGTGCCCCCTTTAGTAGCCAGGTAGTGCCCCCTTTAGTAGCCACTGTGCCCCCTTTAGTAGCCACTGTGCCCCCTTTAGTAGCCAGGTAGTGCCCCCTTTAGTAGCCAGGTAGTGCCCTCTTTAGTAGCCAGGTAGGTGCCCCCTTTAGTAGGCACTTTGCCCCCTTTAGTAGCCAGGTAGTGCCCCCTTTAGTAGCCAGGTAGATGCCCCCTTTAGTAGCCACTGTGCCCCCTTTAGGAGCCAGGTAGAGTCCCCCATGTAGTTAATAAAAATAAAATAATAAATTTCACTTACCACACCAGGCTCCTGCAGCACAGCCAGATCCTGCCCGATCTCCTCAGCGACGCAGGGGAGTAAGAGCAGCCGCGCGTCACTTCCCCTGCGCCGCTGACCTGTATGTACGGCGCGCACCGGCGCTGTACATACAGGGGGAGGAGGGAGGAAGGAGCGATCCCTCCTGCCTCCTCCCTGCACAGCGAGACTCCGGGCGGGTGAAGCGGACACTGCGGCCGCTTCACCCGCCTGTAGAAGCGGCCCGGCGGCGCAAGAATAGCACGCCAGCGCTACTCTTGCGCCGCGGTAATTTAAAGAACTCCCGCCGCCTACTGGCGGTGGGAGGAATGCCAACTCCCCTGGGAGTGTGGGGGGGGGGGGACCCCAAATAGCGGGACCCCCCCCCCCAAAAACGGGATAGTTGGCATGTATGACCTACACACTGTGTCATTGTGCCACTGTCTGACCTCATGCTGCTGCTGTGGCTGCTGCCGTGACCTACACACTGTGTCATTGTGCCACTGTCTGACCTCATGCTGCTGCTGTGGCTGATGCCGTGACCTACACACTGTGTCATTGTGCCACTGTCTGACCTCATGCTGCTGCTGTGGCTGCTGCCGTGACCTAGACACTGTGTCAATGTGCCACTCTGTGGCCTATTCCTGTTTTTGCCACCTCCAGAATGTCATTGTGCCACTCTCTGACCTCATGCTGCTGTGGCTGCCGCCGTCACCGCCACACTCTGTGACTGATGTTGCCACCTGAGCCCTCAGCTTGTTTTTTTCCAGCTGTCGCTCGCATGACTTTATCAGGCTACATTCCCCCTTCAGTTTTTTGGTCAGTTTTGCCCTCTTAAGTGCCCAGGGAATTCTAGAGTGAAGCGATTCTAAGAGCGGCGGCAGTCATGTGCGTGTCATACTAAAACACAACATTGTATGAAGACCAAACCAAGCTCCCTGCATATTTAAGCATGGCACAACGTTCTACAGCACCCTGCAGGCTCTGTGCAGCCTGGAAATAGCTGTTTTTTAACGTGATCCGTGCCGAAGTAATTCGGAACGAAGTTATTTTTTGCCGAGAAATTCGGCGAAGTGAACGAAACTAATTTCGGGAAATTCGCCCATCTCTAATGAAGACTCTTGCTGAAAAGAACAGTGAAGTAGAAGTTGGACAAAGCAGTAAAGGGACTGGGAGCATCATTGTACTTGTTTTTTTAGATCTCCCAACAACTACACATTAAAGACCTATTTTGAGTAAATGCTATTAAATTATAAAAAAAAACTGTACCTAATCCCCTTAAAGGGGTTGTGAAAAATGAAAAAAAAAAAAAATGCATTTACAGGAAGTATGGCACTGCTGATGCCAATGATTGATATGGCATGTCACTGATCACAACTTGTTAATAAAGACTGT
This sequence comes from Phyllomedusa bahiana, assembly GCA_025379985.1. Taxonomy (NCBI): domain Eukaryota; kingdom Metazoa; phylum Chordata; class Amphibia; order Anura; family Hylidae; genus Phyllomedusa; species Phyllomedusa bahiana. The sequence continues at coordinate 311,228 of JAODAL010000441.1, forward strand.
TGGCTGATTGGTTGGTCGTCTGTGCTGAAACATCGGGAACTGAAGAGGTGATTACTGTTTTTTTGTTATGTTAATGTTTTTTTCAGAGTCTTTGTTTCCAACTACCAGACAAGCTCTATGAACTGAAACAATATATTTAAAGGTGTAATGGGATTTTAGAGATGATGTGAAACAGTGACAATAACCAAAGGCAACATAAGCAACAAGGAGGAAAGTGTGCCTTGTAATACAGCTTAAAATGAGGCCTCCTTAAGGTGTTTTTGTTGAAACCATTTCACCTCTGTCCAGATAGGGCCTGGTTCTCATCTGTGCCAGAGGTTCTGTTCCAAGACTCCATTGCAGGTGTGAAGCCAGATCCATTTAATGAGGGAACACCAACGGCACCCAGTGGACCCCAATGACTACAATTGAATCCATTGGGTTTTCATTGTGGTGTTCATCATTCTATTAGTAAAAATAGAGCAGTATGCTGCGCTATTTTTTTGAAAATGTTTGACGAAGTCTATGATGGAGGCTCCGAATGGAACCTTTGACAAAGGTGTGAAACAGGCCTAAAACAGTTAAAGTTGATCTGCCCCACATTTCCTCTCCATTGCCACTGGGTTGATTCCCCACATGCTTATTTGCTAACAGTGTAGAGATAACTGCACAGTTTCTCATCACCAATTAACTTAAGGTAAATAGTTACATTATTTAAGAATCAGTCATAAGGGCAGCTTTTATGACAAATTTGCCTGTGATCACCACAATAAGTTGAATACTCTATCTGAGGACGATTCAGCTAGAGACATGTTGGGCCAAACTTTGATAATATGAGGGAGCAAATAGACTTAGCTATATGTACAGATAGGAATATCTAGCTATATACCCATGCTTAATGCATATCCAGTAAGAATAATAAGAAAAGACATCATGAGTGTGCAGTTCCTATGCTGAGACATTTATAGAACTCTATCAGTGGTCATTTGTGAATTCCATTATGATCCTAATACCTTTTGGTGCAATGGAATCCAGAGGCACCTCCGATTTCCATTAAAAAGCAGTTGGTGACATTAGTCTATTTGTAGAAAGATTCTGAGACAAAGGTTACTTTGTAAGCCATGAAGGTAATTGAAAAGCAGCATGCCCTCCCTTATTTTTCCTAAAGTAATAGAAATAGAGAGAGAGCCTGAACACCCCACAAAGCGAGTTGGAAGGAGACATGAAGTGATACGTGGTGATTAGAGTACTGTAGAAGGTTGGAGGCAGAACTTTACAAGCAACAGTCTGATCCATGCACCAATTATAGCTGTTTAGTGTTGAGCGATTTTTATCGACAAAGTTGAAATCGGCAAGGTTTTTATGGTGATCGAAATTTCCAGATCATGCGATAATTAAGGTTAAAATCTGTGCATCATCTATTAAGAATCGCGCCTTTTCGGCGCTTCCTGTAATTTTGGCGGCCAGCAAATCAGATTACAGAATAGAGCAGGGTGAGATGTGTGTGCGACGTCATGACTGGGATGTGTATGGTTGCGATTGGCTGGAAAAATCACATGACCTCGTTTTACATAGAACAGCGTTTCCTGTTCAGCCTCAGTGTCTCTCAGCGTCTCATAGGGATAGGACCTGCGTTCTGCCTGTGGCCAAACAGCTCAGCGAAATTAGTCTATTTCTGCACAGAGAAACCTCTACTATTAGCTGTGATCCTTCCAATTTAGTTACATTAGGGATTTGAACATTTTATGTAGTTAGCTAGAGAATTTTAAAGCAGAATCTACCACTGTAAATTAACGGCGGTGGGAGCGGGGGGGGGGGGGGCCCCCGCGGGCGAACACAGACAAGCTCTATCTTTAAGGAACACTGGATAAAGTTCACCAAACTTTGTGTAGACATTTTAGTGGAATACTTATTATTAACAG